>CM035442.1:16067370-16472370 GCA_020310875.1 Ceratopteris richardii | reverse complement strand
GAAGATAGAAAAGAGGAGGGAGAGAGAGAGAGAGAGAGAGAGAGAGAGAGAGAGAGAGAGAGAGAGAGAGAGAGAGAGAGATTGGTCTTTTGGCAGTTTTGGAGGCAATGGTTCCGACTGTGCAGAGAAGAAACAAGGAGAGAGAGGGGGAGGGGGGAGGGAGAGAGAGAGAGAGAGAGAGAGAGAGAGAGAGAGAGAGAGAGAGAGAGAGAGAGAGAGAGAGAGAGATGAATATGTATGCATCCATGTGTGCCTAAGTGTATGCATGTGTGTATAAGCGTATGAGAGCATATACATGATGCATGTATGCATGAGATAGTGTATGTGCATGTGTGCATATGCATATTAGATAGCCATAAGCATGAATATGAGTTAGCATGCATATATAAATTTATGAATGTGTGAGTATGAGATGATGATAATATGCTTATACATGAGATGTGTATTAGCAGGATTGAGAATGTGAATGCATATGTTTGTTAGATGCATTACTAATGTATGAATGCATGCATGTATATCTATGTGCATATGCAATTCTATGCATGTATACATGTGCATGATTAATACATGCATGAATAAATGAATTTATACATGAGTGATAAAGTTTGCATGAGTGTGTATGCGCATAATGTATGTGTGGTGAGTTAATGTATATGTAGAAGTGCATAGACTGCATATGAAGATATGAATGCATGAGCGTGTAGGAGCTTAAATGCATATGAAGTTAAAATTCCTGTATATGTATGTCAATATGACTATATGAGCATGCAATAGATATATGCATTAGGGTGCGTGTATATACTTTAATGTATGCATGAGCATATGCATAAGTATAAAATTTAAGAATGCATGTGTATGTGAGCATGTGTGCATATATGGATGATGAGCAAATGCATATAGTGTGTACATGTGCATGGATAAGTATGTATGCATATGTGTAAGTGCATATCTGTATGCATGAAGGATATAGAATGCATGTAGTATGAGTATGATGTGGAAAGGCATAAGCATCCTTATAGGTGATGTGTGCATGTGCATGTATAAATTAAATGTATTTATGCATGTGTATGCATGATATTAAGTGCATGCATAAATGTGTATGCATGAGTGTGTGAGAATGTGCTTAAAAGTGCATAGATGCATGGTGTGTATGTAAGCATATGTGTAAGTACATATGTATAGAGATTTATGCATATGCATATGAGTGATGGGAGAATGCATGAGCATGGAAGGGTTTAGATGCATGTGTATGAGTACTGATGCATGTATGCATAAGAAGTATGAGAGCATGTATGAATGCATAAATATGAGAATAGTATGCAAGCATAGGTGTATGGGTATGCATATGTATATGAGTGTGTTTTAGAATATGCATAAGAGAGTTACTTAGCATGTGTTAGCATGAGTATAAGTTTATGAATGTGTGTTAAGTTTATGAATGTGTGTATGGATGTGTATATGGGTGTGCGTATGTATGTGAGTGTGTTTTAGCATATGCATAAGAGAGTTACTTAGCATGTGTTAGCATGAGTATATGTTTATGTATGGATGTTGTATTACCTTATGACAGTGTGCATGCATATGAGAATGAGTGAGTTCATATGCATGTGCATGAGTACATCTAAGTGTGAATGAATGTGCATGCGTGCATCTAAGTGTGCATGTATTCATAAGAGTGATGCGTGCATATATGTATGCATAATATTAGGTCTATGCATGCATAAGAATGCCTAATTAGATACATAAGCATGCATGAAGTGCATGTGCAAGTAAGATTAATGTATGTGTGGTATGAGTTAATGCATGATATGAGCATGCATATGCATTATAGATGCATGTATGCATGTATATGCATGATGTCCAATGTATGTGCAAATATATAAAAAAATGTGATAGCATATGCATGATTATAGAATTAAAGAATGCATGAGAATAAATGCAATGCATGATATATACATGATGTAGATATATAGATACATGGTAGTATGCATAACAGGGTGTGTATTAGCATGAGAATGAAAGTGTATTAGCATATGAGAATGTGTTAGCATATGAAAGTGTATATTCATATGAAAGTGTGTGTTAGCATACATGAGCATGAGTGTTAGCATGTATATAAGTTCGTATTAGCATGCATATATGAGAATGAGCGAGAGCATGAATGATGAATGCATATGTATGTATGTAAGTATGGTGTATTAATGCATGGTGTCATGGACAAAGGAAACCATCCTGAACCTTAGATTCCATGTGAACTCCAAGAGTATATGGTGGGCCCTTTTAGCTTGCCAATGGATGTATTAGACACCCTATGTACCTTGGAAGATCACTCTCAAAAAGATAGATCAAAACAGATAAGTTGGAGTTACCTCAGAGGTGAAAACTTGCTATTCTTGGTTCATACACCTGTCCAGTGTTTTACATAATTCTCTGAGCACAGCAGCAATTAGCTCAATTCCTCTTGGGGACGTCTAGGCAACTTAAAGAGCTAACTTTCAAGAGTAATCTCATAAAAAATAATGAACCACACACTGAGAATGAGTTTTAACAAGTGATGACATCATCCCGATTTTCACGGGCTGCTATAGAAATAGACCAGTGCGTAGACAAATCAACATAACTCAAAATGTAGAAATTCAATGATTATGAAAATTTGTATGGTTATACTAGACAGTACGCTGAATCCAACAAGCTTTAAAGCACTGAATTTGAATAAGTAACCACTGAGAAATGGCTCTGACAAGATGAGTGAAAAAGTCGGGTACCTGACAGAGAAGTGAAGATGAACAGACCATGTTGACTTCAAATGAACATAACTGAAGATTGCAACATCCAAATGAAATTGAACTTTTTGAGCATATATTAGACTTATAGAGCTAACTTTACCAAGTTAAATCACTGAAAATGATGCACCAAGCTCAGAGAAAACATCTCTGCAAGCTGACTGAGAAAACTGGGAGTAATGGCAGTGAGTAGTACACTTCACAAGAACATGGAAAGATGAACTCAAATAATCATGAAAATGAAAGTATATTGCTTGTACAATACAATGAATTACTGATACATATGTGTGCCTTGTAATCACACCTTGATATGGCATAAAGCTCAGCTGTTGGAGGTCTTCACATAGGTCTCTCTAACCACGACTAAAACTGCCATCTATTTATAGTTGAGTTTGGGAGGCTAACTTCCCTCCATCACTCTCCAATCAATCAATGATTGATTTGATTCTCTACCTACCACAAATCACAAATTCGTGGCTCCTCTTTCCATTCTTGATCATGTGGACTCAACCACTTAAGATTCTCTTACTTTTACATTAAGTAAACTCTTCAAAAGTTACAAGAGGTAGTTCACAAGTGAACTTTACATAGTCTTCTTTTTAAAGCTTCTTCTAAGACTTTGTGAGACTCAAGCCAATACTTAGGCTTGTCATAGACTTGCTCCAACAGCTCCCCCTCAAGCCAAGTATGCCTGAGGTCTTCAATCTTCCAAGATTACCTGCAAACCAATCATAGCCTTGAATTTGCAAAGCTTTGTACCATCCAATGCTTTGGTTAGAATATCTGCACATTGTTGATGAGTGGACACATATGATATTTGAATCTCTTTGCTTAGAACCTTCTCTCGTACATAGTGATAATGAACTTCAATATGTTTAGTCCTTGCATGAAAAATAGGATTAGCAGCCAAGTGAATAGAACTCATATTGTCACCAAAAATAGTTGGAGTTCCAAACTCCAATCCAAGATCTTTGAATAATGTCTTCATCCACATAGCTTCTTGTGTAGCTATGGCAAGACCTCTATATTCAGCTTCAGTAGAAGAGAGAGCAACTGTGGGTTGCTTCTTGGATGACCATGAAATAAGCTTTGAACCTGCAAAGGTAAGATAACCTGAAGTGCTCCTTCTATCTTCCTTGGAGCCAGCCCAATCTGCATCAAAAAATAGCTTCAAACCTAAATCAGTCTTGCCAATACCAGTCTTTGGGAGCTCAAGGTGTCGTGACTACCAAGTAAGTACTCTCGAATTTCCAGTTCCTATTCTTATCTTGTTCCTTGTTCCAGTCCTGTCTAGTCTTGTATCCTGGACATCAATTCTTGTCCTCTTGTAATCTCGTAGTACGAGATCTTGTCGAGTTCTTTCTTGTATGTAGTCGATCTCTTCAGAGGGAGTTCTTGTAATCCAGAGATCTTATTCCGTACTTACGATCCCGGGTCGTGGGATCTCCTGTATCATCTCTAGCTGAGTTATCTACACCTATGGTCCTGGGTTATTGGACTTCTTGTATAAGCTACATATTCCTATGCTATTTTCCCTATGTGGGTATTCTTGTAATCAGAAGTATATTTTAGAAATCTTGTGTCAAAGAGCACAATCTAGTGCTCCCCTGACATTTCGGCAAGACTAGCTTCCATCAAAGACCATACATCATGGAGAACGCTTATGAACAGATTGTAGCATCACTTCAGAATCTCCAACAACAAGTCAAAGACTTAAGTCATCAACAGACACATCAAGATGGGACATTCAGTGCATGTAGGTGCACTCCTCCAAGAATTACAAGAAGGAATCAGGAGTCTTCAAGAAAATCAAGGGAGTGTTCAAGTGAATCAATGGCCTAGTACATCATTTATGAAGGAACCCAAGATTTGCATGCCAGAAAAGTTCGATGGGGATCGCATAAAGTTTCGTGGATTTATCCAGCAAGTTAAATTGTACATCCATATGCAACCTCATAGATACCCTAATGAGGCATCCAAGGTTGGGTTTATTGGAACCTTGCTCTGTGGCCAAGCATTATCATGGTTTGCCCCAATCTTGGAGAAGAACATGGCAGTACTTCAGGACTATGAGGGGTTTCTTCTAGAGCTCTCCGCCACATTTGGAGATGCAAATACAAGTCGAGTAGCAGAAACAAAACTTTAGAAGTTACATCAAGGTAACCACCCTACCTCTACCTATGCATCTGAATTTAGGCAGTTGATATGTGATCTCACTTGGCATGAAGATTATTTCATAAGCCAATTTAGATGGGGTTTAAGAGCTGATGTGAAGGACCTTTTGCTCACGATGCGAGAGGTTAAAACATTGAATGAATATATCATGCAAGCTATTCATTGTGATAACCGACTTTTTGAAAGAAAACAGGACAAAAAAGTAGAAGGAAGACCTCGCCAGTGGAAACCTTTCCAAGTCACTACTAAAGATGAGTCTATGCCTGAACCTATGCAAATAGATGTAACTAGGTTTCAACCTTTAACACTAGCAGAGAAACAGAGAAGGAGAGTTAATAAGTTATGTCTCTACTATGGAAACCCTGGACATATAGCAATTAATTGTCCAAACAAGAGAACAAACCCTAGAGTCACAGCCACCCTTGTAGAGTAGGGAAACGAGGAAGTCCAGTTGTAAAAGAGACCTTGGAGCTGGACCATGATATAAGAAAGGGTCTCATAATTCCAGCTACACCCATAGAAACATGTCTTGCACCTGTCAAGTTAATCATGCCCAAGAAGACCCTTTCCCTTACAAACCTAGTAGATTCAGGAGCCTCCTCATGTTTCATCAATGAAGGATTGGTTAAGAAACATGGAATTCCTGTACTTTGGAAGAACAAACCTGTAGTAGCCAAAGTAGTAGATGGACGACCTCTAGCATCTAGGAATATAACCATGGAAACCACACCATTAAGAGTACACCTTGGTGACCATGAATCCCACATATGTTTCAATGTAATATTGAGCCCAGTACATCTAGTTATAATTGGAATGCCCTAGATAAAAAAGCATAATCTAGACATTAATTGGGAAAAGAATAAAATCACCCGTAGAGATATCCAAAAGAACCCAATCTATGTTGGAGCCAAAGCCTTCATACATGCAGTAAGGAAGGAACCTACATATATGATCTATGCCATACCAGCTCAAGAATCCAAGAAAGATGATCCAGTACAGCTACCCAATCAATACAAAGGCTTTAAAGATGTTTTTGAAAAGAAGAATGCAGATATCCTCCTAGAGAATAGACCTTATGATTGCCCCATAGATCTTCAAGAGGGAGCACAACCACCCTTTGGACCAATCTACAGAATATCCCTAGAGGAACTTACAAAACTACGCAAGAACATTGATGAGAATCTAGCAAAGGGGTTTATCAAACACTCGAAGTCTCTAGCAGGAGCTCCTATTTTATTTGTAAAGAAGAAGGATGGGACTCTTCGGATGTGTGTAGACTGTCACTATAAAATATAGATACCCTCTACCACTCATATCGGAGCTCTTCGAACGGCTTGGAAAAGCAAAATTCTTCACGAAAATTGATCTTCGAGGAGCTTACAACCTTGTATGGATGAGAGAAGGAGACGAATGGAAGACAGCATTTCGAACAAGGTATGGCCATTTTGAATATGTAGTTATGCCATTCGGTCTTACAAATGCTCCAGCTGTCTTCCAACATATGATGAATGATATCTTTCGAGAATATTTAGATGATTTTTTTGTAATATACCTTGACGATATCTTGATATTCTCCAAAAATATAGAGGATCATGAATGTCATGTAAAGATATTCTTAGAGAAACTAAGAGAAAAAGGATTATATGCAAAATTGGAGAAGTTCTCTTTCCATGAGAGAGAAGTGGAATTTTTAGGGTACATTTTATCAGGTAAAGAAATTTTTATGGACCGTAAGAAAATTGAGACAATCCTTGATTGGAAACCACCTTCATGTGTTCGAGATGTACAATGTTTTTCGGGGTTGGCCAACTTCTACAGGATATTCATCAGAGATTCCTCCAAGATAGTGACACCTCTTACCAAGCTTATAGGGAAGTCCAAATTTTCATGGACCGAAGAAGCAGAAAAAGCCTTTCGAACCTTGAAATCATCATTCACTACCGCTCCAATTCTAGTTCATCCTTATTCTAGTAAGCCCTTCTTCCTAGAGATAGATGCATCAGACTTTGCCCTAGGAGCCATTCTTTCCCAATATGGAGATGATGGGCACCTACATCCAGTTGCATATCATTCAAGGAAATTTTCCCCTCCAGAAATGAATTATGAAATTCATGATAAAGAACGTCTTGCCATAGTGGATGCGTTTGATACCTGGCATCACCATCTAGAAGGAGAAATGCATAAAATTACTGTATATACAGATCACAAGAACCTGGAGTATTTTATGACCACCCATATCCTCATTAGAAGGAAATCTCAATGGAGTAACTTTCTATCCAGATTTGATTTTGTCATCACATACGGTCCAGGACGTCAGCAATGTCAGTCATATGCCTTATCCAGAACATCTTACCTTGCACCAAAGAAGGGTGAATAGGTCTTTGATAAACAAGAGAGTGTATTACTCAAGCCTGAGCATCTCCAGTTAGCAGCTATCTCTTCAACCCATCATGAAGATTCAGCCTTGAATCATTTGATCTGTGAGAATCTACCACAAGATGAATTGTTTTATAATGTTAAGCAGAAAGCTCAAGAAGGAAATGTCCAAGAAGTAAATGAATTTCAGGAAAAGGATGGATTAATATTCTATAGGAACCTATTGTATGTCCCTCCAGGAAAGCCCAGGATCCAAGTACTTCAACAATGTCATGACAACCTTGCAGCATGACATTTTGGAGTAAATAAAACAATAGAACTAATATCAAGGGATTTTTGGTGGCCTCAAATGTGGAAGGAAGTCAAAGAATATATTCGAACCTCTGACACTTCCAATAGATCTAAGGTACCGCGACATAAACCTCATGGCCTCTTGCAACCTTTACCTATTCTAGAAAGGCCATGGGCTTCATTGTCTATGGATTTCATCACAGATCTACCAAAGTCAGATAAGTATGATGCCATTCTTGTTATTGTGGATAGATTTACAAAGATGGCACACTTCATTCCAACTACAAAGGCAATCACAGGTGCAACCACTGCTAGACTTTTTCTTAGATACATCTTTAGGATCCATGGATTGGTTGATGATATTGTCAGTGATCGAGGTCCACAGTTCATATCCAGCTTTTGGAACAGTCTTTGCAAGCTCCTTGGTGTTCAAGTTAAACTATCTACAACAAATCATTCATAGACTGATGGACAAACAGTACGGGTGAATCAAGTCCTAGAGCAATACCTCCGTTGCACTAGCAACTATCACCAAAATGATTGGTTTGAGTTGTTACCCTTTGCAGAGTTTGCCTGTAACAATAGTGTTCATGGATCTACTAAGCAAACTCCCTTCTTTGCAAACTATGGACAACATCCAATAATGTATATACAACTATCAAAGCATGTCAAGAACACAGCTGCCAGAGACAAGGCCCAATACTTGATGGACATTCACAAAGAACTCAAGGAAAAGATCCATAAAGCTCAAGAACAATACAAGTACTATGTAGATGAACATTGTGTCTAGAATTCATCGTATCAAATTGGGGATAAAGTATGGTTACTCAGAAATAATTTGCAAACTTCAAGGCCCTGTGCAAAGTTAGATCATCAAAGATTTGGCCCATTCACCATCTTGGCCAATATCAATCCAGTCACCTTCAAGCTCCACCTACCAAGCACCATGAGAATACATCCAATTTTCCATGTATCCATGTTGGAACATATCAAATTTCACCATTGAGGGGGGAGAGACCTAGTCCTTCACCACCTATTGAGATTTATGATCATGAAGAATTTGAAGTTGGGCGTCCTAGATTCCAAAATATCCCAAGGAAGATTGGAATACCTTATTCATTGGAAAGGGTATGACATCAGTGATCGTACTTGGGAACGTGTAGAACACCTTCAGAGAGCACCAATCAAGGTTCGAGAATTCCACAAGAGAAATCCAATGAAGTCGAGATCAGATAACTTGACCGCTCCTCGTGGAACTCGTTGCTTCAGTGGGAGGTGATTTCATGGACAAAGGAAACCATCCTGAACCTTAGATTCCATGTGAATCCTATATCTCATGATTGTTCAAAATTAGGAGAAACAAATGCTTCCATTGCATCCAAAATGTGTCGAAACCCTGAGATTGACTGTCTATTTGCTAAATTCTAACATTTTGAGGTCCTGATCAATTTACTGACATCATTGATGACATCATCAACTCGCAACCGCCTTGGGAACCGCCCTTGAAAACCTATATAAGGAAGGGTTGGCCACATTCATAATCAGTCTTGCCAATACCAGTCTTGGGAGCTCAAGGAGTCATGACCACCAAGCAAGTACTCTCCAAGTTCTAGTTCCTGTTCTTGTCTTGTTCCTTGTTCCAGTCCTGTCTAGTCTTGTAACCTAGACATCTAGTCTTGTCCTCTTGTAATCTCATAGTATGAGATCTTGTCGAGTTCTTTCTTGTATCTAGTCCATCTCCTAGAAGGGAGTTCTTGTAATCAAGAGATCTTATTCCATACTTACGATGCTGGGTTGTGGGATCTCCTGTATCATCTCTACCTGAGTTATCTACACCTACGGTCCCGGGTTGTGCAACTTCTTGTATCAGCTACATATTCCTATGCTATTTTCCCTACATGGGTATTCTTGTAATCAGAAGTATATTTTAGAAATCTTGTCTATTGTAGTCAGAGAGCACAATCTAGTGCTCCCCTGACACATGGTATATGTATGTGCATATGCATATGATTTAATGTGTGTGTGCATGTGCATTTAAGATGATGTGTGCATATAAGAATGTGCATGTGCATTTAAGATGATGTGTGCATATAAGAATGTGCATGTGCATGCCAATGACATGCATAGCTATCGGATTGTATGTATGTTTATGAGAAATATGGATGCATGTATGCATGATATATATGTGAGGTACATATATAGATATGTGCTAGTATGCATAAGAGGATGTGTGTTAGCCTGCATATTAGTGTGTTAGTATGAGAATTAATATGAATTTATGTTAGCATGAGTTGTATGTATATGTGATTTGAATACATAAATGCATGACCAAAAGTAAGTTAGCATATGCATATAGAATGATGTGACCATAGGTATGATTAAATGAATGAGTATAGACATATATGTTAAGAATTAAATAAGTATGTTTTATTTTTCATAAGATGTACTTATGTTTTTCTGAATGTCTTTGTTTTGGTAGAACATTGATAAAGAGTGATGAGAATTGACGAATTGATGATACTTATGAGCTTTTGACCAGGAGATTGGAGCTCCTTATATGATGCTTCTCCTACTTTCTCCAAATCACATTTTAAAATGAAATCTTCTATTAAACTTTTTCATCAAAGTATTTGTCTAGGATTTATTTTAGTTTTGAAGTAGCATAGAAATATCACTACTCAAAAGGTCTTTAGCATTACTATGAAAACAGTTCGTTTATCAATTGAAACTTTACATTAGTCTTTGTTTTTGATGTCTACAAGAAATGTGTCTTCAAAGGAATCTAATGAAGAAAATATCTTACCTACATCTTTTATTTTAGAAACTTTATCGCGTCCACCTGTTGATAATACTACCATTCAACCTAAAGAGAATGAAGCTAATAAAGAAGTAGAAGTAGAGGAATTTATTAAGGACCACATTACAAATGAATCTTTAATCTCCCCATCATATGATTATTGTTTATCTACATTTCTAGCTTTGATTACAATTGAGTCAATTGAATCTGAGACTAGTGAGAATACCATTTTTTAGAATCTATTGCCTCCACTTACAAACAGTAATATCTAAGCAGATTGAAAATGTAGATAATTTAGAACACAAAGTGGACGAATTTATCAAAGATCATATAACTAATGAAACACTAGTCCAGCATTCATATGAGTACGGTCTTTCTAGGTATAGAGTTGCACAACCTTATGGACAATAGATTCATAGGCTAATCTTAAATAGTTTGTTAATCCATAGTTAATCACTTCTCACACACTAAAACACATCATACATCCTAGATTATGGTACGAAACACTCTGTGTGTAGTCACATAGTGAGGCTATTGCAAGTCAGTTTTGATCTGCATTTCTCTCCATTCACACCCCTCAACAATGCCAAAGTGGCTCCTCCCACTTATTGACCCATATAGGTGCATGAAAACATATAGGGTAGGCCATACGATAAAACTAGCATCAGCTCATGGCCCTCCTCAGCTGACTAGGGTACCTCCACCCACCGACTAACCCATTGCAGTGCATTGATAGGGCACGTACACATATATTTATGTCTGGTTGGAGTATGAAGGCTTGCATGAATCATAATTTTTTTGGAGGTGGGATCTCACAAGGAATCAATAGTAGGAACCAAAGAATTCCACTCACCAAGTTTTCAAGCCTTTTAGCAAATACATGCACTTAGTTTAAGTCTTGCCATCACATCCCTAGGTCCTCACTCCCAAAAGCTGGTCTGCTCAATGATCCTACTCATATAATCTTTGGTCTTCCATGCACTGCACATAACCATAATAGATGTGTGACATTTTGACTCTACTTAATTCACAAAAATTTGTACAAGTTCCAACACATCTATCAGATACAAAATGCAATGCATATTTACATACATTTTCAAAAGAAATTAGAGTGGAAGTATTTCACCTGATTTTATCTTTTTATTCCATATTCACATCATTCTTTATCTTCCTCATCTGCAAAAGTAGCTTCTTAAAACATCTCAATAGGTGTTTCACGATTTAAGAAAAGGCTTTTTGTTTTCAACAAAATATTCATATTCAAAAGAACAAAACAATCTTTCAAATGACTCCCAATTTGTTTCATGATTTATCAATAAAGTTTCCTTGCTTCTATGTGTATTTCATGATCAAAATCTATTTGCTCTATATCCAATTGTTTTTCCATAGTTGGCTCAAAATTTTGATTTTCTTCCTTGGGTTTTCTACCTTTGTCTTCCTCTATTAGTTCATATCCACTTTTAATTGACATCACACTCATTTGTTCATTAGATTTTGTGTTCACATGTACGTTTGGTTTCCATAATTTTCAACTTTCTATACATGGATTTGGTTTGGTTTTGTACTGCTGTAATAAATCCTTCATTCCACCTGTTCCTACATTTAATTGTAAAGATTCTCATTGATGATACTTACAAAGTTTCCTTTCATCTTTGATTACTAGTTTACATCTCTTTGAATCGTCATATGCCCTGCAAACCCAAAATGAAGGACCATATTGGTCACACCAAAAACATCACAAAGGTCACATTCGAATCCTCAATGTCCTTAGTGGAAGTCTAGGGCTAGATATTCAAAAATCATCAGAATATGTTTCAACACAAGTGGATACAGAAAAAACCTTGGTTTTTTCCTTCATTTTCTTGATTACATTTATATTACTCTAATTCTTGTGTTTTTTTGGTCGAAATTTCATATTTCTCGTTCATTTCCACCACTTCAACATTCATTTCCTCTTTGAAGGTTCTAAGGCTGATTCTGAGTACTTATAGAGTTTTCATCACGGCATTTATGGTTTCATGTAAAGTAAAAATAGTTCAAAATTTCTTTTGTGTTGCTTCATTTGCCTTAATTTCCATTTCTATAAATTGTTCTTCCCATTTTCATAATTTTCCATCAATCACCTCATTAACATGTGGTTCATCATAAATAAAAAACTTTTGCATATGATCTTTAGATTTACTTACATAAGATTCCTTGATTTTGGTTTGATTTATATCTTTCATGTTTGTATGTTGCTTTGTGCCCATTACTCATGTTTGAATCCGTTAGACTAGCACCACATATACTCAAAAGGATTCAAATATTGAAGGAAAAATCTTTTAGTGCTTTGTGCTCTTACAATGTATGCAAGTGATTGTAATCTTTTTATGCATGTTTATGACAAGTATGCACATAAACTAGAAAATAAAAAAAGGTGCAACTCTCTCTCTCTCGCTGTCTCTGTGTCATATGTGTGTCAAGTAGTATCATGTGGCAGGTGGAGAATGGTCTCTCTCTCTCTCTCCATGATAGAAAAATGAACACAACAAAATAGACATATATATATAGATTCAGAGATGGAGGCATGTTGAAATACTTACTAACTTAACACACACACACACACATACACATGCACATGCACCACTTGACATGCACTCATGCACATGCATACCACACACAATTTTAGATAGGTAGACACACACTTAGATGCACACATCACTTAACACAAAGTTAGACACACATGTATAGTTTTCACCTTTTTAATTTCTTATAATTTACTTTTTATTTGGTTTTTATTTAAATTTAATAATATCTACTTTTAGTAAATTAAACAATTTAGCTAATTTTTAGAATACATCAAATACTTTTGTATATAGTCACAGATAGAAATAACTTACACACATTAATAGACATTCATATATATACACATAGCACATTTGCATAGCCTTATTCGCATATCAATCACACATACACTATCACATGAACACACATTTCACAAACACATTCTCATGCTCTTACATAAATAGACACATATGTAGGGTTTCATGAAATATTGTTGGCTTGCACTTAAGGTTTAGACCATTCTATTTAGGCACGTAGGGTAAAACACGTATGTATTCACATAAGTTTGTACATCCAAACACATACATATAGGCACCGATAGGATAAATCTCACACATAGGCATTCACATAGCCACATTAGCATCTAAGGATACACATACTAAAACATGTACATATGCACACATACCATATCGTATTATTTATATATTCAAAACCACATATGCAACACTTAGGGCAATACACACATGCACATACATGCTCACATACATATCACCACATCAGTACATATCGTATTATTTATATATTCAAAACCACATATGCAACACTTAGGGCAATACA
Organism: Ceratopteris richardii; assembly: GCA_020310875.1. Lineage (NCBI taxonomy): Eukaryota > Viridiplantae > Streptophyta > Polypodiopsida > Polypodiales > Pteridaceae > Ceratopteris > Ceratopteris richardii. The sequence goes on along the minus strand of CM035442.1, from coordinate 16,458,567 downwards.
CACATGCACATACATGCTCACATACATATGCAGAAGCACATATATACACATGCATAACTCACACACAAATACACATACATAGGGGCATTTGAAAACATTTATTAATGCTCACCGTCTTATTCACATATGAACAAAATCACATACATCTATGTGAGTACACAAAATCACACCCATAGGCATATACATATACATTTAGTCACACTCTCATAGAATCATCTACACACGCTCAAGTATCATTCACATGACCAAACATATACACACACTTTCACAAACACTTCACACATCCATGCTCATCCACACAAATACATTTATGCACAAATAGGATTATATCCGTATATATTGGCACACACATGCACATGTGCATAATCATTCTCATGTAGTTTTAGAGTAATGACATACACACATTCATTGAAATAGAAAGACATACATACTTAGCTACTCACGCATTTATATAGATAAGCACATACCACTTTGAAGTACACATTCACATGCACAATTCACACACAAGTACACATCTATTTAAGGCAACCATATACAAACATCCACATATGCAAACACACATATCATATATATTCACATATGCTCATGCATAAAAATGCATACCATATTATGCATGTCCATTAATAGCTTTGGAAAAATGCATACATACACACATGGTAGTAAACACAAATAGGTATGACACTTACAAATACACAAATGCTTAGACACTTAAGCTATTCATATATTCATACTAAGGGTTATATAAAGGAGACTCAAATATCTCTTCCTATGCTAATAAAAGCACATCTCCATGTTCTTTATCCAATTTCGTTTAAAGAGGTTTTACTTTTTTAACATGTAAGTCAGAGAGAAAAATTCGTTCCAACGATGTCTTGTGTACGCGAGAAGAGATGGGAGCAGATGAGTTTCTACCATCATGTTGTGTCTAGTCTGTTCTACACTAGAGGATGAAGAACAAACAACAAGAGGGGTTCGATGGGACGGTGTAGAATAAGACTCACCCCCACATCCTGCTCTTTGGTCAGTGAGGTAGATTGCACAAACCATCTAGGTATCAATAAAAAAGGGGTGGTATTCGTGAAGTCACTTGGGTACAGAACTGAAAGCAAGTATGAGAGGTATGATTTGGGGGGATGGCCATTGTCTAACTCTAGAACAATATGTTTGCATTCTTTATGGATGCAATGAAAAGGATTACCAACCAATTGATCCATCCTTGGGTAGCATGGGTGGCGATAGAGTAGAACTATCAAGAAATACCATATGGTCTATGTTGGAGATTTAAGGCAATAACAAGGAAATGTAATATGGACTGGTTGAGTTTTGGTTGGCAACCAATAATGTACTTATTGGAACTCTACCAAGGGAAGACATGTTCCATGGCAGCATGGGATAGGGAACGTACTAACATCGAACCATCAGTGGGCAAGAAAACGTTTTGACCCACTTTGGTCTGGGTCATGAGGAGATCTTGTCTACTAAGAAACATGGTCCATGAGGCAAACGAGGCAGGTTCTAGGGCAAGAACATGGATAATACTCTCCACAGTGGGGTATGCTCCGGTGACTTCCCATTGCAAGAGGAGGAAGTGACCTAAGTAGCGCAGTGTAAGGAACATGTTCCTCACATTAGAGAGGACCGTGGAGAGGGGCTCAAAAGGAGCTAAGATTTCCATAGCTATGCAATGTGCACACAACAAACACATGCAACAAAGAGGAATTAGCACAAGTGCACATAGAAAGCAATAGCCAATGATGGTGAGGTAGAAAGATTTTTAAACAAGCGCGTAGTCTATTGTCATGATGGAGGGGTGTGCTAGAGGTAATGATGAACACAAATCAAGGGAGATTACACCATAATGAGCATGCAAATCATGTAGACATGGGTAGTGAATAAATGATTGAGCACATGAATGGCAACTAGAAAAGGCAAAGTTTTGGTCCATTGATCGGATTTTTAACTCGTAATCTCATAAGTGTCTGTCTTGAGGCTGTCATGTGTGCAGTATATGTACTTAATAGGTGTCCAACTAAAGTGCTACAGTCTATTACTCCATATAAGGCTTGGCATGATCTCAAGCCATCTGTTGCTCATCCGCATGTTTTTGGTTGCTCGGCATATGCATTAGTGCCTGAACAACATCACAAAAAATTGGATGATAAAGCAATAAAATGTATTTTTGTTGGGTATAGTTCTAAAAGTAAAGGCTATTATCTATATCATCCACATACTAAATGCATTTTGGTTAGCCATCATGTTTTTTTGTGGAAGATGCTATTCAGCCATTGCTTTCATGTACTAAGAAGACATCTATTAGCTCTAAAGAAATGTATGATACTTTGCTGCCTCTTTTTACAGGTGGATAGTCTCGTGCTGGTCCTAATGACGCAACTTCTCAACCTTTGTAGGTTTCATGTGATGATGCAGATCATCCCATTTCTGATGCAGATTTACATGATGCATTTGTTGATGAGAGAGATGATATTGAGGAGGCAAAAACTATGCCAAAATGGCTGGTGCAGACTTTGTGTGATAGAAAATTAGATGCACCTCTAACATATCATACTCAATCTGGCTCTCATAGTGCTTCTTTTGCATCAGATTGTTATGCTATCACTGCATCTAGTCTTTGTGATGAGAATGATCCTATTTTGTTTGATGAAGCACAAAATTCAGAAAATTGGATGGCTGCTATGCAATCTGAATATGATGCTATAATGAAGAACGGTACTTGGTCTTTATGTGACTTGCCTCCTAGCAAGAAGGCCATTGGCACTAAGTGGGTATACAAGCTAAAGCGTAAACCTAATTGTAGAGTTCAGAGGTATAAGGGGGTATGTGCAGGAAAGAGGCATTGATTTTGATGAAACCTTTGCTCCTACTTGTCGAATGACTAGTGTTGGTAGCATCTATGCACTTGTAGCTCATCATGGTTGGAATGTACATTGGTTGGACATTAGAGCAGCTTTTCTGAATGGTAACTTGCATGAAGAAGTATATGTTTTTAAAGCCCATGGGTTTGTGCAGAAAGGGCATGAAAACCAGGTGTGGAGGTTAAAGAAGGCATTATATGGTTTAAAGCAACAACCACATGCTTGGTATGAAAAGACACATGCCGATCTGATTACACATGGTTTTGGGAATAGTCCAACTAAAAGAACTTTATATGTCAAGCATGCTAATGATGTACTTCTGATCATTGTGGTGTATGTTCATGACATGTTACTCACTAGTCCTCATGAGAAGCATATTGCTGATTTCTAGACTAATTTACATGCCTCATTTGAGATGTCTGATTTGGGGCATTTGCATCATTATTTGGGCATTCAGTTTATGCACGTTGATGGTGGAATGGATTTGTGTCAAACGAAATATATTGACACATTATTGTATTATTTTGGACTTGAAGACTATAAACCTATTTCCACTCCTATGGAGAAAGGTTTACAACTGAGTCTTCATGATGCTAGAGATGCATTTGATGTTGTTCTCTATCAATAGGCTATTGGATGCTTGATTTACTTATGCATTACTCGGCCACATATTCAATTTGCTATCTCATAGATGAGCAGGTCTATAAAAAGAGCTAGAGAGCTCATTTTTGGGGGTAGATTGTTTGTGAATTGAGCTTATGTAAGAGACTTTTTGACTAATGCAAAGAACTCCATTGTTCCTCTCCTTGTTCTTGCCTTGTGTGCGCGTGTGTGTGTATGTGTGTGCATGTTTGTGTGCTTCTCACTCACACACTTGTGCCATCACTTGCTCATAGTCTTCATACTAGTCCTCATGTCTCCACGGATTGAGCTTTTGTTGCAGGTTCTAGCTGTACCACCATCTCCAGTAGCTTGCGCAGGTATGATAGACTCTACACAGGTCCTGACAAGACGACCTCTTTCTATCGCGACAAACAAAAAAACTCAATAGTTTTTGAAAACATGTTTGGCACGATAACCTACACCATGAGAGCACTCCAAACACTAAAAAATTCTAAAAAATTTGTGTTTTTTCAGTCTATCACGACAGACACCATCTATCATGACAGACAGGAGCCCACGATAGAGACAGTCTATCGCAATTGATCCCGTCTATCACGATAGACCAAACCATGATAGACGATAGATCTCCTCTATCGCGACAAACAACATCTATCACGATAGACAGAGCCCACGACAGACGATAGCCCCATCTATCACGACAAACACTGTCTATCGCGACAGACCAAAAAGCACGAGAGACGACAAACTCAGTCTATCGCAATAGACACTGTCTATCGGGACAGACAGGACCCCATGATAGACCCCATCTATTGTGATAGACACCGTCTATCGTGACAGACCAAACCACGATGGACGATAGACCTCGTCTATCACGACAGACTCACGACAGACTCACGACAGACAAACACTGTTTATCGCGACAAACACTGTTTATCGTGACAAACACTGTTTATCGCGACAGACAGACTCACGACAGAAGACAGACAGCGTCTATCACGACAGACATGATCTATCGCGACAGACACCATCTATCGCGACAGATAGACCCACAACAGACGACACAGAGCATCTATCTTCATAGATAGGATCCCACGATAGACCCTGTCTATCACTATAGACATCGTCTATCACGACAGATAGCCCACCGTCACAACTAGTGTCTAGCGTGACAGATACCATCTATCGCGATAGACAAGCATTTTTGGCAAAAAATAAAGAGGTAAAATTTTTGAAAATTTAGGCTACATTTTGGGCATATTTGCACACCCAATTACTCCTTCACTTACAAAGGCTTTAGAAAAATACACTAAACTCTTGAAAGGATCTGTTTGTCTGTTTAACCCCCTAAACCCTGAACTGTCATAACTTTTTCATATGAAATCCGTTTTTTGAGCTCTAGGGCTTGTCGGAAAGCTCGTGGCATATACTTTGTGGGGTAGATACACCAAGGGAGCTCTAGAGGAAATTTTTTGGCAATAGAAAAGGGGGAAAAAAGGATCATTAAAAGTGTTTGAGATAAATTGTCTGTCAATTGAAGGATCAAATTGGAGCTAAACTTGGGATTATTTACAGGATTATGGAGAGCTCTTGGAGAAATCAAAGCAAGTGCCAGTGTGAGCAGGCCTGGGAACGTGCTTCCTAGGCAAACAAGCATAGCAAGGAGGAGCGACTTGAGGTTGGAACATCTCTTAAGCCCCTCAGTCCATTCTTAGCATAGGCTAAGTGCGAGTAGCTGTCCAAATTGACTAGGGATACGATAGGAATACTCAAGTTTGAAGAGCCTTTAATTTCTCAAATCCAAGAATAGGCTAAATTGCAGTCAAGGGACAACTTAAAGGAAAAGGAATTAAACTAAGTCGGCGAAGAACATCAAGTACGACACACTTAAGTGCTCCTAATAAAGCTTAATTAAAGATAAGAAAACACATACAAAGGAACTCAAAAGGAACAAGTGATTGGTATCAAAGAATCAGCAACATACAAAGGGCATATGAACCTTAGATCGAGAAGACACCTAGGGAGAGACCGTCAATGTGTTAGATCATCCGAGGCTAGCATCAACCATACAGCCAGATCTTGGGCCCAACAATTGAGTGATTACCCGTACGCTCTAGACCTAGAAACTAGTGACTCTGAGATGTCTTATAAAATGGAAAGACCTGTAGGTAGCTTAGGAGTTGCATACCTAGAAAGATCGGAAGGTCCCTACAAGACTCAGTTGGAATATATCCAGACCAACCGCTAGGTGCACGCATCTATGAGAATGGTCTGCGAAGATCTGTTGTCCTAATTAAAAATCCTAATCAGCCCATTGGACTAGAGCACCCGGTAGTAAAGTTCAAAACTGGTTCCTACATTGATAAAGAAGGAACAATATATGTGGTCACTAGCCCACCAGAAAGAACAGATGAATTTGGCAACATAATCTCAGAGGTTGAAATAGGTGACATAGAGCAAGGGAACTTAGGAAAAGAACCAAAAACCCCTGGTGGCAAGTCAATTCTGACGAGAATAATCACGCCAGAGTGGGTTCCCCAAGACAATAGGAGCATAGATTTGCTCGTGAATCGAGAGACAGATGAGGCTTTTTGGAGGTATAAGCCTGAAAAGCCCAACAAAGTGGGAGCATTCACCATGTATGAATTCAAAGATCCTGATACCCAGGCAAAGTGACCTACTTAGATGATGCTTCAGAGAGGATCTTTGTGGTCTCAGAACATGGAAGACATGCATACACTTGGAAGGATGAATTTGTTCTTCCCCAGCCTCGATCCACTGTGTCTTATGGTCACCAAGGAGCTCGAACATCTTAGGATCATGGAACACAAAGAGAGAGGAGTAGAGATAGACCCGAGGTGAGCTTTGCTAATCCACTTGGAAGAGAGAGAACAAGGATTGAAATTGATAGGATGGACAAGGAGAGACATAGGGACCCATGGAATCAAAGAAATACAGACAAATTCCCTCTCCCAAGGCCTAGGGAACATGCTAGAACCTTACGGCCTACACAATTGGTTAAGTCCATGAAGAATTGCTTCGATGGCAGAGGTGACCCATATGACCATGTAACAGAGTTTAGGCAAGTTTTGAGAGCTAAACAAGTGGAAGACTTGTTCACTCAATACAATGCTTTTGACCTAACACTCAAGAACACTGCATTGACTTGGTTTCAACCACTTCACCAAGATCAGTACAGAAGTATAGATCAACTACTTGAAGCATTCATCACTGAGTTTTCCAAGAGTGGTATTAGGCATAACACATCCTCCTTGGTATACAGCTTCAAGCAAACACCTCAAGAGACAGTGAGGCTCGCAGGAAGAAGGTTTAGGCAATACCTAGAGAGATGCCCTGCTCTAGAGTTACCCACTCTAGCCAAGCAAGTGGCCTTATTTCTAGATGGATTGTTAAGTACCAAACTCAGATCATATGTGTACTTGAAGAACCCTAGATCCATAGAAGAATGTGTACGCATGTGCATAGACATTGAGGATAATCTAGGGGAGGAATTAGAGCTCTCAAAGATCTATAAAGATTCAGATAGTTTTAGTAGCCTCATTTCCTCACAATCCACATCAATTGAGGATCTAGCAGAAAAGGTAGCTCAGAAATTAGGTGTCCTAGCAAGCAAATTCCTAGATTTGCCCCATGCAAACGATGCTACACTTGTGGAGGAGACCATATGGCTAATGTGTACCCTATCATGGCTCAACCCCAAGTTAATCCCAACAACCAGTACTGCACTATACAAAGGAGGTACACCAATCACACAGCACAAGACTGCCCATATAACAAACAAGCTGTTAGACAAAATTATCCTCAATCATATTCACAACAAGGAAAGTACCCTAATCAGTACCCACAACAACAGTATGCTAGGCCCCAGCAAACCTATCAAGCACCCTATCAAGGGCAACAAAGACCGCAACCAGTCCTAGCGTAGCAACCCCCTGCCCCCACCAATGTGATTCCAGTGAAGTATGCAGCTACAGAAGAAAATCTAAATAGAGCTTTAGTGCTAGTGACACCGTCGCTTTCAGAAAATGATCCAAGTGATCATAGTTTTGACTCTACCCATATTGATAGCCCACAGGCTTACTACATGCAATCACCCGAGCATAATGAGTCATACTATTATGAAGAACCGAGTGAGTCCAGTTGGGAGCCAGAATATGCAAATGTCATGTACACAAACCCCAACTCTCGACCTCAACCTAGGCAGTTGAGACCTCCATTTCCTAGAGGACAATGTTTCCGATGTTAGGGAGATCACCTCATTCGTGATTGCCCTCTACATGCACCCACACAAACCCAACCTGTGACAATTCAAGGCTTTTGTCCAAATTGTGGGAAGGAGCATTTGTTACAAGAGTGCGCCAAGAACCCCGTCAATATACCAAAAAACACTCCTATCAATGTTATTGGGTTGGTGGTAGACTCCACAGGAAGTGTGACTCAAGCACTTAAGCAAAACCAAGACTTAGGCCAAGAAAAGAATGCGGAGGTTAGCGAGACTGAGAGCCAGAATAAGAAGAGAACAAGAGCTTGGAGAGATAGCCATGAACGTATGAAAAGGCAATGGGCAAGAAAGATTAGCGAACTTGAGGAAAGTCTGCGAGAGACCAAAGCCAAGATCATAGAAATCACATCTCAAACGCACTCTCACACATCACCTCCACTACCATCCCCATCACCTTCGATTCCTCCACCCTCTAATCCACCACACGTAACCCACCCACCACCCCGAGTAGGATCAATCTTCGCAGATCCCACTCCCGAGGATATAGATATGATGCTTAGAGCATATCAGGCCAGGATATAGGAAGGGCCAAATGTAACGGATCATGAAATATGTTACCCTAGAGCTGACCAAGAGCTTGAAGGAACCAAGTTGTGTGCCAAGATGGTGGAATTGGCTCAAGCCATGTTTGAGGCCATCCGTCTCTTCAATTGCTCTAGCTCCACTAGAACACCATTGCATTTTGATGGTCTATTGGATAGATTGGAGACCATAATTGCAAAGTCTAGGAAAGGAGCCAACTCCCAGGCTAAGGAGAAGGCAAGTGATAGAATAAGCATTCCTTCCAAGGAAGCTTATGTGCCTTACTCCACTGAACGAGACACCTCTTCTTCTATGAATCGATACTCACTATAATTCTTGCGAGAAATTCAAGAAGAGAAATGGGCTAAAGAGAGTGAAGTTCCTCTTCCCATCGAACTTATGGATGACACACCCGGTCAATTCCCACAAGACCTTCCTTACATTTATGGAGAGCAGGAGAGTGCCCAATCTCGAGAGAGATTAGACTTCGAGTCTAATTCTTTACAGGAACTACCCTGTTTCACAGGACCATGGGAAGCAAAGTCCACTTGTATGAGAGCATCAATGGTCATGATAAGAAACGAAGACTCAATCAAACCTAGGAACACAGAGATAGTAAAGAATACTAAAGTGCAGTGGAGTCTCCCTTTAGAAGAGCTACTCAAGGTCAAGCCTGAATTGTGTAAATATGTAGCCAAGCAAGTGCCAAATAGGTCAAAACCTCGTTCCCAGGTAGGATCTCATAGAACAGTACCAGAAATACCTTTGGACAAGATAGGAGACATGAGCGAAGGAGAAGAAGGAAACACCTATCTCCCTATCACTCATCAGGGTTACACAACCAAGGCCATTTTAGACTAAGGTGCGGGAGTTGCAATTGCTACCACTTCCTTATGGAAACGTTGGGGCAAGCCAACACTCAGGCCAACAAGAATGAAGTTGCAAATGGCTGATGGTCACATTGAGAGACCCTTAGGTCTACTAGAGGGAATAACTCTTACCACTTGTGGTGTAGAGTTTGAACATACTTTTGCTATATGTGACTTTAGCAAGAATCATGCCTACGAAATTATTATGGGAAGATCCTTCTTGAGGCAATTGCAAGTAGTGCTGGATTGGGGGAAAAATTCTTTGTATCTGCAACACTTGGGTGTCACTAGCAAAGTGAATCTCAAAGATTTTGTCTCATAGAGATGTGCCCCCTATTCAATGGAATCCCGTCTGTAGAGCTAAAGATGATACTGAGTCAGTGCATTCCATAGGATCAGGATCCTCATGGATGCATGAAGACACTCATGGATGTGTAAAGTAGCAGTAGACGAAGAGAAGAGAGAAAAAGCAAGAGAGGTAGGTGCAAAGGAAACCCATAGATCAATTCAGGACCCAGCCTATGCACCTATAGTATTTCCGGATGAAGAGTTTGAACCTCATGGTTGGGCGGAAATCTTAGCAACTATGGATGTAGCCATCAATGAAGAGCAGTGGACACCCCATTGTGACGAGGATGGCTATGACATCTCATTCTTCACAATAGAGCCAATCATGGGAGATTCCGTTATGGAAGAATGTGAACCTAGCACTCATGCATTCGAGGATGCAAGTGACTCCTATGTAGAGTCAATTATAATAGACCCTCCTTTTGCATCAGATGAGGAATATTTTTACGAAGTAGAAGCTCACCCTCAGAGATATGAAGAGATTACAAATGAGGTGAGATTAACCACACAAGTGGCCACCAAGAGTGAAGGAAAGAAGAGGAAGAAGAGAGAAGTCTCACCAGAGGAGGAAGAATCCTTGTTTAGGTCGTAGACAACTTTAAGAAGTATGAAATAGAAGACAAGAGAGTCATGATAAGAATGTCAAAACGTGATGCACAAGCAGGAGAGGCCTATGATAACAAAGAAAACCCCAAGAAAATAGTGGTAGCTATAGAAGAAGGAGAGGAGTGATGCACATACATAGGACACGACTTAAGTGAAGATGAGGAGCAAGAGCTCATAACCTTACTACGAGAATATAGGGATGTGTTTGCATGGATTTACAAGGACCTGAAAGGTGTAGATCCCGACATATGCTCCCACACGATCCCCATGACCTCAGAGGCCAGACCCTCTAAACAAAAGCCATACACATACAATGACAACTATGCTGCCAAGATCAAAGAAGAGATAGACCGCTTGGTGGAAGCCGAATTTATCTATGAAATTGAGCGCACTGAATGGGTATCCCCCATTGTAGTGGTGCCCAAAAAGAATGGCAAATTACCTGTGTGCATTAACTTGAAGAACGTGGATGCAGCCACTATTCGAGATAGTTATCCGCGTCCTATCCCAGAGCATCTATTAGAAAGGGTAGCAGGAAAAGAAGTATAAAATTTCCTAGATGGGTTCTCTGGTTATAATCAAGTAGCCATTGCACCGGAAGATCAGCATAAAACGGCTTGTGCCACTGAGTGGCGTATATTCACTTTTAGGGTAATGCCATTTGGGCTTATCAATGCTCCTGCAACCTTCCAGAGACTAATGTGCCACGTATTTAAAGAGTTCTTGAGAAAGAATTTTGAAGTCTATGTTGATGATCTCTATGCCCATTCCAACATCAGATAGAAACATATACCTGAACTCAGGCAAATCTTTGACAAATGTAGAGAGTAACAAGTCTGTCTGAACCCAGAAAAGTATGTTTTGATGGTCAGGAAAGGCAAGATTCTAGGACACATAGTGTCAAAGAATGGCATATCTAGTGATGATGAGAAAATAAATGCTACAGTAGAGCTACCTAGGCCAAAGAATGTCAAGGAAGTGCAAGCTTTCATGGGGCATTGCGGTATTACCGACGCTTCATACACATGTATGCCATCATTGCAAAGCCTCTGTACGGACTTTTGACAAACTTGAGTGGATGAATGAATGTGAGAACTCTTTCAATGAGCTTAAACGGTGATTATGCTTAGCACCAATCTTGACTACACCAGATTGGAATAAGCCCTTCCATGTGCATGTGGATGTGTCCAATTATGCCATTAGATGTGTGCTTACACAACCTACTGGTGAAGGTAATATGGATCTTCCAATTGCCTATGCGAGTAGACAGTTGAATGTAGCTGAACAAAACTATACCACTACCGAATGAGAGGGATTAGGCATGGTGTATGCAGTTAAAAAGTTTAGAAATTATTTGCTTGCAAATAAGTTTACATTTTTCACTGATCATCAAGCACTGTTGTACTTGGTAAACAAACCATGCAACACAGGCAATTGATGAGATGGTTCCTCTTGCTAATGGAATACGACTTTGAGGTTGTGGTGAGGAAAGGTAAGGCTCACTTGAGAGCAGACCACCTCTCAAGACTCACATCTGGAGAGGCCCCACAGGGAGTATCAGATGACCTTCCAGATGCTTACTTATTCAATTTAGAAGTTGTACCTGAGTGGGCTAAGCCATTAGTGCCAGTATTGACATATGGGCCTAACCACCGAGTAATAAACACACAGGATAGGGAAATAGTAAAAGCCCAGAAGTACCATATAATGGCAGGGAGTATGTACAAGCATACCGATTAAGGAATATTAGCCTGTTGTGTGGAAGAGGATGAGTACAGAAAGTGGTTGCAATTAGCACATGTTGGTGCATTAGAGCAACACTACTGAAAGCAAAGAACTTTACAGACACTGAAGAGACTCGGAGTGCACTGGCCAACAATGGAAGCAAATGTCCATAGGATGTGCAAGGAATGCCCAATCTGTCGTACTAAACCACTAGTGGAACATGCCACTCTTTATCGAATATCTTTAGTACCAGATTGGAGTGAACCATTAGTAGCCTTTTTGAGGACCTGAACCTTTCGCCAAGATATGACATTAGCTAAACAAAGAAGCTTAGAACAAGAAGCGTTAGTCTATACTCTCATTGGAGAAAATCTGTACAGACGAGGAAAGGATGGGTATCTTCGATTATGTGTCCATGAGAGCGAATATCTGAAAATCTTGGAAACTGCTCACCAAGGTGTGGCAGGAGGACACTTTGGAATAGATAGAGTGATCAAGGCAGTACTTTTTGAAGGTCTTTGGTGGCCCATACTTCACATGGATGCACATACCTATGTGAAGAGGTGTGATGTTTGCCAGCGAACTCAGTATCCTATGCGAAAAGATGAGATGCCATTGAAACCTATGATGGGTGGACGTGCATTCTCTAAGTGGGGAATAGACTTTGTTGGTCCTATTAACCCCCCAACTAAGGGTTCCCATGCTGAATACATTATTGTGGCCACTGATTATCTAACCAAGTGGGTAGAAGTAAAAGCCACGACGAAGAACGATGCTCAAACTACTACTAAGTTCTTATTTGAGAATGTGTTCACTAGATACAGATTGCCAATAGAACTAGTGAGTGATAGAGGCACACACTTCTTTAATGAAGTCATAGAAAACCTTCTCCAAGAATTCTTGGTAATACATAAGAAGTCTACCCCCTATCATCCACAAGCTAATGGATAGGCCGAGAGCAGAAATAAGATTCTATGCAATGTATTGACAAAATTGGTTAATAATAAACGCTCTGATTGGGAAAAACAGCTTCACCATGATGTTTGGGCATATAGAGTTGCCTATAAAACGGTACTCCAAGCCACACCCTTTCAGATGGTATTCGGCCAAAATGTTGTGCTACCATTGGACTTTTTGATACCTACATTGAAAGTAGCACAAGACCATGATTGGATAGGCCATGAGCCTTCCTCTAGAATCTTCGATCTTGAACGACTAGGTGAAACACAATTGAGAGCTGCAGCAGGAATTCATGCAGCCAAGAAGAGGCAAAAAAGCTTATTTCGACGCACATGTGAAGGATAAGGGCTTGAAGGCAGGAGACCTAGTCCTAGTCTACAATTTGAAGCAACATGCACGGAAGTTAGAGAAAAGAGGCTATGGACCAATGATTATCGATAGGATCTCCACAAGTGGAGCAGTTCAATTAGCCACTCTAGAAGGTGATATCCTACCAGGTTACGTAAGTGGATGCAGATTCAAGTTATATCACGAACCCCTCACGGAGGAGATGTTAAATCGACTCAATACTACAAAGAAACGTAAAGAAGAGGAAAAGCAAATTCGAGAAGAAGCACAAGCAGAAGCTTTAGAATGCATCCGACGAATGAAATTGAGAAGACAAGGTAGAGATTAGCCTGTGCCTGACACTCATGAAGCTCTAGGTTATCACATGGCCATCTGCGAGGCTTCAGGTGAACGTTCCCATAGGATAGTCGATCGACGACCCTTTGTGACCCTAGAGGTAGGACAAGGAAAGAGTGCAAGGACTGTGAGAGCCTTAATTGACTTAGGAGCAGCCACTAGTGCAGTTCAACTTTCTTACTCCCGAGAATTGCAATTGACGGTCAATCCTATAGATGCATATCTCATAGGACTGGGAGGTGTGGAAGCCCCTTGCATGGGTGAGGTGGAACTTCCCCTCTACATTCAAGAGGTTCTAATGGCAGTCAAAGTGCTAGTATGTGAAGACGAGGATCTTACCGAGCCTCTTGTCTTGGGCCAAGACTGGATCTATGATCATGCAGTCAACCTCAACTTAAGAATTGGACTTCTTCAGGCTTTGGTAGAACAAAACTACATCACGATTGAACTACAAAATCAAGCACTTAGGCCACTAGAAAAGGCACCAAATCCTGGCACCTCCAGGAACCCACATGAAGATAACGATGCTATTCATGTCCAAAGTCCTATGGTGCAGAAGATTGTCACTCTTGACAAAAGTGCAGCAGTCAAAGAGGAGTTCCCTTCTTTTCCAAAGAGGATTCGAGGAAAGCAAGCCGAGCAACACACAACATAGGGGAGGCCAATGATCAAAAGGCATGAGCACCAAACTCTACAATCTAGAGTACCTCATGACATGAAGCAGATCTGGGTATGCAAGGATGAACAACCCTCAACTTTGGAAACTGGATCCCAAAGATGCACCAAACAAGCTACAGTGTCGAGGATTACAACGCAAGAGTATCCTAGGCATCCCTCTAGACAAACCAATTCCATTTGGGTCCCAAAGGAGTCAATGAAGGCTATTCCAAATGCTAGATGGATATGGGTGCCCAAGACCTGCTTACGAGCTCAAATAGCTGCACCTCCACTCACAAGATTGAATCAACACCCACAAGCACCCTTGGTACAAATCACATGGCAAACACCTACACTCCACACCAGTACACCCTCGGTCACACATAGGAATTTCAGGAAATGGGTACGCAAAAGGTCACAAATCCAACAGGATCTTGTCCACAAACCTTCACATGTCATCACCACTAAAAGCTACAATTCCACAATCAAAATTTGGAGACTTAAACCTCATACCAAACCGCCTGACCCAATTTTGTAAATCAGTCCCCTCTGATGTAGGTGCATTCCGAGTACATTGCACGTCCAAAGTATGCATCTAGGATGAACACTAACCCACTAACCAACATTCTCACACATCACCAAACACTCCACCCACTAACCCCTAACAACTTAAAATGTCATGTTAGTATTGTGAAGGGAACACCATAACATCCTGTTTCCTATGCAATGCTAATGTGCCTCTCTTCTTCCAGTAGATAAGCATCAATAGATACAAGAAGTCTCATGGCAGAAGCAGCAGGTCCGAGCCCACAGGCAGGAGTAAGTACTGTAGGGATTGATGTGGATAGTCTACACCTCCAACAAATACCTATACCTGATCCCCCCACAGGAATAACAGAGAGGGTCCATGCTAATTCTCATTAGTTTAGTGGCATGCCAGGATCCTTAGGAGAGGCCAAGTATATATAGGAGTCCAAGTGTGAACATGATAAGCAATGGGTCAGATTCCAGTTCTTTTCCAAGGAGTTTGAGACTCTCCAAAACACACAAGATCTACATACCATATGGGAGCGTGCAGGACTGGCTGAGTATTTTGCAGCACCCTTACCCAAACCAGACCTCTTACGATGTTACTATTTGGTCTTAAGATTACAGGCTAATGAAGAAAAAGACAAACCTGGCACATTCGTTCTTCCATCCTTGCTGGGAAGCAATGAATTAAAAAGGTTCGAACTCACATTGGAATGGGTGAGCGCTACATTCAACATGCACGGCACGCATGTGCCCTCTGAGAAGGATCCTCGTATTCCCCCAAACATGAAGAATCGAAAGCTACAAAAGTTGAAAGATATGGCGGCACTCACACCGAATGTGTCAATCCCTCTTCGCATGTGCATACAAGATTTTGTGTTTCCCGGTGAAGATCGTTTCACTCAACCCCACAAGCGGATTTGGTTCGCTTTTTACTTGGCAGAGATAGGTGCATTACTGATTAAGCTTCCTGTATGGATTATAGAGCAGCTGTATGAAGCAAATACAAGGGCACATAGGAAGCTAGTGGTGAATGGGTGTTGTGCAATCACGCGCATCATCTACAAGTGCTTAGCATACGATGCACCTATTGAACGTGCTTTAACATGGTCACAACTACAAATGTTCAAGAGACTCAAATCCGCCACACATCAATCGAAGCACATGAGGGGCTCTATTCCTTGTGTCCAAACACGCGAAGTTTTAACGACCCCGGAAGTCTCGCCAAGAGGGAATGCCACTGTGCCTCCCTTTACCATTCGCATACTAAGATCTGGATCTAAAGGCACATCACAAGCGGTCCCCTCGGCTCCTCCTGTCCCTCCTGAATTCGAATTTCCTACGACTGGAGATGCTGAAGGGATGGGTACCTTCAACTTCGAATCATTCTTGCAGAATACACAACTCTCTGATATAGAGTTCCATTTAGATACAGAAGAATAGAATACATCTTCCCAAAGAAGGGGGAAATCCATAGAAGGCCGCCATGTACATTGGGATGAGGAGCAGCAGAGAACTTTGTCGCAACAACTAGAACACTCGAAAGTAGAAGAAGAAGAAACTACTGAAGCCCCAGCTTATACAGAGAACTCCGAAGGCTATATCAAATAATGGAACGAGTGCAGTCACAACAGTTGCTCACCGAATAGAGCAGTCCGGTGCTCATGGATCTGTTTTTGGAAGAAGCCGGAGTCGACTGAGAATACAGTGAAGGTCTCTTATTGATGGCGGAAACATATGGGGTAGTAGAAGTAGTTCGAACAGCGATTAAGAGGTCTCCGGTTCAACGTGATCCACGACGATTCCAAACACGACCACGGTCTGGTAAGAACATCCAGATTCCCATTACTACAGGGTAAGGACCTATTATTACATCCGAACCCATTGAGAAAACCTCCCAAATAGCATGAACTACTAGCCAAGAGATCCCTGTCACCCAGGATGAGTCAACCGAACCACTACCACCGACCCCTCCCCCATCACCTCCCCGAACGGAAGCTCTAAATATCACCTCGACTACCCAACCCATAGAGCAAGCCTTCATCTTCTGTAGTCCAACCTCTAGTTCTACTTTGTTCTCCTCCTTTGAAAACCCCATATATAATATTGCCACCATCATAACTGAGTCCTTCATACAACCCAATCCCATCCCCACCATCCTCACAACACTTATTCACCACTCACACACACACACACACCACCTACCATTCCAATATACATGGTAGACACCACACTTGCATCCACTCCTGAAAGTATGGACATTTCACCACCCACAGCCTTATCCTCTCATCAGAACTCCAATATAGGCCTTACTATATCATTTTGGCACATTATAAGGCAGAAATACAGCGATTCACAAGAAAGATGGATAGCATTTATCAGAGAGCAGGTACGTTTCATTGGATCTTAGCATCTTCAGAGAGAGAGAGAGAGAGTGAGAGATTTGTTCACACAGGTAATTATATATGTGTGGTGACTAGTGCAAGCGCCTATGCTGGAGCCCTCACATTATTTGACAAGTTCGAGAAATGCGACGAATACGATAAGTTCTGCACTTAGCTTAAGGCCGCAATTGTTGTCCTCTTTGTGGGTGCTGTAATGCTGGTCGTCCCAGTTCTCGTATCGACATACTGTTTCTACACTAGACAAATGAAAATCTTGTAGGAAAATATATTATGCAGTGCATCAGATGTCTTTGGGTCCTCTAAATGAAAAGTGTTTTAAGTTTATCATCTCTAGCAATACAGAATCTTATTTCTTACCTCATTCTATAGACATAACAAGATGTTCAATAATTACTTCCTATTCCTCTCAGCTTAAATGCAGAAGCTGCGTCCTCCAGATGCATACCTCGAGGACTCATTCCTTCATGTTCTTCGGATTATTCGTACGAAATTCATATGTGCGATGATCCTTGGTGCGCTTTATTTATGCTATACTTATCAATGGTGTGCCTCGTCCATTCTTAAGATAGAATGTACTGATGTGGCACCGTGCATTCATGTGCATGAGCGATATGTGACGGGGAAGACATGATCCAGAAAACTGCCTACATGTGTTGATCTCTGAGGAACATTTCGCAACCCAATTTCAACTCGAAGACCTTCCTCTAGAGGTTCAAAAAGGCAAAATCGGTCAACTGACATGGCGGCTGAAACTTCTTGAAACATATCCTGAAATGCTGCCCACCTGGAACAATGCACCTTTACATCTACTTTAAAACCCATGCTATGGCCCTGTTCCACGACGCCAATCATGAAAAGCATTCAACATAAAGGTACAGAACAATGCTCACTGTAAGGAGTGGCTCAATTATCCATACATAGCACCACGGTAGGGACCACCATTGATAGCATACATGATGGCCACAATTCGACATTGGATGCCTCGAGTGAAGCCCATGTCAGATGTGGTGGCCCAAATGATGCTTAAGATTTCGGATATGATGCAGGTAGTACTCAAAACCTTTAGAAATGCAGCAGCACCACAGGTACGGCTACCGGGGTTTACTAATGGAAATTATGATTTGGTGTATGACATGAGCACCACCCCTGGCATTGGGGTAGCTTATGCTTGGCATGCACGAATTAAGTATCTTCCCGCATGCTATAAACAAACATTTGAAGAGATGTTTTGATCAGGATTTTGGGAGTACCACTCAGAAGTGTTTGCACCTAAACCAACACACTTGCTTCATCTCTTTGCTTGTGAACAAGCCATGTACTCTAAGTACTACACCACACTGCAACCAGAGGTCGCAGGTGCAATAAATTGGGAGACATTGGAAGCTGACCTAGGAAGAGGCTTAAGGATAGGCGAACACGAACTAGCCACCAATGTCATCCAATACTATATCGACCACCCGATAGAACAAAGGTATGTCAGGGGCGACAGACGCTAGGAAGGGGGGAGTGTTGGCATACAAGTCATATGAAGAGCATACAAGCACAATGGGGAAGTCATGCACAATACGGCAACAAGGCCTAATCTTTTTTTCCATAAAGTATTTCCAATTCAAGTGATTTTCATCACTACACACACATTGTAAATTCTGTTTTTGGTAGAATAGACTCCATTTTGTTCAAGCCGAGGAGTCCTCGAGCTTGAGGAGTATTAGAATTAGCTACATACCAATTTTCATAATTTTTAGACTCTGTTTGAGCCCTCAAATAGGCTCTAGAACCTAATTTTTAACTAGGTCGGACACTAGGTCTGGACAAGGCCAAATCTAGTCAAAAAACTATAAAAAGAGCTAGAGAACTCATTTTTGGGGCTAGATTGTTTGTGAATTGAGCTTATGTAAGAGACTTTCTGACTAATGCAAAGAACTCCATTGTTCCTCTCCTTTTTCTTGCCTTGTGTGCGCGTGTGTGTATGTGTGTGCATGTTTGTGTGCTTCTCACTCACACACTTGTGCCATCACTTGCTCATAGTCTTCATACTAGTCCTCACGTCTCCACGGATTGACAATTATGAGGTGGATCTCCTCACGTTGGTACTCATCATTGTGCTAAAGTGACACTCATGTATATCTTGGTTTAGCAAGAAGGGGCCTCTTGTGGCCACTTCCAGTTGTGAGGTTGAGTATAGGGCAGCTTTCACAACGAGTGTTGAGTGTCTGTGGCTCAGATGCCTTATGGCTGATTTGGGTGTTCGTCAGTCTTTTGCCACCACTATCTTCATTGACAGTCAAAGCGCAATTGTTAGGAACCCTTTGTTCCATGCTGGCACTAAGCACATTGAGGTGCATTATCATTATGTTACGAAGAGGTTCTTTGCTAGGGAGATAAGCTTGGCATATGTGCCCACACAGGAGAACATTGTAGACCTTTTCACGAAGGCTCTACCTAGATAAAATTGAAGCTTTCCGCAAAGCTTTGGGCTTACTTCCTTTTGTGGAGTAATTTCCACATAGCTTGGCACTTCCTTATGCATTAGTGTCATCTCCTTGTTCACCGCATCACTCCGAGGGGGGATTTGTTTATAGATTTAGGTACTAATGTGTGTGAACACACTAGAACCATCCTGGCACTTTTTTTCCCTCTTAGGGAGATTTTTCCCCCAGCTTGTATACATGCCTATTGCCCTAATGGGCTACTTATCTTTGTACATTCTAGTGGTAATACATTCAGTATTGTGTGTTGAGCTACAAGCTTCTTCTTCTTCCTTGTGTTGTTTGCATGCTTCCACAAATGTCTAACTCCAACATCTCTCTCTCTCTCTATTTCATTTGATCTGTTTCTTCATGTTTATGGACGAGTGTTATATAATATATATATGGTTCATATAATGTTACTAAGAGTTTGTAAGTTCTACCTTAAAAATTGAATTTCTTCTCATTATAAGAATGAAGGTTTCTTAGCTCAAAACAACTAGAGCGAGTTGATATGGCTTTGTGGTTGGGCATGTACATATGAATTGGTAGGTGATGAGTTCAATTCCCCTATTCAACACTTTGCTACCCCTTCGAAGCTAATTCAAGAAAAAACCTTATATGCTCCATATGGTAATGATGAAGCGAGCAAAGTTTTTTTTTCTTGCACTTTTGCGATCAGGCAACCAGATATCTGTTATGTTTTTCTTCTTTACATGGGCAATGATCTTCACGAAGATCGTGATGAAGCTCCACTCTAAGAAGAAGATGATGTCCGTCCATACCCTAGAAGACATTCCCAATAGATCCTCTTGTCCCCTCTGTCTTCATCTTTACCTTGCTGTCCATGGATCTCTCCACCATGCTCTCATAACAAATGTGAGAAGTGCCGAATGACATGCTTGGGACTCATCTCCGAGCCTATTTATAGCCCTTGACTTTTCACCATCTAGAGTTCTCTCTAATGTCCCTCTACTTACCATGCCATCATGAGTAGGTACCTCGTATGAACTCTCTGGCCTTTGACCTTGGCTATCCCCTCCTCAAGGAACTTCTTTTTCCTCCGGGCACATACATCTCTAGAATATAACAAAACCTCTGAACTTTCAAATTTCCTATGGAACCATCAAACTTGGATCTATGAAAGAGAAATACTTGGTCCATTTCAAAGACTGGAGTCCATAAAAAGCGATCATGAGTCCGTGCTTGTCCTTGCTAGTCATCTTGCATTAGCAAAAATCTTTCAGACCTCTACTCATTGAGTGCATGTAAATCATCAATTTGAGCATATGACTCAACTAGTAACAATTTCTGTTCAATGGTGGCACGCAATCTAGGAATGGCCACCTCCATAGGGGCAATCACTTCAATACGATATGTCATTTAAAGGGAATGTAACCTCTAGTAACTTTATATCTAGTTTTGTATGCCTAGAGTACGGTATGTAGGAGCTAGTCCGAGCGATCATGAAAGTCAATAATTAAGTCCTTGAGAAAAGTGAGCACTGTTTTTTGTGTACTTCTAGCAAGAGCATTGGCACGGGGGTAATATCGAGTACTGAACATATGGGTAATGTTAAGGAATGAATCAAATCCTCAATTAATTCATTGGCAACATGAGCACCTCTATTTGACACAAGTTCAAGAGGGAGACCAAACTCTGGAGAAAGATTGTGAGTTAAACACTTAGGGGACTAGCATAGCAGTGGAGGATCAAATCAGTGCCTAGGCCTCAACCTATTGAGTAGCATAATCCGTACAACTTAGGATGTAATGGTTTGTAGTAAGGGCAATTGGGGGAGTAATAAGATCAAGGAAGTCCAATCCCCACTTTTGGAAAGGTTCTAGAGGTAGGACAGGCTACGAGGTAAAATAATGTCATGACAAGGATTAGCAAGTACATTGGTAGGCATCACACATTCAAACATAATCATACACATTGCGTTGCATGGTCCGCCACCACAGATCACTCTAGAGAATCTTTTTATGCATCAACTCAACTAAGAAGTGACGACGAGTAAGTGTAGAATGAGCCAATGCTAAGATGGATGGCATCTCAGAAATTGGGACACATTAGACCCAAGTCATAATGGGTCAGCATGGTATAATTGTCGAATGATAATACAAGAATGCCGGCTCTACAGGGCTAGCTTCTATCAAGGACCTAAAAATAGAGAATTTGTTGGCAAACAAAAGTTAGAATAGTCCTACAAGTAGCATAATACAAGTTTCCTAGATTCCAAAGAAGTGCACACCCTCGCACCTTTACTTACACACATGCACACCTCCTCGCACACACCGCCACTTTCTCACATACATACCCTGCCCTCCCACACTCTCTCTTTCACTCACACATTCTCCTATATGCACACACGCACTCTCTCATTTCCTCCTTACTTCTTTCAACACCCACACTCGTTTGTGCACTTTACTCCTTCCTCTTACACATACATACATTCACACACCCACACGCTTACCTTTCAACTTTCAGGTTCACTCACAGTTAGATCTTGTTGAAATAAAGAAAACAACTCCTAATCTACTATTAATCACACATTAATCAATCTAAGGAGGAAGGAACAAAAGATAAGCAAACATGATGAATGAAATAAATAGAAATGAACTTACAAAGAATGCTCTATGAGCATGGAGACTCCATGAGGAGTGGGAGCGCACTCTTGGCAATGAGCTAGAGTGGAATGGCTTGTGTAGGTTCAGCCATATAAATGATAGGGGAGGAATCATCCACTCCCATTGGCACCTCACCAGAATCTAACTGAGAAAGGAAATCAACAATCGTATGGGATGAACCTGGCCGATGAATCACATCATAATCAAACTCTTGAAGGAGGAGAACCTATCAAGTGATTTATCCACCTAAATTCTATTATCAGACTAGGTAGGTTAAAGTGGAGTGCTCCACATGAAATGTAAATTTCGAGAAGGTTATGTAAGAATTTATTAATAAAATAACTAAGACCCAACATTCACGTTCACTAATGAATTAATTACGTTTGGCATGTTCTAAACAATTGCTAGGATAGTAGACTAGGCCATACCATTTGTTGTGGACTTGCATTAATATGCTCCCAATAGCAATATCTGGGGCATACACAAAGACATGAAAGGAAAAGTCCCAATTTGGAGCTTGTAGGATAGGGGCCTATGTAAGAAGTTCCTTAAGTTGTAGAAAACTCTCTTGACACTGTCTAGTCCACTCAAAGTGAGGAGGGGCAAGTATTGTTAACTGAGTGAGGGGAGTCATTAAATGGGCTGATTAACATAGATGACAAACATGCCAGTGGACTTGATGGAGAAATATCAAAACTTCCTCGGGTGACTATAGGGGCAGGACATGCAAAATGGCCTGCACCTTATTTGGGTCAACGTGAATCCCTGGCAAGAAATAATATGGCCTAGTAACTTACCACAAGAGACAACAAAAATAGATTTATTTGGTTTAGGGAACAATCGATAACCTCTACGCTTAAGAAAGAGTAGACAAAGATGCTACAAATGTGCATTTTCCCGTAGACGAAGATGCTATAGATGTGCATTTGTAGCACTAGAAACAGGGAAATCATCAAGATACACTCACATGAAGCTAGTGAGATAAAGAGAAAAAATCTCCTAAATACAATGCTTAAATGACCTAGATTCGGATGGGAGTGATTGTAATTCCCTTTGTGGTGTTTCTTGAAAGTTTATGTAGGATGAGTAAGCCGCATTCCAAACATAAGAGGGGACATAACTTGATTCCGATTCATTGAGCTCTTGTATTACTACATTTATTGCTAATCGATTATGTGTCTTAGCATTGAACAGACACATTTCTATAGAGTGACTTGTGTTCTCACAAATTGGATAATATACCTAACTCACAGCACAATTTGCTACCACATGTCTTGGATTTTTACACTTTATGCAAAAGATTCAAAACATGTTCAGCTTTGCACTTGCCAATCTTCACCCATTCAAGATCTTCTTCAAATCCATTCACTTTATTGTGCAATTACAAAGCCATCTCAACCACAACATCTAGTGTCATACCACGAATGCACTAGATTATCATGACCTCGCATAATTTTGCATTTAGACCATTTATAAACTATTATGTGATTACATCATTTGGAAAGTTATTTGCCTACAAAGACTACGTGAGTTGAGTGCAAAAAATGGTGGTATACTCTTGCACTCTATGATTTGTTTTTTGTTTGCTCTTTTATAGGAAATCAGAAAATCTTTACAGCATTCATCTTTAGCCAAAATTGTTGCAAAAAAGCATTCCCAACCTCATCATATCATCGAAAATGATTTAAATCAAACTTCATTAACCAGTGCACTCCTTCATTGACGAGTGCTGATTGGAAAACTATGTCTTTGTATTTATCATCATTGGGATTTTCTAATGCACTATAATTATTTTCAAACGTGCAAACATGAGAATCAAGGTCATCTCCTGGGAATGCTCCAAATTTAGCATAGGTTATGCCTGCTAGAAACTCTCTTCTTTGTCCTCCGTGTTGCTTTACCAATTGTCACCTTGAAGATCTCCATTGCTTTAGGACTGAAGTATTCACATGTGTCTTCTACTTCGGACTCAGAGGTAGTAGGTGAAGCATGATTAGTTACTAAGAGTAAATCCTGTAGAAGTTGCAAATTTAGCTATTGAATCTTAATCTTATGTCTAGGATGCTTTCCTACTACTCTAGAATCTTGGAAATGTTTGTTGCGATATGGCATTCAATCAGCATTCTCCAACATCCTCTAATACTAAGCAACTTCGAGACTAGGTCTTTTGCAATTCTCTTGATGTCCACTACAATTTCAGATGTAGATTTAGTATACACAAAATGAGTGGTTCCCGTCTTCTCATTCACAATCGGAGCCTTGAGAGTGTCCAAAGCACCATCAAGAACAGAATTTTAATCGAACTATGACTTGACCTCCGATAGTTGAATATCGTCGGAATACATTAAATATTTCTCAAGTGTTTCTTGTAGACCAAAAACATGAAAATACTATGGTGTTGCACTACCACTTGCTACACTCTTTCCTTTAGATGTCATGCCTATGTTGGCTTTATGTTGGGGGTCCCCAATGCACTATTCGCTCGATTGGTGTGTTTGTCACTTCTGTACTTCAGGTAGACCTCATCGGAATGTAGGTGGTAAGAACCACTCCCCATGGATATTGCTAGTGTTAATCTCTTTCTCGTTCACTCTCATGAAGGAATAGAATATGTTGATAGGGTTCTTGAGTGATAAAATTTGATAACAATTGAATACTTGTGTTTTTCCCAACTACACACACTAGACTAGTAAACTAATTGATCAATTATAGTAACAACCTTATTTTCACTAAACTTCACAGGTTCATAGATACTGAACATGCTAGTTATTCACCGAATTATGTAATCATCAGCACTTAGCATAACAATCATTTAATTATTACATAGCACAATATAGAGAATACTCTGGAGCACCAATCACTTTAACAAAGCACTCCTTTCTACGTAGCAAATGAGATAGTCCAGCATGTTCGATACCTATCTCCTTCATGACTTGTCTATGTAACCAAGATAGAATGATGTATATTTCTTATGAAAGTTTACATCCTATGGTCTACTTCTTCAGCAAGACATTTCAATGAATTGCTATTTACAAAGTTCATCATCTAGCAGCTAACAAAAACCCGTGCATGGTAAAAATTCCTATCCCCATAAACGATGTCACTTTGATAGTAGATCTCCTATGTAGGAGAAACACTCACTAATTGGACATATATTTGGAGGTCAAAGCTTTAGAAGAAAACCCCATGCCTATGTGAAGGGACAAATTCACAAATGTATCATATTTGTAAAGTTAGTTCACTTTAGTTCTAGAAGTTTTTTCACGAGAATACGAAAATCTATATAAGTTAGTTTGTATCAACTGATGCGGAGAGAGAGAGAATAGAGAGAAAGAAGAGGGAAGGAGTTCATTTTATACGACTGAGTATAGTCGGGCTTCTCTGAGTGAGAAAGCATCCGTAAAACTTCTGAGTTTTCATAGCTATTAGAAAGAACTGAGTAAAGTTCTGTGTATGAGTCTCTCTTCATCATCTCCATGCTTGCCTACTGTGTGATGAATTCAAAAGTTCAAGTTTTCTGAGCAATTCGATGCCTGGCATCGAATCTTGGATGATAAGTCATTATTTCCATTCTCTATGTGTTAACTGTTGTTGAATCTTTTAAAAACATGAAGTTTGTGGAGCAACTCGATGCCTGGCATCGAGTTTTAGCATAAAGTGAATGCCCGGCATCGACTTCTAGCATACAAGTGGTCTTCTTCATGTGTGTGTAAAAGAAGCTATTTTTGGTGCAGAAAAAGGGCCTAAAAAAGCTCAAAGTCGATGCTCAGCATCGACCTTGACTGAAATTCAATGCTAGGCATCGAATTTTTTTTTTTTAGACACCGAGGAATACTAAAACAGGCAAAATTTCGAGTTTGGGAAGGTCATACAGGGTCATCTTGTGAGGGCCATAACTTGAGTTCTAGAGATCTGTTTGATGCATATGATAGCTTGTTGGAAAGCTCTACTCTTCTAGTTTCAACCTTTAACGTTTCATGGAGAAATAGTACTTGATCTAGGAGAAATTAGCAAAATACGGAAGGTATGTCATTTCGGTGACTAGGAATTTCTGTAGAAGCAAAGTTCTCACTTTAGGCTATCATTTCTCAAAGTTTGGAGTGGCAATGAGTTAATGGTGACCATAGAGGTGTTCTAGTGTCACATTAATTCATTTGTTGTGGTGTTTCATACATCAACAAGTGGTATCAGAGCAGAAAGATTCTCGAGAGCAGAAGACGACAAAGGTACGAGAAGTTTTGTAAAGTTTTCCATTAAAGTTTGAAAGGTGAAGCATTTGAAGACACAAGGAATCAAAAGGTTACTTCAAAAGTATCCTCATACACAAAGAACTTCAAAAGGTATTATCCTTTATCTTTTAAGCTCATAGGTTGCAGCAGAAGAAAAGAACTATGGCAGATCATATCTCCATTGACAAACTGGACAGAGATAATTACCCCGCATGGGTAATGAGAATGGAAGCCTTACTTACGAGTAAGGATCTCATGGTATATGTAACAGGTGAAGAAGAGAAGCCAGTGTTTGAAGATGAAAGCCGACCAAAGAAAGAGGAACTTGATGCTTTAAAGCATTGGCAGAAGAAGGATGCAAGTGCAAAAGCATACATCTACAATACAATCTCTGATAATTTGCTACCACACATCAGAGGATTGGAATCATCTGAAGATATATGGAATGCATTGGAGTATCATTTCCAACGTACTACTAAAGCACGGAAAGCAAGTCTATGGTCAGAGTTTACAACATTCAAGAAGAAGCCAAGTCAAACCATTAGTGATTATGTCACTAAGATGAAGGATCTAGCAGATAGTCTTGGATCCATAGATGAAGATGTTGAAGATCACAGATTGATTGCTCAATTACTTGCAGGTTTGAGAGGGGATGAAAGGTGGAAACCTTTTGTCTTATCAACAGAACTTTCATTAAATCATTATGTTCCAGATTTGAACCAGTTGCTTGGTTTGATGCTCACATATGAGCAAGACTTGAAGGGAGATGGAGATAAAGGACAAAGTTCTGCAATGTACATGAAGAACAAGAAGAAAGGAGATAAAGGTAAAGCAAAGGATGAAGAAGAGTGAACTTCTCAAGTTTATTATGCAAGAGGTAAAGGCACTGGCAGAGGAAGAGCAAGAGGTTTTGGAAGAGGAAGAGGTAATCAAAATAACAACAAGAAGGCTTGCTGGATCTGTGGATTGAGTAATCATTTGGCTCATGACTGTTGGCACAACCAACAAGGATCAAACCAAAATCAAAACAACAATAGTAGAGGCCGAGGTGGAAGATATCAAAGTAATTTTCAAAGAGGTAGACAAAGTCAAAGAGGAGGCTATGGTAGAGGTGGAGGAAGAAGTTGGGGACAAAATCAATCCTACAACACCACCTACTACAACTATGCAAATGACACACAGAATGAAATTCATACATCATTGATGATGAACTCAATCAACACATCAGATAAAGAAGATCTAAAGGTATTTTACATTGACTCTGGATGTTCTAATCATTTGTTAGGAAACATAGAATTGATGTCAGAATTGGAAAAAGGCATTTCTAGTCACACAGTTCAAACAGGTGATAATACCAGACATAGTGTACATTCAATTGGAAAGGTGAAATGCAAGACTGGAGCAGATTTGCTAACCAATGTTTTGTATGTTCCCACAATACCTAAAAACTTGTTTAGTGTGGGACAGATAGTTGAAAAAGGTTTTCAAGTCAGGTTTACAAATGAAGGAGTATTTGTGGAAGATCCAGAGAATGGATATAATCAGATTGTCTCTGGTAAGAAAGAAGGTAGACTCTTTACTTTAAGAGTGCAAGGGAACATTGGTCAAGCTTTGCTCACACATGGTGAAGGAGTGATTACAGAACTTGATCTCTGGCATAAGAGATTAGGTCACTTTAATGAAAGAGGAATTAAAGCTATGGTTGCTAATCAGTCTGTACTAGGATTACCAAATGTGCAAAGTCAACATATGGTTTATAAATGTGAAGCATGTCAAATGGGTAAAGCACACAGGTTACCTTTTCAAAAGAAAGGTTTCAAACATGATGGAGTACTTGAGCTCATTCATACAGATGTATGGGGACCAACAAAAGAAGGATCTATCAGTGGCTCAAGGTACTATGTTCTTTTCATTGATGATGCTACAAGATGGATAACATTATATGTTTTGAAGGAAAGATCAGAAGTGTTTGGAGCTTTCAAGCATTTTCATGCATATGCAGAGAGAGTCACATGTCAAAAGCTTAAAAGACTGAGGTCTGATGGAGGGGGAGAATATTTCTCCCAAGAGTTCAATGATTATCTTTGGAATGCAGGTATTAAGAGAGAAATAACTTGTAGGTATACACCACAACAAAATGGTGTATCAGAAAGAAGGAACAGGACTTTGATTGAGTTTGCTAGAGCTATGCTAAAGGAGAAGAACTGTCCAAATTATCTTTGGGCTGAGGCTGTAAATACAGCTACATATCTTGTGAATAGATTACCATGTGCAGCTCTGAATGGAATGACTCCATATGAAGCTTGGTGGGGTAAGAAACCAACACTAGATCATTGTAGAGTGTTTGGATCAATTGCATATGCTTATGTGCCATCACAACTTAGGCATAAACTTGAACCAAAGGCAGAAAAATATGTGTTCATTGGTTATGATGAAAAGCAGATGGGTTACAGGTTGTGGAATCCTTTAACCAAACAATTTCTTGTTTCTAGAGATGTTACATTTTATGAACAAAAAAGTTGGTATGCAGATCAAAGTCATACAGCTGAAGAATTTGAAGAAGAGGTAAGAAGATGTGAGAAAGGAAAATCAATTGTGCAGGTAAATAGAGATGAAGACTATATGCAAGCAAGTACATCCACAAGTGAATTAACAAGAAGAAATGAAGAAGCTCCTATATTTGATGAAGACGTGTATCCAGAAACTTATGAAGAATGTGAACCAAGAAGGTCAAGCAGGACTAGAAGACAACTAGAAAGGTATTCTTATGATACTTCTTACATAACTCAGAAGAACTATGCATATATGGTGAAAGATGATGAAGAACCTCAGAACTATGATGAAGCTAAAGGTAAGAAGCAATGGGAAGAAGCAATGAAGGAAGAGTTCAATGCACTGGAGGAGAACAAGACATGGGAACTTGTTCCTAAACCAAATGGTAAGAAAGTAATTGGAAATAAATGGGTTTATAAAGTGAAGAAGCTTGCAGATGGAAGTATAGCCAGATACAAAGCTAGATTGGTGGTGAAAGGCTATGCCCAGACCTATGGCATAGATTATGATGAGACATTCAGTCCCGTAGCTAAGATGTCAACTATAAGGACAATCATTGCTATTGCAGCTTCAAAAGGATGGACTCTAAGTCAATTGGATATAAAAAATGCATTCTTGAATGGATACATATCAGATGAGGTATACATGGAACAACCTCAAGGGTTTATAGATTCCAGGTATCCAAATTCTGTTTGCAGGTTGAGAAGAGCATTGTATGGATTGAAGCAAGCTCCAAGAGCTTAGAACTATAGACTGGTGAAGTATCTCAATGATCTTGGATATCAAAGTTCAAAAGCAGACCCAAGTCTACTTATCAGAAGAACAGAGGAAGGTACAATCTACATTTGTATTTATGTAGATGACATTATAATCACAGGTACTTCAGATGAAGGAATCAAGGAGGTAAAGAGATTGCTTGAAAAAGAATTCAAGATCAGTGACCTAGGAAAGTTATCATACTTTCTTGGAATGGAAGTTACTTATACAGATCATGGCACATATGTGTCACAAGAAAGGTATCTTCTGAACTTGTTGAAGAAGTTTGATATGGAAAATTGCAGAGAAGCTTCAACTCCACTTGAAGTTAATCACAAGCTCAGTAAATATGATGGTGCAGGCTACAAAGATATGAGGAAGTATCAATCTCTTGTGGGTAGTTTGATTTATGCTACACTAACAAGACCTGATCTTAGTTATGCAGTGGGAGTTTTGTCACAATTCATGCATTGTCCAAAGGACCCACATTGGATTGCAGGTCAAAGAGTTCTCAGATATATCAAAGGAACTATAAAGGAAGGATTATATTATCCTTTTACATCAGATTTGAAGTTGAGAGCTTACAGTGACTCAGATTGGGCAGGTAATCAAGATGACAGAAGATCAACTCATGGTTACATGATATATATTGGTGATAAGCTTGTAAGTTGGTGTTCAAAGAAACAACATACAGTAGCATTATCATCAACTGAAGCAGAGTACAAAGGACTTGTGGTAGCAGCTAAGGAAGTCATATGGATGCAGACATTGTTCAAGAGCTTAGGCATTGATCAAGGTACACCTACAATACATGGAGATAATATGAGTTCACTTTATCTTGCAGCAAATCCAGTATTTCATGCAAGGACAAAGCACATAGAGATACAGTATCATTTTCTCAGAGAAAAGGAAATGGAGAAGGAGATTGAAGTGGAGTACATTTCTACTAAAGATCAGTTAGCGGACATAATGACAAAGAGCTTGGATGGTGTGAAGACTAGCAGATTCAAAAGCATGGCAGGAGTAAAAGAAAAGAAGATGATATGAAGAAACAGGGAATGTCAATTAGTGATTGAGGGGGAGCTGTAGGAGAAACACTCACTAATTGGACATATATTTGAAGGTCAAAGCTTTAGAAGAAAACCCCATGCCTATGTGAAGGGACAAATTCACAAATGTATCATATTTGTAAAGTTAGTTCACTTTAGTTCTAGAAGTTTTTTCACGAGAATACGAAAATCTATATAAGTTAGTTTGTATCAACTGACGCGGAGAGAGAGAGAGTAGAGAGAAAGAAGAGGGAAGGAGTTCATTTTATACGACTGAGTATAGTCGGGCTTCTCTGAGTGAGAAAGCATCTGTAAAACTTCTGAGTTTTCATAGCTATTAGAAAGAACTGAGTAAAGTTCTGTGTATGAGTCTCTCTTCATCATCTCCATGCTTGCCTACTGTGTGATGAATTCAAAAGTTCAAGTTTTCTGAGCAATTCGATGCCTGGCATCGAATCTTGGCTGATAAGTCATTATTTCCATTCTCTGTGTGTTAACTGTTGTTGAATCTTTTAAAAACATGAAGTTTGTGGAGCAACTCGATGCCTGGCATCGAGTTTCAGCATAAAGTGGATGTCCGGCATCGACTTCTACCATACAAGTGGTCTTCTTCATGTGTGTGTAAAAGAAGCTATTTCTGGTGTAGAAAAAGGGCCTAAAAAAGCTCAAAGTCGATGCCCAACATCGACCTTGACTGAAATTCGATGCTAAGCATCGAATTTTTTATTTTTAGACACCCAGGAATACTAAAACAGGCAAAATTTCCAGTTTGGGAAGGTCATACAGGGTCATCTTGTGAGGGCCATAACTTGAGTTCTATAGATCCGTTTGATGCATATGATAGCTTGTTGGAAAGCTCTACTCTTCTAGTTTCAGCCTTTAAAGTTTCATGGAGAAATAATACTTGATCTAGGAGAAATTAGCAAAATACGGAAGGTATGTCATTTCGGTGACTAGGAATTTCTGTAGAAGCAAAGTTCTCACTTTAGGCTATCATTTCTCAAAGTTTGGAGTGGCAATGAGTTAATGGTGACCATAGAGGTGTTCTAGTGTCACATTAATTCATTTCTTGAGGTGTTTCATACATCAACATCCTAGTTTTCCATAATGAAGATGTCATAGAATTGCTTATTCTAGGCCAAGATTGGATATGCAATCACTTAGTGAATTGAAATCTTAAAGAATGGCTTATCCAATTTTGGGTGGCTAAAAAACAGCTTACAATAGAGCTATAAAACTGATTCAATAGTCATCACCACTCAACAGAAGAGACTTCTAATCTTCACAATGGAGAAAACAACACACTCAAAAGAATCCCTCGATAGATGGGGACAATCCCTAGAGAGATGGGAACTATCCTTGGATAGATGGGGGCTATCCTTGGATATATGGGGTGCATCAATGTGTATACTCCATTCTCTATATCGATGGGGACCATCAACTTCTCCAACTCCCTATCCACACTTCAAGCATGCATGCCTACATCTATTGTAAAAAACGCCTCATTTCTTGATGGGAAAGTCACGCAAGTATTGGACATCCCTTTTTTTCCAAAGTAGAGTTTTCAAATGGCCTCTCACACACCACCATGCAAGATTCAACCTCAAACAAAGCATGAAAATCAAAGATCAAGCCCTACCATGCCTACGAACGATGCATATATCCATCCACTCTAGGAAAAACGTAAATATGGATCCCAACGGGAGAGCTACCAACCATTGTTCCATCACCTCAATCACCAGTAAAGAAGGAGAGAAGTAATCCAATGCTCCAACCACAAAGGCTAGAGCAAGAACAACAACCAAACATTTTGCACATTTGGGTAGATGGCTAATCCCAACACATCGAGCATCTAGGTGCCTAAATCCTACTTAGTGGCTCAATATCCCCACCATGTACTATGATTCCCCCTATTTCTCCAATATTCCACTCACCCTCCACCTAAGCAAATTGTCTTTTTATTTGAATACCCATGTAAACTAGTCTCATGAACATCTTGGAAATGGGTGACTAAATAGCTCAAAGAACACGTCCATCGAGTAACCTTTAGTAAGATGAATCAATCATCAACTCTTTTATGTAATTCCTTCAACACACTTGTCCTAACCAAACAACCTTGTAATAATCACCCTAGAAACATGTTCTAACAAAATATGATGAAAAAAGCCATGCATATGTGATCATGCACAATCCAATGTGCATATAGGAAGTTTAGTGACTTGCATCAGGCACGAAGACATCATTCATATCACTCCACATCACCATGCTACTTGGGATGCATATGAGAATCGAAAAGGGATTGCATTATTTCCCTACTCACATTGACATTTGTTTCCATTCTAGCATCTTCACCTTTTATAGCAAATCCTTGTAATATCACAAGAAAGAAATGCAAGCAAGAGCATCATCTATTGCAGTTCCCAATCTACACATGGTGGACAATACCAATCTCCGAGCTGAAGACTATCCCTTGTTGCCACCACATGAATTTCAGGGATTTCAAGGTCCTATGCCCATCGATGATCCACCTCATGGGAGGATTGATCCCTTTAATGCCAAATCTCATTGGTTCAAGGACCAATAGGAGTCTTGTTGATGGAGTCTATGGCACTGAGGCAAAACTAAATTTCAAAACTCCATGGGGAAGACAAGAATTCATCTTCCAAGAGTTTGAAACCCTACAAAATACAATAGAGCTACAACCATTATGGGAGAAAGCAAGACTTTAGAAATACTTTGAAGCACCAATACCAAAACAAAATTTCTAGAGATGTTTTTATCCAGCTACTACTCTTCAACTAGGAGGCATGAAGGAGCTTTCTCACACGTTGGTTCTACCTCTCTGGTCAAAGATATACCTTTTAGGAAGTTAAAGCTCAACTAGAAGCTTATCCAGGCAGCCCTAAAGATCAATAAAAGTAATGTTGCCTCAAAGAAAGAGACATAATGTAGTGTATAGTCAATCACAAGATATCCTCAATCACAAGCATGTATGAGAGAAAGGTAGAGCATGGATAAAAGAATAAAAGTCTCTCTGTGAAATTTTTATCAATCACATTTTAAGTACCTCGTTTAGGACTCTACATTCAGTTCATTACAAGAAACGACTTTGATTTTATTCTCTCTGTAGATTTTCTAAACTTGGAGGGCTCAAATGTGATACTTGGAGGCGGATTCTGACCAAGGTCATCTCTAACACAATTGTATAGATCAAAAACTTGAACATTTTTGTGTCGTCAAACTTAAGGTACCTCCTCATGGTTTTTGAGTTATAGGGCTTCATAAAAAGCCGTCTTTCAACACTTAGAAATAAAAATGGACTTCTCTATTTCTCTTCAAATTGGTGATGTGGATGCTTACGTGTTGGCATGCACACTTATTGCATGTTTTCAACTATATCCATTGTTTCTTTTCTTCTATATTTGAACATGTACTGCTAAAGAAAGAAATTGACTACTACAAATGCATGCTTTTGCAAAAGTTTTGCATTCAACATGGGGAAATTCGGTTTTTCTAAATGGGGAACATCACACACATCTTTGGGAAAACATGATCAACACTATTTTATGATGTATTTCACTTTGTACTGAAGCAAGAAGCCAAAAACCAGAAATTTACCTTCAAATTGAGAACGAGAGTGAGAAGTGAGAGTCTAATTGAGAGAATGAGTGTGAATGAATTTGTGATAGCTCGGGGGTCGTCGAGAGGTAAAGGCCTCATCAAGAAGCTACTTTCCAAAGCTATCATATTGACTTATTCAAATCTATCATACCAAAACTTCTCTTTCTCTGAGTGATATCTTGTGTACTCTTCTGCATCGGTTGCTCTCTTATCATATGCAGGTTGTGCATTTTTTCTCTCCTCTAGTATTCTTGAGTGAATACTTAACTCTTTCATCTTCACATTTGATTTTCAATATGAAAACATGATGTGAATAGGGTTTAGAGAGGGAATACAAAACTTTTCATTGCTAAGTTTTGCCTAAGTTCAAAACGAATTATTTAACTAACGAAAGGCGTATTACATCTTAGTTCTAGAGGCTATGAGGAAAGGAGACATTCTAAAATGGTCTAATTTTTTGTTATTACACTAGAGCTATCCACTCGGCTATGAATATGTATGCAATGTTGCGAACATTTGTTTTATGTAGGGTACAAGTTTCAAATTATGTAAATACCTTTGGGAAGTCTTCAAATACTTCAAGAAGGCTCATATTATTCATAAAATTTAGCAAAAATACCACGTGAGTTCTAGAACATGGTGAGTCAAATTAGTGAGTCACAAGGGAGCTTCAGTGGTGTCCTAGTGGAAGGTCGATGTGGCTAGTTCTCAAAGTCCATCAATACTTTGCTTATTTGAGCACTTGAGTCATGTAATACCTCCATCCAAGTGTCTACCACGAATTTAGATGTATTAGGAAGGTTGTAGATTAGTTTCCCATGCTATAAAAAGAGGAGAAAAGTCGTGATCTTGTGGGATGTCCAAGAGAGTATCTCTATGCTACTCTAGTTTTTGTATGCAGAGCTTGCAGAGCTTGTATCTCCCTCATTATATATCCACATTACATGTTTGATAGCTCATGTGAAAGCTCTTTGTGTCTACTTTCATAGTACCAATTTTCATAATCATTGGATTTGTGAGCTGAGAGCAACACTCTCTGCAAGTAGTGTGTGTTCTCTGTTTTTTATCCCTGCTGAAGGTCTCCATTAAACATCCAACTTGCAGAGGTCATATCTCCTTGTGTATGTATTCAACTCATGTGTTCTTTGGCTTGTTAGAAAGCTCTCCAAGTCTATTTGTATTCTCGAAATTTTCAGATTCATTGGAGTTGTGAGTTAAGAGCAGTAGTCTCTGCAAGTGATGTATGTTCTCAGGTTCATCTCTGTTTCAAGGTCTCCATTAAAGCTGCATATTGCAGAGGTCATAGCTCATTGAGTATTTATCCAAATTGAGTTTTCTTTGGCTCATTGGAAAGCTCTTGGTCTCTAGTATATGTGGTTAAAACAGTTTTAAAAACGTTTGAGTGAGTAGAGAGTAGTAAGCTCTGCAAGCATGACTGGTTTTCTATGATGAAGTTTGTGAGAAGGTCAACTTGTTCCTAGGGGGTTCCACCTACTTCCTGCTATACTTTGGAGGTCAATAAACTCCAACATTGGTATCAGAGCAAGTACTTGGAGGCTTGGAGAAGGTTATCATACCTTGACGAAGAATTTGAAGCTATCAAAGAAGCAGTTCATCATCAACACTACACAAAGGTAGAAGAAGATTGCAAGGAGGCATCTGAAGCAACATCCGAGCAAAGAAAGGTGCACATACCTCATTTACAAGGTAAATATTATATTTCTTCTCATCACACACATTGGAAAGGAGGCTTAAAGGAGGAAGCTTAGCATTTGTATTATGGGAGACCAACATGCACAAATAGAGAAGCTTGATAAGACAAATTATCAGGCATGGAAGTTTAGAATCACAGCATACTTGCAAGGTAGAGGCTTGTATGGTTTGATTGACGGCACAGATATCAAACCCACATTACCAGAGGACCCAAATCAGCAACAATTGAGGGAGTTTAGACTTTGGAATGAGAGAGACAAAAGGGTTATATTCATTTTATCACAAAATATTCAAGATTCAATGGTAGGACACATACAAGATCTAGACACAAGTAGAGATGTTTGGCTTGCATTGGAAAGGTTGTATGCTACAGGTACAAGAGCAAGGAAGATTCAACTCAAAAATGAGTTGAATAACATAAAGAAAGATACAAGGACATCGGTCAATGATTACATATTGAAAGTTAAAGAGATTGCAGATCAACTAGGATCAATTCAAGCTCATGTGGAGGACGACGACTTGGTTGCACATACTCTCAACGGACTCAAAGATGATGAGAGATGGAAACCCTTCATTACTTCAGTTTATGTCAGAGGAGAATTACCAGATTTTGATCAACTTATTGCCCTCATGGTCACGGAGGAGATGAATCTAAATGGTTCTACTTCAAATCAAGAAGGATCTCAAGGACAAGCTCTTTATGTAGGATCATCAAGAGGTGGAAACAGAGGTGGAAGAGGTTCAAATAGAGGTCGAGGAAGAAGGATCGATGATCAAAGGACTTCAAGTGGCTTCTTCAACACAAGAGGAAGAGGAAGATCAAGCGCTAGAGGTACGAGAGGCTACTACAACTACAACCAAAGACAAAGGAGTGAAGATAATAAGAACAATTGCTATATATGTGGAAGGTATGGACACTATGCCAAAGATTGTTATCAAAATGAAAATAATCAAGGTGGTAATCAAAGAGGAGGCTATTCAAGAAGAGGTAAACAACAAGGAAATTATGTAGTTGAAGGTAAAAGTGATGATTATGATTCTCTTCTTATGATGAATGTAGAAACTAAGATGAATTCCAATAGTGATGTATGGTATGTAGATAGTGGTTGTTCTAATCACATGTCTCATGATGCTTCATGGTTTTCTAATATGCATAATCCGTCATGTAAAGGTCATGTTGAAACAGGAGATGATACAACACATAAGATTATGCAGGTTGGAGATGTTGTTATGCAGGATAAGAGCAAGAAAAATTGCTTGAAGGATGTACTTTATGTGCCAACGATCACTAAGAATTTGATGTCGGTTGGTCAAATGGTAGAAAAAGGTCTACAAGTGAGATTTAATCATGCAGGTTGCTTCATTGAGGATCCAAAGCAAAGGAGGTTAATTGCTAGAGGTCAAAAACAAGGTAGATTGTTTACATTCAAGGTAAACCCAAATCATACAAACTATTTCTCTTATGGTATGCATCAAATAGCAGAGCTTGATCTATGGCACAAAAGGATTGGACACATGAATGTACACAGGTTAAAGGAGCTATCAAAGAAGAGGATTGTTGAAGGATTACCTGATCTTACTAAGCAACATATGGTGCATCTTTGTGAAGCATGTCAAATGGGTAAGCAGAGTAGACAACCTTTCAAGCATTCAAGTTATGTAAGTGATGGTTTGCTAGATCTCATACACACAGATGTGTGGGGACCTACTAAAGAGGCATCCTTGATTGGTAATAAGTACTATGTATCATTCATTGATGATCATAGTAGAATGACATTTGTGTATTTCATTAAACATAAGAGTGAGGTCTTTGATTGTTTCAAGAAGTTCAAATCATATGTCGAAAAGCAAACAGGAAGGTATATTAAGAAGCTAAGGTCTGATGGAGGGGGAGAGTATTTCTCTCAAGCTTTTACTGATTTTTTGTATGATGAAGGTATCAAAAGAGAAGTTACATGCAGGTATACTCCACAACAAAATGGAGTCGCAGAAAGAAGAAACAGAATCATAGCAGAAGCATCTAGAAGTATGCTTAATGATATGTGTTTGCCTAATTATTTTTGGGCTGAAGCTGTTAGCACAAGTGTTTACATTATGAATAGAGTTCCGACTGCTGGAGTTCATCATTTGACACCATATGAGGTATGGCATGGAAGGAAACCAAGTGTAAGTCATTTGAAAGTATTTGGTTGTGTATGTTATGTACATGTACCTAGTGAGGTGAGATCTAAACTTGATGCAAAATCAGAAAAATGTATATTTATTGGTTATGCAGATACTCAAAGAGGATATAGATGCTATAATCCTCATACCAATAAGGTTGTTGTGTCAAGAGATGTAAACTTTGATGAATCACTTTCATGGTATGCAGATAAGAATTGTTTGCAGGACATGGATGAAAATGAAGAAGGTGTGGTTGAAGGAGATGAATGCATAGTTCAGCCATCAGGAAGTTTAAATGATGAAAGGAGTGGTCTAGATGAAGAAAGAGGATCACCTTTCAATGGAAGATTAAGGCAAGAGTCACCTCCAAGTGTTAAAAGTAAAGGTAAACTCAAACTTGTTGAAGTTAATGATGAAGGAGAGGAAATTAGTGATGTATGTGAGTATGGAGAATCATCAAAGGTTCCTAATAAGAAAGGAAGAGCATCTACATTGGAGGTAAGAAGAACTTCAAGAGTAAGTAAGCAACCTCAAAGGTATACTTATGAATCTTTCATGAATACTCATTATGCTTTTATGACAAAAGTTGAGCAGGAAAATGAACCCACATGTTATGATGAGGCCAAAGGAGATGAAAAGTGGGAGAAAGCAATGAGAGAAGAAATGGAAGCACTACAGGATAACAAGACTTGGTATTTAGTTCCAAGTACACCAAAGCAAAAGGTAATTGGTTGCAAGTGGGTTTTTAAGATTAAAAGAAATAGTGATGGTAGTGTGTCTAGATATAAGGCTAGACTTGTAGCAAAAGGATATAATCAAACTCAAGGTGTGGACTATGAGGAAACATTTAGTCCAGTAGCAAATATGGCAACAGTAAGAACTTTATTGGCTTTAGCTGCAAGTAAAAGGTGGAATATATATCAACTTGATATAAAAAATGCCTTTCTTAATGGTGAGTTAAATGAAGAAGTGTATATGTCACAGGCAGATGGTTATGTGGATGCAAAATGTCCTAATCATGTATGCAGGTTAAAGAAGGCATTGTATGGTCTTAAGCAGGCACCAAGGGCATGGAATGCAAGGTTGGTAAAGTATCTTATGCTGCAAGGATACACAGCGAGTCATGCTGATCCTTCACTTTATGTAAAACATGTAGATGGCATGTGTGTCTATGTATGCATTTATGTGGATGACTTGTTGATTACAGGGAATGATGCAAAAGCAATTGATGAGATAAAAGGTAATTTGGGAAAGGAATTTAAAATTTCAGATCTTGGTTTGCTCAGATACTTTCTTGGGATTGAAATTGTGTATAGCGATGAAGGTATGTGGTTGATACAAAGAAAGTATATATGTGATATGCTGAAAAGGTTTGGTATGCAGGAATGTAAATTTGTTTCTACTCCAATGGAATGTAATGTAAAGCTGAGTGCAAAGGAAGGTGATGAGTTGCATGATATGAATGTATATAGATCCATGGTAGGATCTTTGATTTATGCAACAAAAACTAGACCTGATATATGTTATGCAGTGGGAGTATTGTCACAGTTTATGCATGAACCTAGAGTACCTCATATGCATGCAGCAAAAAGAGTGCTTAGGTATTTGAAAGGTACCACGAACGAAGGATTATTTTATAGTCATGATGTTGATCTAACTCTTAAAGTCTTTAGTGATGCAGATTGGGCTCGAAGCAAAGATGACAGAAGATCCACAAGTGGATATGTGGTAATAGCAGGAAACAAGACATTAACATGGAGTTCAAAGAAACAGCCTACAGTTGCTTTATCTTCTACAGAGGCTGAGTATAGAGGTTTAGCATTGGCTACTACTGAGGTTATGTGGTTTAAAAAGTTGTTTCATGACTTGAATGTGCAGGTTGATGTACCACTGATATATGGGGATAACTTGAGCAGCATTCATATGACCTCAAATCCTATTTTTCATGCTAGAACAAAGCATATAGAGGTTCACTATCATTATGTTCGAGAGAAGGCCATGAACAATGAAGTGCAGGTTTCTTTTGTTGGAACAAAGGATCAAGTTGCAGATATCTTCACCAAATCCTTGGATGGACCAAAGCTTCAAAGATTCAACTATATTCTTGGCATGA
This sequence comes from Ceratopteris richardii, assembly GCA_020310875.1. Lineage (NCBI taxonomy): Eukaryota > Viridiplantae > Streptophyta > Polypodiopsida > Polypodiales > Pteridaceae > Ceratopteris > Ceratopteris richardii. The sequence goes on along the minus strand of CM035442.1, from coordinate 16,418,168 downwards.
AGGAAATACCCTTTGAAACTTGAGGGGGAGAATGTTGGGAACATTTGTTTTATGTAGGGTACAAGTTTTAAATTATGTAAATACCTTTGGGAAGTCTTCAAATACTTCAAGAAGGCTCATATTATTCATAAAATTTAGCAAAAATACCACGTGAGTTCTAGAACATGGTGAGTCAAATTAGTGAGTCACAAGGGAGCTTCAGTGGTGTCCTAGTGGAAGGTCGATGTGGCTAGTTCTCAAAGTCCATCAATACTTTGCTTATTTGAGCACTTGAGTCATGTAATACCTCCATCCAAGTGTCTACCACGAATTTAGATGTATTAGGAAGGTTTTAGATTAGTTTCCCATGCTATAAAAAGAGGAGAAAAGTCGTGATCTTGTGGGATGTCCAAGAGAGTATCTCTATGCTACTCTAGTTTTTGTATGCAGAGCTTGCAGAGCTTGCAGAGCTTGTATCTCCCTCATTATATATCCAAATTACATGTTTGATAGCTCATTTGAAAGCTCTTGTTGTCTACTTTCATAGTACCAAGTTTCATAATCATTGGATTTGTGAGCTGAGAGCAACACTCTCTGCAAGTAGTGTGTGTTCTCTGTTTTTTATCCCTGCTGAAGGTCTCCATTAAACATCCAACTTGCAGAGGTCATATCTCCTTGTGTATGTATTCAAATCATGTGTTCTTTGGCTTTGTAGAAAGCTCTCCAAGTCTATTTGTATTGTGGAAATTTTCAGATTCATTGGAGTTGTGAGTTAAGAGCAGTAGTCTCTGCAAGTGATGTATGTCCTCAGGTTCATCTCTGTTTCAAGGTCTCCATTAAAGCTGCATATTGCAGAGGTCATAGCTCATTGAGTATTTATCCAAATTGAGTGTTCTTTGGCTCATTGGAAAGCTCTTGGTCTCTAGTATATGTGGTTAAAACAGTTTTAAAAACTTTTGAGTGAGTAGAGAGTAGTAAGCTCTGCAAGCATGACTGGTTTTCTATGATGAAGTTTGTGAGAAGGTCAACTTGTTCCTAGGGGGTTCCACCTACTTCCTGCTATACTTTGGAGGTCAATAAACTCCAACATGCAACACTTCACATTTGTGGCCCAAGTCCACTTTACTTAACCTCCCAAGCATGTGTGGTTTAGTCTATATTTGGCTAATAACCTTTTGTAGAGCATCGATCTAACACACTGGATCATCAAGAGCACCTATACCTCACAAATCTAGGTGGGCAAGAAAACATGTGATTCATGGATGCAATGTTATTACAAGGATTGTTTATATGTGCCTTGCCTACACCATTCTCATTTAGCAGGCTCTCAATAGCATTTAGCTTCAAAAATACAAGAGCACCCATGACTTATGTTCATACTGAACTAAGCATATCAGAGGCTCCATCCCTTGTTTACAGGTGGAAACTTCACAATAGTTGCAACCATCCCCTAGACTCTCATCCCTAGGATCACATCCATGCATACCCCCTATTCGCATTCACCTCTTTTGCACACCAACAACTAAAGGTCAAAGAACTATCAACACCATCCAAACCATGAGCATAACATCATTAACACCAATGAGATTGGATCCAGTGGCCAAAGAATACGTGGTCACCAAACCCGAAGAAACCAATAATATAGGAGATTTTTCTTCACAATTTTTGATATGGAAAAATGTCAGTTGAACACCACCTTTTACTTTGAAATGCAAGATCCTCTTAAAAGTGACTTCCAATTCTCCTAGACTTTAACAAGAATATGAGTGTTCAAGCTATCCAAGTTCCCAAACTGATCATGATGAAGGCTACACTACCACCGACAAGGAAAATGATGAGCATACTATGACTGAACATGATGAGGAAGAGAACATCCTTCAATGATATCATTAAGAGATTCAAGGTACACAAGAACAACAAGAGGAACATTAATAAGAAGAATTAGAAGAGGTACAAATCACTAAAGATGAGCCCATCCTAGATAAATCAGCTTACACACTAGCATTGCAAAGGCTTCACACAATAATGAAAGTACTTTGGACCTGATGAAGACTGACAAAGGAGCAAAGCCAAGATCTATTGGAAAGGGAACTAGAGAACAGTGGTTTTGATGCACCTCTCATCGATGCCTTCAACATGTTGATCAAGGTAGTGGGGGCAATAGGGGCCCTCAATGTTTTGTCACAATGACCACTTCAAAGATTTGATCCCTAACATGTCAGACTTCTTCCTCATGTAGGTCAATATATCTAGTCCGCATACCAATTAATTTGTCCAACCAATCTGGCCTTCATGGACATACACCCCACCCATCCCTCCAATTGATACAGAACTCCTCACAAAGCCAACCATTTCCCCCATTTGCACCAATTCTTTCCTCTCCCAAGACGTGAAAGTGCCTTTGATATAGCCCCATAGTCCCCATCCCAATCCATCCCCATTCTTCTAGCTCATCAACTGAACTTTTCCTTGTAATTTCCACAACCACCACTACCCTCTCCACCCCTATCGTTAATCCGTGACCCCTACAACCCACCATCACACCTTTTACAATTTCAACACAACCTCCACCCTTTCATCATTTCCACTATTCCAACCCATAATTCCCCTTTGCATACCTGCCAATCAATCATTTACATCCTTTACCACAATCACAACCCTATCTCTTCCATATTTTCTCTGACCCTTCCTCAATCTTTTGACCCAACCATTACTGTCCCAACTGCCCGTAGTTGAGTTCACTTGCATGTTGAACCATCATTACTAGTCAGTCCTCCTTTGGCACCTGCACTTTCACCTACACCTATTCCACTTTTCACATTTGGCACCACAGACAACACCTCCAAGGACATGGATATATCACCATCCATGGCACATTCACCCACAGTTCCCACAACACTTCACACTTCTCACTCCTCCACCATCCACTTCACAATCACTCACCACCACCTTCACATGAGCATTTATACTCCCTTACCCTCCCCCTTTCCCCCTTCATCATATATTGACTCGCATATTATCATGCACCCACATTCCACTCACTTGTCATCCACCAATGACACTGTTTTTCAACAAATTTTCACAAGTATGCATCAAGTGGGAGAAGAATTCACTTCAATAGGCTAGTGCGACTAGGATCTACAAAGCACCACAACTCAATCACAAGCTAGGCTTATATTCTTGAGCATAGAGAATGCATCACTAAAAGCACACTACAAAGAGATTAAAAATACTCATCATGCTATGGAAGTACAATTAGAACAACCAAGAAAATAAGCCATCATGGATGTAGTAGAACTTCGAATGCAGATTGAACAAAATGCATGATTAACGTGCAATATGTGAGTTGTTGACCTCTCTTCCCTCTCATTTAGTAAAGGACAAGGGTAGGTCACAAAAGGGTTCTTGGCTAAAATGATTTAGATTAATCTAAATCTCTTAGTTTCTCCATCATCACTCTATAGCCAAGGTACGGTAAATCAATAAATATAGATAACTTTATAGTGTGGTTCCTATAGCACTACATATCATAATTACACAAAGTATGAGAGAAACTATGGTATAAAGATCCTCTTCAAAGTTTCATTACCAAATATAACTCGAGACAAACTAACACAAGAGGCAATGAAGAGAACATTAAATGGGCTACTTTGTGTTATGCTCCCTTTACACAGACTTCCAAAATTATACGGGTACTTAACACTAGATTATAATTACCTTCAATTCAAAAGTTACTACCAAACATTAAAAAATAGTTAGATAGATGTAATTGCTCCAAGTATACTTACAAACAACTACCTGCGACAATTGGGTGCATGGCTAACAAACTGGCAGCCAAATGGATGATTAAGGCTTGGTGCAACGGGGAGGCCTCGTGGGCCAAGTTGATCTTCAGAAAGAAGAATGAGTTGGCTATTATGGGTTTCCCAAATTGGAAGAATGTTGACATCTTGACCTTGTTGTTTTCCCTGATCCCCATCTTCCCGAAAGGGTCTAATCTCGTGTGCTCCCTATGGAAGAGTTGGAATAAAGTCAAAACCTACACAAGAATAAATGAAGACTGGAAGTGGGCAGCCGGTATTAGACAAAAGGACTCTATCTAGTTTCCGATCCATGGCATCAGGAGTGTGGAGTCTTGGAACATTCAAAATGCCAAGAAGTTATGGAACAAAGGCTTCAAAAAATGGAAACATCTCTGGAAACATCTTTGGAAACAAGACACCAACCGCTGGATCAACTTCGGGGATATTGACCCTTGCGTCAACATTTCGTACGAAGAATGGAACACTTTGCAAAGCAGATCCTTTATATTAAAAAAAAAGCTACTTGGGACAATACTAGCATAGAATCTCTAGCATAGCCTATAATTCAACCCAAAAAAAACTAGTCTTGTTCGTCTTGCTCAGCATCAAAAGGGGTATGTATGTCACCAATGAATGATTCTTGGCATCTTTAAACGTTTGCTAAATTTTTCAAACCATGCTTTTTAATAGTTTTCACACTTCATGCAAGTCTATCAAAACAAGGGCTTCAAAATCTTTGCTTGAGGAGGCTATAATGGATGCCATTGCTTCGCTTTGTGTTTCAACCAGCTACAATCCGAACTCTTCCTACACGTTAAAGTCTTGCTTTTTTCTCTCTACATGGGATTGTTTTCAAGCTTGTGTCTTGTGTGCCTCACTGTACTCTAATGGTTTTTGTAGAGTTTCCATTTTGGCCTCATGGCCCTGCTACAACTGCATGTAGTTGAGAAACCTCTTGAGAGAGTCGAGCATTGGTTTGTTGCAGGGCAATGATAGTCTGATGCAACAATTCCTTGTCTTGCATAGCCAATGTGATTGCAAAATCGGCCTCGTGGAGAGTTTGAACCATGGTTTTGTGCTCCAAGTCTTGAATATGTTAGAGGTGTCGGGTGTTAGCTACGTACAAATTGGTGGCGATTTTCTTGGCAAGATCCTTTTATTTCATGACCTCTTCAAAACTCCCTTTGAAGTAGGCCATTCGCATTGATTCTCAATGTAATTGTTTTGCGAGATGGTAAGAATCCTTTGTTCACGTAGCCAAATCACTCTAGAGGTCCTCCATATTATGATGTTGGAGGTGATAGTTATCATGTTGAAGGGTGTTACAAGATTGGGTGAAATGCTCCATCGCGTGACCAATCAATTCTTGCATATGCGCTAGGTATGTGTTGAAGTGTGAAAACGCATGAAGGCCACATTGATGGTTCATACCACTTCATGGGGTGTAGGAAGCGGAGAGAGATCACGAATGTTAGTAGACCAGAATGCATTCGAGGGTTGATCAGGGTAGGGCTCCAGGGACTAGTCACGACTTTGCAACGGAGGAGTCCTCATAGGTGAGGTGTTTGGAGAGGAGGGTGTAGAAGTAGTGAGGGACAAAGGAGGTTCCAGAATGGGGTCTACGTCTGCTAAAAAAGAATTGGGGATGAGGTGAAGGAGGTGGGGTAGGTACTGCATCCATCATTGGATGGTCCACTGAGGGGACATGAAAAGTCTGGTGAGGAGATTCGGGAGGTTTCTTAGTGGATCCTGAAGGAGAATGGAAAGAATCTTTAAAGGAGATTTGCAAAATAACCTTAGGAGGGATGCGCTATGTTGTGCAACATGAAAGCCCAATGAAGAAGTTCTAGCCATCATATAATGTGCAATTTGTTCTGCCTCAAAAAAGCTAGAACTCTTGACTTGAAAAGCATTTTAGCATGTCGCAAGATCAGATCGATACTCTCATCATCTTCAAGAGTTAAAAAATTAAGAGGAGTAAAAATCTGTGGAATGAGTAAAACACAAATTGGGATGAGGAATTCAACAAGGATGGAAAGGAGATATGAAAATCAGGTTCATGTGGTGCCGGTTTGTTGTAAGTGTTGGATAGTTTGTTGGACTTATTGATAAATACGATTAAATAGAATGAGCACTAAGCTATATGGTTGATGGGTGGAGGCTGCAATCAAGGAATACTTTTGTTTTGGAATATTCTCGGGTGATGCTATAAATTCATTGTCACCACCAAGAACTAGGGGATGGACCTCTCCGATTTAGACTGACATCTGATGGAAAACTCGTTTGAGCTATGCCAAGGAAAGATCTCCTCCATAGTAGCATGGGGAAAGATTTCAACGTGCATTCCCTGATCAAAGACAATCTATGAGGGGAAAGCAAAACATGGAAAAAAAATGTAGTCAAATAGCATTGAGCCATATAATTAGTGGCTGATCTATTAGCCCATGCTTCAACGAACGGAGTGGCATGGTCTGTACAAGTGAGTATGTAGTGTTGGTGAGTATAGCACGTGGGGTGATGTGCCCAACACAATCCAATCCCCATTTCTTAAAAGGTTCTAGAGGAAGAATAGGTGGGAGGGGGAAATGATGATGAGGCAAAGGTTTTCTAGTTCGCTATTAGGGATCATAGGGCTGGACAAAATGATGTTCATCCCTCTACATCGTCAACCACCAAAGTCCACTCTGCAAAAATTTCCTCTTTGCTTGCTTGGCCAAAAAATACCCACCAATTCCGTCTGGATGGGCTAGTGTGAATATAGAAGGTGCCCCATGTGTGGGAACATATCCGAGCCAAGCTCCCTGAGGAGTCATCACAATACAATCTGCCCACAATGATGGAGAATCAATGGTTGTACACTGCTAACTTTTGATTAGCAACAATAGGTAGAGAGGTAGGTGAACAACTAGTAGTTAAGAAGGTTAGTAGCTTATCATAGTGAGAATCAGCTAAATTTAAAGTAACATGGGAAAAATTGATCTAGCTTCGGTAGATTGGAGATGAAGAATCATCTATTCGAGTTAAAGCCTCACCAAAATCTAGTTGGAAAAGGAATTCTATAGCTACATGGGAAACTTTGTGCCAATGTACGACATTGTAATCAAGCTTTTGGAGACATAGAACCCATCGTGCTAATCGACCAATCAAATTCTACTTGCGCACTAAGTAGGTTAGGCTGAATGATAAACATTAAAGGTTAGTTTTTTCCTAAGGTCCGTAGGGCGTGACTACGTCTTAATAGGATGGTAAGATTAATTCCTCACTAACTATTTTATGTCTAATACTAATATTTAAGAGGAATAATTCTTTTCGACAACGGATCTGAACCCGCACATGACATACCAATCCTAGGCCTTCTAAATGCTTCTATCCTATGAAACATCATCCACCAACCAAAGTGCATGGCCTAAATCCATGGTATGGAAGGTAAAATAATGTCCATACAAGTTCGGACAAATTACATATATGAGGGGCAAAGAACAACGCTTGAGAGTACGCCAAGATATATAATATACTCCTCATATATATAACAAGCCACGCTTCCTAAAATATGCTTCTATATTGCAAAAAGTGGTTGGGTGATTTCTCATCATCATGTACAATCTTTATAAAGGGTGAAATACATCATTTGAGAATACATTTTGAGATACATCAAAATCCATCTCATAGGATACAAAATATGAATTTGACTCCATAAGAGTGAGTCATACAGTATAATAAAGATCCACATGCTTTGCATAACAACTTCAATCTTTACTTTATCATGCTCAACATGCTGCATAACAACATGATCATGCTCCATGCTTTGCTTCAAATTTTGAAATCGCACATGAATTTGCTTGACATCATCAATGCAAATAGTCCATATCAATGTATCTTTATGGAAACCTAGAATATACAAAAATAAGCAAACACTTCCACCAATAGAAACTTCATTATTACATGAGAGAATCAACCATTCATAAATCTCCATATCATAAAAATGAGATAATATGCACATAGAGAATGAGAACATGGATTAATATTCATCATATAAATCCCATATGGATCTACCCAATCAAAAATAAAATAGAGAGTGGCACACTCAAAGCTACCTTTTCTATGATATGCTTTGGAAACCTCCTCATGCTTTCCTTATGAAGTAATTTTCCTTCATAAGTAAAATAAAACTAAAACATAAAGTGAATTGGGTGGATAGGATGTTCCCTGAATGACAAGTAATGTTTTCCACAATCCTCAATCAATTTTGCAACATGTGTGCTACCATAAAGAATGCTTTTTCCATCATTCCCTTCATTTCTATGAGAGAAAACTAGAACTTGCATAAGATAAGAGAAAATCCGACGCAAGAGAGTATGCAAGATATGATGTAGAGAAAGAGAAGATCTCGTATTATAGATTTGAATCAATGATACAATAACTTTTGAGACTAACTTCTTGATGAAGCCTTGACCTCTGAACCACCCCCATCTATAACAATCTCATTCACCATTACACTCGCAATCACACTCTCACTCTCACTCTCACTCTCAATCACAAGGCAATTCTTTGATTTTTGGCCTCTCCCTACTTGCCACATCAAATCTCTTTCAAAACATAGTCTATCATCCCCAAGGAAGTGTGTGATCCACCAAACATAGAAAACATCGAGTTTCCTTGTAATGCATGCAAAACCTTTGCAAAAGCCTACATTTGTAGTCAAGTGCTTTCTTTAGTGTTACCTACGCAAAAATAAAATAAAAGAAACAAAAAGACATATCCAAGGACATCTGTAAGCATGCATGGAAACATAAATGCTTCAAAATCATGGATTCAAAATCCCATCCCTGTAATCAAAGAAAAAAACGAGGAACTAGCATAAGCTTATGAGCCACAAAAAAATTCAACTCTTTGTTCTCCATAATAGTCTTAGCTATGATCTAGGTCCAAATCCACTTCCAAGCATCACTTTTGAGCCTTGAAAATTTAGAAATTTTAGAGAGAGAATAAAATAAAGGCATTTTTTTATAGTGAACTAAATGTAGAACCTTAACTGAGGTGCATAAAACATGAGTGACAAAAATTTCAAAAGACACTTTTATTTTCTTATCCATGCTCTACCTTTCTCTCATACATCATTTCTCTTGATTCTTTGATCTTCAAGTTCAATTTTCAACTAGAAAACATGATGTAGATACGGTTTAGAGGAAGAATATAAAACATGCCATCCCTAAATTCTTCCTATATGCATAATATGACCCAATTATTCATTCTAAACATTGTCCCAACAATGTATAACAAAAAAGTTGAAAATGCATTAGTTCACTATCGAAAGGCCTATTAGAATTCTCCCCCCTTTTAAGAACTTTGTTGGAGACCCTCAACCCTTAACCATAAACCCTAAACCCTAAACCCTAAACCATAAACCCTAAACCCTAAGCCATAATCCCAAGTGGAATCTTCAACTGGATATGTATGCCATTTCACCAAATTTCTACTATAGATCTATTTCAAAGTAAACTTTTGCTCATATCTAATACTATTTCAGGTCAAAGCTCAAAAGAGCCATCATATTTTAGCTTATAATTGTCCTTTGAGATCCAAGTGGATTTTGTTGGGATCTAGGGACATATGGGATCCCTAGACATGTACAAGGGTTTACATCATGGGGTAGGTAGTGCTTATGGAACCATTTTCCATCTGCTTTTGCTTTGCGTTCTTTGTTGATTTCTTTTGGATCCATTGATGGGATCTTTGGTAGGGCCTTCTTCCTTCTTGCAGACTCCTTGTTGTTGATTTTGAGTTTCCCTTTGATGTTGCTAAGGTCAAACCATAGGGAAGGTCTTACCACTTTGTTATGGCAGTGTCTAATCCATTTACATGGGGCTTGGAATGATTCGGAGCTCAATGAGATTAACTCTTTGGAGACAAAGTAGATTTTCATTTTGTGATATACATGGCTTCAAGACTTGATGGCTTTGGGAAGGTCCTACCATGTATGTTCATGGTGGTGTCTAATCCCATTACAAAAGAGCCATTATATTTAGAAATTACAATCAAGGTGTGCATAGAAAATGCATATGCCATTATTGAATCATTCATATGCCATTATTGAATCATTCATATGCCATTATTGAATCATTCATATGCCATTGTGCATCAATAGAATATTTTATAGAGAAAGCATAATAGATGTATGAGCTGGAAAATCAATTTGAAAATTCAACATGCACCTTTTGCAGGTTTGGCCTCTTTCATCACTGAATAATGCCACCTAACCATTTGTATATGAGCGCCAAATTGTGAGCTACTTATAGCATCAAAAAGCAAGTAGAACACATGACATAAGATTTGGTGCGCATCTAGCCAATCTCGCACAAGACGTTACTAAATGAAGTAGTGCGAAGAATAGGCGAGTGGCAGGTCGCGACCCAGATTCATTCATTGGCCTGCCTGACATCTACTCTGCATGCCATAATTGCCTCTCTCTCTCTCTGTACATACAGAGAGCAGAATTAGAGTGTCTTTGTTGCATACAAGCATGGCTACATAGATGCTCTGATTTTGATGTCAGTAGCTCAGCCACCTGTATCACTCAGCAGCCCCTCACCTTCATCCTTCTCTTTTCTCTTTGATCACGATTCACCATTGAGAGTTTTCTCCTATCAGTTCGTATGTCACACCTTTCCTCTCGGTTAGTGAGCTTCTTCATGTTTCAACTATTGCTCAAGCAGGCATAGCATAGGTATACTCTCTATTTCGCTGCATTTCATTGGTCTTTCTCATGAGCCCCTATTGCACACAAGAATCCAGATAAGTCTTCTTCGCTTTCTTTCTAGTCCAAGATGGTAGTTCCTTGGTCGCAACCATGTGTAGTTCTCGTCTTTCTATATACACAGTAAGAGATTCATTCTCTATGCATGCACTGAGTGATGAAACGTTCCAGGCATTGATTTGGTCCATTTCGTGCTTCTCTGTTTGTGTGATTGATTGTAGTAAGTTAACAACTTAGTCCATCCCTGATTGTGCATTTATGAGGATGGCAGCTAGTTCAGAAGCTTCACTGCGAATCTTTGATCTCAGATGTCAAGAACAAAATGTAACCATGTGGCTGCAACGCTTGAATCAAGTCAACTCCTGGTCGAACATAAATTGGCATAGGTCCAAGTGCAAGTGAGAGTGTAGAGGTAGTGATTACTCCATCAAAAATTGCTGCCTGTTGAAACTCTCACATTTCTTCTTCAAATTGTTCCTCTGTTCTGAAGCTCAACCAAACTTCTTCTCAGCTTTAAGCTTTTAGCCAAACTTCAGCTCAGCTTGTCCTTGAAGACGCAAGCGACCATCATGCAGCATCAGCCCGGCGTAGATGTTGTAGAGGCAGTGGACTTGAGAGTGTGAAGTAGAGGGAAGCTAGTAACGGCATATAGAGGCAACCTCTCTCGCAGCTAAAGATTCATTTTATTTTAATGACATTCTTCTACAGCTAAAGATGATCCTTGATTACATGCACATTCTAGCTCAATAATCAGTATCTCTCAGTACCGTCGAACATGGATGCAACTTTTGTTGCATACTATTAGAAAGAGAACCCCTTGTTGTGCATGGGATCCTCTATGCGAAAGTACTGTATAAATAGTTCATGAGGCATCCATTCTTGGGTAGACTCTCTGGATCGATGTCTCCAATCATTTGTTCATATGTATGACAGGCCACCTTCCTCTTATAGTTCTCCCTGCTCATTTCAACTTGAACGGAATGCACACAAATGGCGAATATGCATGATGGTTACAAGTGATGTATTCCATAATAGTGCTTAAAGCACTCTTTATTCTTAAGATGTGGGAGCAGAATGAGAAACATTATCAAAATCAACTTGCGGGATGGGAGGGAGGGGATAAACAGACTACAACAAGAACTAGAAGAAAAATAAGGGACAATGAGCATGTTTAATGAGAAGCAAAATAGTGCTTAAAAGCACTTTTATTGGAGAGATGCAAAATGTAAGTGATGGAGGGACCAAGAAATGCATGCTAACAATGAAGATAATGGAGAAAACGAATGAAACTAAAAGAATACCTATGCTCTGATACCATGTTGAAATAACAAAGAACTACTCCTACTCTACTATTACTCATACATTAATCAAACTAAGAAGGAAGGAACAAAAGATAAGAAAACATGATGAATGAATTAAAATAGAAATGGAAATGACTTACATGAGATGCTCTATGAGCATGGGGACTCCATGAGGAGTGGAAGCACACTCTTGGCAATGAGCTAGAGTGGAATGGCTTGTGTGGAGTGAAGGAGAGGCCTTGCTTATATGGAGTTTGGGAGAGTTCCCTTGCATGTGGGATAAGTGAGCTTGCATGAGAATGATTCTAGATTTTGACAAAAGGGTGGAGCATGGAACTCTCAACATCATGTACATGATCCACCACTTCAAGGGAAGGTCAAAGCACTTAATGAATGGATAGAAAGGGATAGGAGAGTCATATTCATTCTATCCCAACACATAAGCAATAGCATGATAGGGCATATCCATGACTTGGACACATCCAATAAGGTTTGGGAAACCTTCGAGAGATTATACTCCTCATCAACCAAGGCAAGGAAGATTCAGCTCAAGCATGAGCTGAATAATCTTAGGAAATCACCAAGTATTAACATAAATGAGTACATTTTAATGGTTAAGGAGCTTGGAGATGCTCTAGGCTCAATTGGGAGCCCCATTGAAGATGACGATCTTGTCTTGCACACTCTCAATGGCTTGAGAGAGGATGAAAAAGGTGGAAAGCATTCACCACATTAGTTTCTGTGAGGGATTCCCTACTAGAGGTTGATCAATTAGTCACATTGATGGTGACCGAGGAGATGAACCAATGATCTTCACAATCAAAGGGCAGCCAAGCCCAAGTTGTCTATGCAGGTAGAGGCAAAGGCAAAAGAGGTGGACAAAACTCCCTAGGTAGAGGGAGATGAAGTTCAAGCTCAAGCTCTACCAACCAAGAAGGCTCCAACCAAAGCTATGGATCAAAAGGAAGAGGAAGGAGTAGAGGAAGAGGAGGAAGATCACATGGAAGAGAAGCATCCAATGGAGAAAACTGGGCCATTATGCAAGAGATTGTTGGTTCAAAGGATGAGGCAATCAAGGATACAAAAGGAACCAAGGTAATTATGCTAGTACTTCAGCAAATTCAGAAAATGAGAACTTTCTTATGATGTATGGGTTAAGTAAAAGAGTGAATTCAGATTTTACATGGTACATTGATATTGGTTGTAGCAACCATATGAGTTGCAATAAAGATGTTTTCTTTAATCTACACTCACCCATCACTCAAGGACATGTAGAGACAAGGGATCAAACTGAGCATAAGATCACACACGTGGGAGATGTTGCATTGGTGTTGAAAGATGTGTTTCATGTGCCAACCACCATAAAGAACTTGGTTCCAGTAGGTCAAATGGTTGAAAGGGGCTTTGAGGTGAGGTTCAATGATCAAGCATGTTCTGTTGAAGACCCCATGCAGGACTAAAAGCTCATAGCAAAAGGAAAGAAGCCAGGAAAACTATTCACTATGGAGGCAAAGCCATCAACCACCTACACTGTCTACTTGTCAAGTGGAAATAAACTGATTGCAGAAATCAACTTATGGCATGAAAGAATTGGACACATAAACTTACAAAGGATGAAGGACATGAAAAGGAAGGCCTTTGTGAGTGGCCTACCTGATCTTACATCTCAAAATATGCAACACTTGTGCCATGCTTTTCAATTAGGGAGACAAAGTATGTTTCCATTCAAGAAGGGAGCACATGTGAGCAATGAATTGTTGAATGTCATACACACAGATGTATGGGGACCTACAAGGGAGCCATCCATTGGAGGTAATATATATTTTGTCACATTTATGTTGGAGAAAGTCTATGAAAAGCCTAAGTATTGGCTTGAGTCCCACAAAGTCATAGAATATGCTTTAAAATGAAGACAATGTAAAGTTCACTCATGAACTACCTCTTGTAACATTTTGAAGTTTTACTTGATGTAAAAGTGAAATAATCTTAAGTGGTTGAGTCCACTTGATCAAAACAGGAAACAGAAGCCACAAATTAGTGATTGATGGTAGTTTGAGAATCAAATGAATCACTAATAGATTGAAGAGTGATTCAGGGAAGTTAGGCTCCCAAGATCAACTATAAATACATGGCAGTTTTAGTCATGCTTAAGACACGACCTCCAAGAGCTGAGTTTTATGCCATATCAAGGTATGGTTTCAAGGCACACATATGTATCAGTAAGTCCACTGTATTATACAATCAACATACTTTCATTTTCTTGATCATTTGAGTTCATATCGTCATGTTCTTGTGAAGTGTACTGTTCACTACCATATCTCTTAGTTTTCACAGTTAGATTGCAGAGATGATTTCTCTGAGCTTGGTGAATTGTTTTCAGTGATTTAACTTGATAAAGTTAGCTCTCTACGTCTGCTGTATGCTCATCAATTTTCATTACAATTGGACGTTTCAATCTTCAGCTATAATCATTTGACATCAACTGTGTCACTTGGTTTTGTTCTTCTCTCGCAGCACTCTCTCAAAATGGTCATTTTGTCAGAGTTGTTACTATCTAGTATATTCCTAAAAAAGTTCATGATTACTGAATGCTTAAAGCTTGAGATATTGGCATTTTAGGGTGCATGGGTCTTAGTGTTGTTGCAGCCAGAAAAATCAGGGTCATTCTATGACTTGCTACATTTGTTTCTCTTTGTGTAGTTCATCTTTTTTTATCAAATCACTCATGAGTGTTAGCTTACTAAGTGTATACATGTTCCCCATAACGAATTAAGTTAATTGTTCAAAATTTTGGACATGTGTATGAACATAAATAGCAAGTTTTTGGCTCTTAAATCTACCCCAACTTATCTGTTTTGATTCAACTTTTTGAGAGTGATATTCCAAGGTACATAGGGTGTCTAATACATCCTTTGGCAAGCTAAAAGGGCCCACCATATATCTTAAGAGTTCATTTGGCTAGTGTAGTGCAAAGGTTTTGCAGCACCACTTCATCTTCATCAACTACAAATCCATCAAGGAGCAAGACAATGATGGTCATAAGTGTATGTGTAATGCTTCCATGTTATGTAAAAGTGTTTTGAAGTATTTACATAGACTCTAGAAGTGCTCCAAGACTTCTAAAAATTGATTTTGAATTCAAATGAAGGCGATAAGAGTTGTTGGAGGAAATCAATTTACTTTCCTACAATCTAGGAAAAGTGAAGATCTAGTTCGATCTACTTTTAGGTGATTGATTGATTGATTTGATTGCAACTCAACCAGCAAAAATTCATGAAAGTTTATCTCTCTCTTTATATGTTTACATGTGTAAAGATCTATGCTTTTACAATGGTAAATGAACCATCAAAAATCTTTCAAAAAAATACAATAAATGAGCATAGGTAAACCAACTCTCCAACGGATATTCTTTCGACATAATCCAAGCAATAGCTTTTGATGTAGATCAAATCCACGTCAAGCATAGTGTAAGCTTGATGTTCCAACAAGATGCACACACATACACACACACACACAAGAAAGAGAAAATGAGTATGAGTAATGGAAAGGGGGATTGCTTCAATTACAATACCTCTCTATGAACTTACAAGCTTTCTTTCCCAAAATGGCCAACCAACAAACCTTGCTTTGTAGCTCTATCTACATGTTTTCACTAGTTTTGAATAGTTTCAAGCACAATATCTATCATGGTTAAAAGTTAGGTATTCTATAGAAAATTTGGGGGGTCTAATGGGCTCCAAAAATTAGGAGACTTGATATGTGGATTCCATTTAATCTCTTCAAGCTCAAGAATTCCTCCACACACAAAATTGAGCAACTTTCTACAAAGTTGGGTTTCTTGGTTTTCGTACATATACCAAAGTAGTAATGAGAATCATTGTTTTCGGTTTGAATAGTATGAATTATCATTTATCTTCACACATACATCACATGTGTTTCTTTACACGCTTCCCAGCCTTCTATGTCCACTCATGCTAGTTTGGCCTTCACCATGGGTGTCATAGTCCTTGACAAATGTTTGAGCTTGGGAATTATCAATGTACTTTTGTTGGATATCTATTGCTAAAGAGTGCTCTATTATGCATAATGTGTATGCTAGATCCACGTCTAGTCTTTGATAATTAATCACCTGGGGTATGCTACGCTCAATATTGCAAAATAGTGGAGTAGATTGGTCACCATTGAACAAAATAGGTCTAAGTTGTACTCCCAAAACCTTGTAGTGAATATGTCTAGAAATATGTGTTTATAACATGCAATCAAACATTTGATCTTTATATGCCATGCATACTAGAATTTGACTCTGGGAGTAGCGCTCATATTGTAGACCACATCTAATTTTCCCTTTTCAAAATTTAGTGTGTTTACATGATAGTACATGCACCTTAAAATTCTTTTGCAAGACATTATATATTTTCATACACATCAATGTTGCAATGTCTTGCATCTTCGAATGTTGGGGGAGATAACGGAAACTTGTAGTGGTCATATAGGCCACTGTTGGTAGTTCTTGGGATGGAGAAAAGTATGGATACTTATTCCAATCAACACCACTCCTATTGTTTTATACTTTAATATCAAGGGCTTTCCAACTATGCATCCTTGATAATAAACTCACACTTTGGTGGGCAAGGAGTGCTCAAGTAGTCTCATACATACTAAAATATATCTCGAATATTTTGTTGCCACATAGTAGAGGATGCACTTGAGAGCTTCTTTTCTACTAGTACCAAAGCAAGAAAGAATCATCTAGGGAAAGAGTTCTACCAAATTAAGAAGACACCAAAACAAACTATCATAGAGTTTGTTACCAAGGTGAAGGAGGTTGCACATCAATTAACATCCATTGGAGGGCTGCTTGAAGAAGAAGGTATCAGGAGGAAGATTCCGAAACGATTCATAAGTGATAAGCCATGGCAATTCTTCACCATACCTTATGATCTCATCATGGATGTGAAAATCCCAAATTTCAACATATTCCTTAGACAAATTTTCAACCAAGAATCCAAAAATAATATGAAGGAAGGTAACTCTTAACAAGGTAATATAGCAATTTCTCTTTATGTAGATAAGAAAGACAAGAAGGACAAGGTCAACAAGAAGGAAGATTATGAAGAACAAATCTCCCAAACCAAATATGCATGCAAGAGCAAGTGGAAATGGAAGAAGAAATGAGCAAAGCATGATAGAACTAAAGATCAAGATGTTCAACCTTGTCCTATCTGTAGCAAGACCAACCACACCACTCAAAATTGTTGGTTCGAAGGAAATACCCAATAAAGACATGGAAGAGGTGGATTCCGCAACCCTAGAGGTAGAGGTGGACACGTGAACAACAGCAATAGAATGCACAATAGAACGGACTTCAACAATTACTCAGAAGATCAACCACATGAAGACTCATTAGTTCTAATGAATCTGAACCATAAGGAAAGAAGATGATCAATTTTTCTACATAGATTTAGCATGATCAAACCATGTTGTAGGCAATATTGCTCTTCCATCTAGCTTGGAAAGTCTAAAGAATAGAAATGAAGTACAAACAAGGGATGATATTAAGCACACTATGGAGAATATTGGAAATGTGGAAGCTTCTAATGGTAGGATAAACACTCTGAGTAAGGTCCTTAATCTAAAAAACTAATAAGTGTAAGCCAAATAGTTTAAAAGGCTCACAAGTTAGTTTCACCTAGCATGGAGCTTTTTCTGATCCACCAGAATATTTTACAACAAGCACATATGTTGTTTGTGAAGAACACATGTCTTGGTATGATGAAGACAAAAAAAGGTAAACCTCTCATATGATCTTGATTCCTATTTTCATTCATTAAGTAGAAAGAATGATACATAGTTCTAGGATCCAAAAAGTGAATTTGATGATGATCAAGATGAGAAGGAAAGAGACTATAAGCTCTAGAAGTGAAGAGGAAAGGCCAAAATGCATGAATGTGGAGAATGCTCCAAGCATACTCCTAGAAGGTCAAAAATGGAGAAAATGCAACTTGAAAGGTATGGATATGACTCTAGATTTGTTACAAAGAACTCTATTTATTTCCCCAAAGAATCAACTTTAGAAGAACCTTCAACATATGAAGAAGAAAAAGGTAACCCTAATTGGGAAAAAGCTATGAAAGAGGAGATAACAACATTGAAAGAAATGGACACTTGGGATTTGGTTCCAATGCAAAGTAATCAAAAGCTTATGAGTTGCAGGTGGGCCTATAAGATTTAAAGAAACTTAGATGGATGGAATTCCAAGTGCAAATCTAGGATGTGCTCAAACCCATGGAATAGACTATGTGGAGACCCTATCTCCAGTTGCAAAGATGACTAGACATTGCTAAGTGTAGCTACTATAAGAAATTGGAAACTACTTTGAATTGATGTGAAGAATGATTTTTGCAATGGTTGGATAAGTCAAGATGTATACATTTCATAAGCTCTAGGATTTTAAAACCCTACATATACATCTTATGTATGCACACTCAAAAAGCCATTGTAGGGATTGAAACAAGGTCCTATGGCTTGGAATTTCAGATTAGTAACCTATCTTCAAGTCCAAGGTTTCAAGTCAAGCAATGTAGACCCTTCATTGTTCATCAATAAGGATCACAATGAAGTTGTTTATTTTTGTGTATATGTAGACGACATAATTGTGAGAAGGTATGAATTGAATGGTATAGAATACATCAAAGGAAATATGCAAATTGAGTATAAAATCAGCGATTCAGGTGAGCGCACATTCTTCTTAGGCATGTTGGTGATATACACTAATGAAGGAATGCATTTGACTCAAAGGATATATATTCATGATCTACTCATTAAGTTCAAGATTGAGAATACTTAACCTACAAGTACACCTTTGGAGATGAATCATAAACATATTTTTTATGAAGGCAAGAAAATTTAAGACACTAAAGAGTATCAAGGCTTGGTAGGAAGCTTGATATATGCTACTCATACAAGGGTAGATATCCCACATAGTGTAGGAGTGCTTGGAAAATTCATGCTCTCAGCAAGAAGACCACATATGGATGCAGCTAAGATACTACTCAAGTACCTCAAGAGAACAATCAATGAAGGTATAATCTATCCTTAATCATTAGATTTGCATCTCAAGATATGTTTAGATGTCGATAGGGTAGGTTCTACGGATGACAGAAGAAGTAACTATGGTTACTTAGCATTTATAGGTGTAAAGCTAATGTCATGGAGTTCCAAGAAGCAACCAATAGTTTCTTTACGATCAACTAAAGCATAGTATAGAGGTTTGACCATAACAACTCAAGAGGAATTATGGTTGAAAGCATTGTGTACAAATTTGGGACTTGTGAGTTCCAAACCTCACATATTTGGAGACAATGTAAGCTTTGTGCACTTAGTAGTTTACCCTCTCTTCCATGCACGAACAAAATGCATGGAGGTTCATTGTCACTTCATTATGAAGAAGCTCATGGCAAATGATATTGACATTTGTTTTATTCCAACTACAAAGAAACTAGCAGATATGTTGACAAAGCACTTGATGGAATCAAACTTTGTAGATCCAAAGCAATAGTAGGTATTTAATTTATCAAAGATTGAATTCTAAAGCATAATTTAGTTTGAGAGGATCGGTAGGATCATCAGACTTGGATTTTTCTTGAGATGGATTTTCTCTACACTAGAAGGCATACTTTGGATTTTGTCATAGATGCTTATTGAGGAGTCTTCATTTGCATTCATTTATTGTATTTTTCTAAGGATCTTTTATGATCATTTACCCAATGTAAAACCTGAGAACTTTACACTTGTAAAAGGATAAAGAAAATACTCAAGCTCTACAAGTTTGAGATTGGTGAGATTTCCAATCAATCAATCAATCATTCCACCTACAATCACGTGGTTAGCTTTGACTTCACTTTTCCTAGATTATAGGAAATTAGATTGATTCATCACAATAAACACCACTTGCCTTGATTCAAAAACAAAAAAACCACTTGAAAAATGCATGAAAGACTTAAAGACTCTATGTAAAGATCTACACTCATTTGAACATTACATTGAAGAAATATACATACACTTTTTTTCATCATTGTGTTGCTCCTTCATTTCTCTACACCATCATCTTCAACAAGGATTATCTTACACAAGTTGGTTATCTCTCTATAGAGCTCCAACTTGGATGACTCAGCATTCATTGGAAAGGTATTATGTTGTAGTTTAGGCTTATATGTTTTGGTAGCATTTGATTTAGTAAATTTTGTGAAATGGTAATTTTAAGGTCTCAAGGTCTATCTCTATGAAACCCTAAAAAATCAAGGATACCATGAATTAGTGTGCAGTTTGTGGCAATCACATATGTTGATGTTAGTTTCTTCTCTTTCAAATATAGATACTCGATTCTATGTATATCATTCTTCCAAAAGGAATTTTCCCGATTGTCATTATGTTGGATGCTTTGAGCATTTGAAATCTACTATTTGATCCTAAAATAATAGGTTTTGTGAGCTAGTCAAAATGCAAACTCATCTCTTCTATATGAACTCTTTCTCGTTGATATTCCAAAGTACCTGGTAGATCTTATTGCACTTATCACAAGCCTATAAGGTTTATTCAACACTCCAAGAGCTCATGCGTTGGTCATGTGTAGGTTGACTAGAGAAAATGTCATCACTTGGCAATCGCGATGTCTAGGTCTAATAATTCATTTAGATAAATAATCTTGAGTTTGACTTTCAACTTCTTGATGTGATGCTAGAATAAGCCTATGAGGATGCTTATAAATAGGTTTAATGTTAGCAACTAAGTCCACAACATGGTCAATGTCTCCCCTTGTTCGTGGTAATCATTTTGGTAAGTCATGTGGGAGTACATTTTTATATTCAAACATGAGTTGCTTAAAAATATTAACCACACTTTCATGTTGAAAAGAGTAATAGAATGTTGACCACATCTTGGCGATGCACAAACATAGAGATAGTACAGAACGAAAACCTCACAAAAGTACTCACAAAGTAGAGAGGGCTAAGAAACTGGACACATGATCGAGTACAATCTCCCCCCACATACTCTGATGGACAAGTCTATTAGAGCATGTGTATTTATAGGTATTTCTCATTATGTCCACAATAGAAGATACATGAGGGTGGTGATTCAAAAATCATGCTTTTACGATCTGCTTTATTTACAAAATCATCGCTTTACAGTGGATCTACTATTAAAAAAATTTCATTTTCTAAAGCGATCTATCATTTTTATAAAAAAGAAATAAAATATTATCTTCTAAATATTCTTCTAAACATCTTCAAAAATATCTGAATAAGTCCACATGGATTCTTGGCCACATGAATCCTCACCTACTAAATCAAAACAAAAATGACTTTAAAAATATCAAGGCATTAAAATCCATATAACATTCCATTATTCCATGAAGTATAACATAGAAAGTCTTGTGCTTAGTTACATTATGATAAAAAATAGATACATCTAATGTGTCATAGTCATCAATGCACTAATGAACATCTAAAGCAAATATAGCATCAACATCCTACACGTCATGTAAATAAAAAAGAGTTTCTAGCAGCATACATGAAATAAGAGCTGTACTAAGTACATATCTTTCACCTTCAATACAAAAAATACTTCCATGTTTAACAGATTCAATAGTATTGTTTGATAACTTTGTTTAAGTGTATCCTCTAAACCCCAAAACCATTCTCTGCCCAATACTATGTTTGTTTTTTCCGTACTCATGATTTGGAAATCCGAGTGATAGATGAATGCTTGCATCTTGAATTCCAAATCTGATAACATAGTATCCCATATTCTTTCATCTTTCCCTTGCATCATAGAGACCACGTATTTATGTGCAATGGGTTGTTGGGGAATTAAAGCTTTTTTATCAAAGCATAATTAATGAAGTTACGAGTTGGAGAATCATCAATCATGATTTTCATTGTATTCCCATATACATGACCATGAAGCTTAACTAAATGATGGGCCAAAACTGCCGTGAGCACAACGATTGAGTTAAACAACATGTATGTTGTATATTGTCATGCATAACTTCCACTTCTTTGCAACTAGAGCTATCATAAATAGGAAGTCTTTTTATGAGATGGAATGCTTTTTTGCCTTTATCTAAGATTGTATTGGTGCTTATTCCTTTCTTTCTATCTTCGCCATTATGTATTCGGCAATTCCACTAACAGTGGTTAGGAGATAAACACCTGAAACATAAGATTTCCTTTTTGGCCTTGTCAAACTAATCAATGGTATGTCTAGGTCCTCTTGGTTTTCTTACTATGAGTTCTTCTTTACTTGTTACTACCCTTTTTTTTGAGCTTGTTTACTTGCATGGATCTCAATTTTTGGTCTATGTCCATGGCCACAAGACTATTGACTTCATACAACTGAGCCTACAACTTGATAGCATCTTCTAAAGTTTTAGGAGCATTATGTTAGAGTTGAAGCTTAATAGCTTTAGCAAGTCCTCTTGCAAACACTTGTACTCTTTGAAAATTTTCTAGCCCGTTTGATTTCAGCACAATCTCTTGATAATTATGGCCCGTGTTATGCTTTCAAAGAAAGATTATAGCTTATTGGTTTTATCAAGTAAAGCGTGATCCTGAGCATGAGTGATGAACTCATCATATAATTTAACTTCCTCTTTAACATCATGCATCCACACAATTTTATACATTCTTTGGGTTTTCTTTATCCTAAGGCACATCTAAAAATGGATTTGGAGTTTTCTTTCTATAGTTTTCATGGTTGAACAATACTAATTGAATGTGAAACTAAAAGAAGCAAATGAAGTAGTGAAAGTAAAAGAAATAACTCAAATACACTTTTGTAATGTTCTTGAAAGCTTTGGAAGTGAATTTGGAAGGATCATCCAAGCTTTCACTTGTGGTTCTTGATCCTGGCTAGACCAAAAAATGAATTGGAAATATTGAGTTTGGCAATTAGGTGCTTTGACAAGCAAAAAAATCACCAAGCAAGTCATTTAGCCAAAAGATACCAAATTTGGGAACAATAATTTTCTCTCTCCAGTGCTCTCTAGAGACATAAAGAATGCACAAGACCTAAAACGTGATGTAACAAACCATGCCCAAGTGAAAAAATAGAATTCGGAATTTTAGAGTGTCCAAATGAGCATACAAAAGATATTTCTAGCTTTTTTATAGAATTCGTAGAGACATTTAAAAGCTTGTTGATCTTAAAAGGCTTCAAAAGTAGGATTCAGGCTCTAAAAAAGTCATGGAAATCCGATTCTCAAGCAATAAATAACACCTCGTTGAAGTTGAGGGTGTATGTGTAGGCTTCATTGAAAGTAAGAAAGTGAAATCTTGCCAAATGCATCACTTTGGAGCTTTTGAAAGGTAGACTTTTGATGCTCAAAATCTCTAAAAATGGTGGATTCACAATGTGCATGTACCAAAGAACATGGGAATATATTGCTTTTGATGATTAGGAATATACATTTTCTTCAATATCTTGAGTGAAATTTGAGAAAAATAACATTTTCACGTCCCTTTTTGCTTGAATTAATTGTGGTCTTGGCCTTCTCCTCAAAGAAACACCTTGAAAAGGGAGATCTTGAAGGGCGCCAACTTATCCCACAAGCATGTGCATGAAGAGCAAGGAGGGCTTCATATCAAGCACTAGAAGAAGCCTCATCTCGCTTGAGGAGAGAGGGGGCCTTGAGCTTCTCCTTGTGAGCTTTCTTGTGATGGTGCCTCCTTGGTAGGTTCGTGTGAGTGGTGAGTGCATCACCTAGCTCTATGTCATTGTTCTAGGCCCTATAGTGCTCTATGTGCATGAAAACATATGTGGGCTCCAATACCAATGTACAATAATCCTCCCAATGAACTCCTCGTGCTTTTGCACATTATAGAAGACAAATCTTCTATGTTTAACTAAGCAAAACTCACTCAAAAATGCATTAGAGAATTATGTGTCCAACTCCCACCATCACTCCTCTACATATAAGTTTCTCCCTCTCCATGCATCCACTACTTGAGTGCCATGTTGATTCATGCCCTCAACCACTAGTAGAGGTGGTTATGTCACAGCACAAAGCTACTAAAACTTGTATAAGTTTGTTATTTGTGCTCGAGTATCCAAATAAAGGTGTCAAAGTTCTATGGATAGCTTGGAGTGTCCAATTTCATTCTCAAAAGTTTCCATATTTTTTTTCAGCATCAAGATTTAGAGTTATACTAACCATCACAGTGAATCAAGTAATTGTGGAAAGCAAGCTATGAGGTCCTACAACCTTCTAAAGCTGCATACGAGACTTGATTCATCCCCCAACAATGGTATCAGAGCATTTCAAGCATTTTGGTACTTTTGAAGAATATAAAAAATGACCATTTGAAGCTAGAAAAGCTCTCCACAAAGGACTTGAAGCACATTACGAGCTACATCAAATTTCGAAAGTGGATTTTGAGGGCAGGAGCAAACACCTCAATACATATGAAAGGAGGAAGCTAGAAGAAGGTAATAATTTTGAACTTTTCCTATTCCATCATATTGCACGGAAGCTTAGGAATCCTAGAAGCTTTAGAAATGGATCTATATGCTACCCAAATAAAGAACTTTGAGAAAGTAAACTACTAACCATGGAGGTTTTTTGTTAGCAATTTCCTCATGGACAAGGGACTATGGGGAATAGTTAGTGGAGCTAAGCCTAAGCCTCAATATGTAGAGCCATTCACTCAAGCACAAGAAAAGGAAGTGAATGCATGGGCTGAAAGAGATAGAAGAGTCATATTCATCTTATATTAACACATTAGTAAGAGCATTATCGATCACATCCAAGACTAAAACTCATCCAAGAAGGGGTGGGAGGATTTGGAGAGCTTTTACTCCACCTCCACAAAGGCACAATATAATTAACTCAAGAATGATTTGAATAACTTAAGGAAGTCTTCAAATATTAGCATCAATGATTATATCCTCAAGGTAAAAGAGATTGTAAATGCCATAGGATCAATAGGTAGATCAACTAACGATGATGATATGGTAGCTTATACACTAAATGTGGTAAGCAATGATGAAAAATGGAGGCCATTCACTACTTGAGTATATGTGTGGGATGCATTACCACATTTCTTAGCAATTAGTCACAGTCATGGTGATTGAGGAGAGGAACCTCAATGAAGATCATTAAAACGGCAATAAAGCCCAAGTCTTTTACATACATAAAGGAAAACTAAAGAGAGGTGAGCATAATAGAAAAGGCAGAGGTAGAGGAGGATCAAATAATGATCAAGAAGTTTCAATTCAAAGCTATGGAGCAAGGGGGAGAGGAAGAACTAAAGAAAGAGGATGTCAAAGTCAAGCAAGGGACTAAATAAGAAGATGCTACAATTGTGGCAAGCCGAGCCACTTTAGAAGAGACTCTTACTCAAAAGACACCCAAGAAGGCTACAAGAAGTATCAAGGTAAAAAAACTTCAAATACCTAAGAAAAGGATAATATTTTAGCCATGATGCAAAGACGTGGTAGGAAAGAAGGTATAAACACCACATGGTACATCGATTTCAAGTCACATAAGATGGAATAGCGAAATGTTTTGTTGTTTGCATGAACCAAGCACACAAGAGCATGTATAAATAGGGGATGACATTGAGAATAGGGTCACACATATAGGTGAATTTTGTTGGATAAACTGTAGAATGCAAAGTGTCTCAAAGATGTGTTGCATGTAGCCATGATTAGAAATAATCTAGTATCAGTTGGAGAGATGGTTGAAAGAGGGTAAGTAGTCAAGGTCAACAACAAAGATGCTTTATGAAATATCCAAAGCAAGGTTACAAGCGGATATCCAGAGGCAAAAAGAAAGCAAGTCTATTCACCATGGAGGTAAGACCAACCTCACCACATACTATCTATTTGGCATTTGGAAGCAATCAAATAGCTTAGGTGGATTTTTGACACAAGAGAATTTACCACATAAAGCTTCCAAACTTGATCCATATGCAAAGAAAAGGTCTAGTAAGTGGTCTTCCAAATTTCCAATCTCGATGTATGCAACATTTGTGCAAAGAATGGCAATTTGGGAAGCAAGCAAGACTTCCACTCAAGAAGAGTACACAAAGGATCAGATTTCCTTTAAACTATGTTAATCTTTTATGGTTAATCTAAATTATTAACCAATCTATACGTGGGTTCTTGGGATGGTCAGGGGTCTATAATACAAAGTCCCTTTATGTATTTTCCCAACCACTAATTAACTTCTAACTATTACCATAGATTCAACTACTACTTCCAACGCAAAACATCTTCTTAACAATCACCGTAACCACATGCACATGACTTCTACTCTTTATTTAGTATTACTGTTATAATCGTGTGTCATTCACCACAGAATTAAATGTTAACGCAGTACCTTATTCATTCAATACTAAATCTTTACCAACACAGATGACACCACAGTTTGAATAATCTGTGACAGAATTTACACACACATGTTCCTATTGATCATACTCACAGCATAAGAGAAATTAGACCATGAAACTTGGAACATAGCTTCATTAGCTTCTAGATTAGATGTGTAGAAAAGGATTTCTGATCCACATGATCAGAGAGAGAGAAATCAGAGAAAGACCTGATGCTAACTCGTGAAGATGACTCTCTCAACATCTACCTTAATGACGCTTAGCTTCTAATGACTCTCTCATGTATTTCTTTACATTATTGACTTATATACATATGGTTCTAAACTTATCCCACATCAATTACATTATTCCTTATCATCCTAAGCATTATCTATACTCAAATTATAAGAATTTCCAACTCTACTGTACATATGTATACAAGCTTCACTTCGTAGATATCTTCACTTTCTCAAGTGTCTTCTTCCACTTCAATCTGATCATAAGCTTGCTTCAAGCTCTTTGTAATCACCAATTGGTGATTGTTTTGTTCCAACAACTCCCCCTCAATCACTAATTGTGATTATTCCATTCTTCTTCACTCCTGCGATCTCTTTGAATCTCTATAGCTTGGGTCCATCCAAACTTTTTGTCATCATATATGCAACTTGCTCTTTTGTTGGGGTATACAATACTTCAATCTCTTTATCTAGTACATTTTCTCTCAAGAAATGATATTGAATCTCTATATGCTTAGTCTTGGCATGAAAAACATGGTTAGCTGCCAAATACAATGAACTCATATTGTCTCCAAAAATAATTGGAGTACTCTGATCAGTTCCAAAACTCTTCAAGAAGGTCTTTCACCAAATCACTTCTTTTGCAGCCTCTACCATTCCTTTATATTCAGCTTTTCTAGATGACAAAGCAACTATATGTTGCTTCTTTGAGCACCAAGAAACTAACTTATCTGCAATATAACAGAGATACCCATGAGTAGACCTTCTATCATCTGAATCACTTGCCCAATCTGCATCACTAAACACATTGATTCTTGTATCAGAAGTAAATCCATAATACAAACCTTCACTTAGGGTTCCTTTAATATATCTGAGTACCTTTTGATATGCAATCCAATGATTCTTCTTTGGACAATGCATAAATTGTGATAACACACCTACTACATATGATAGATCTGGCCTTGTCAAGGTAGCATATATTAAAATACCTACCAAACTCTGATATTTCTTCATGTCATTAAACTCTTCACCTCCATACCTGCTCAACTTATGATTTACCTATAATGGTGTAGTTGAAGACTTTCAATCCTCCATGTCGAACTTGACCAGAAGATTCTTCAAGTATCTCTCTTGTGTGACATATACTCCATGTTGAGTATACACAATCTGCATTCCTAAGAAATAAGATAAGTTTCCCAACTCACTTATCTTAAACTCCTTCTCTAAATTTTATTTCTTAAGCTCATTGATTCCTTGAGCATCTATACCTGTGACAATAATATCATCAACATAAATACACATGTAAATGTATTCATTTTCACTTGCCTTCACTAGCAAGCTACTGTCTGCCTTTGATGCTTGAAATCCAAATTCATTCAAGAAATAAACAAGCCTCTAATTCCATGCTCTTGGAGCTTGTTTCAAGCCATACAAAGCTCTCTTGAGCTTACACACATAATCTGATCGAACTGAATCCATGAAGCCTTCTGGTTGCTCCATGTAAACTTCATCTGCAATATACCCATTCAGGAATGCATTCTTCACATCTAATTGTGATAGCTTCCATCCTTTACAAGCAGCAATAGCATTCAATGATCTAATTGTAGACATCTTAGCAACAGGACTAAAGCTTTCATCATAATCTACCCCATAAGTTTGGGCATAACCTTGGACCACAAGTCTAGCCTTGTATCTAGACACTTTACCATCTGCAAACCTTTTTGTTTTATACACCCACTTGCATCCAATGACTTTCTGATTCTTTGGTCTTGGCACCAATTCCCATGTTTCATCTTCAAGTAGAGCATCAAACTCTTCTTGCATTGCCTTCTCCCAATTTTGTTTACCTTTAGCTTTTTCATATGTGATTGGATCCTCTTCTATCTTCACAATGTAAGCATAATCTTTTCTTGTTAGGAAAGATGTATCATAGCTATACGTGATAGGCTCTTTCCTTTCTTTCAAGGATCTTCTAACCTCTGCACTTCTTGAAGTCTTAGCGAGAGTTGATTCTAGATCAAATCTTGGCCCATCTTCAACATTGTCCTGCAATTTGCTTTTATAATCAACATCATCCATATCTTCTTCATACACACTTACTTTTATCTTGCCTTTCCTTTGTATTTCTTCAACACGTGCATCATCATTTGTTGACCCTGTATACCATGTGCTTTGCTCATCAAATGTAACATCTTTGGTAACAAGAAATTGTTTTGTGGATGGACTCCACAATCTATAACCCATTTGTCAATCATCATACCCAATAAACACATACTTCTCTGATTTGGGTTCTAGCTTATGTCTCAATTGTGAAGGAACATAAGCATATGCTAAACATCCAAATACCTTACAATGATCAAGAGTAGGTTTCTTACCCCACCATGCTTCATAAGGAGTTCTTCCCTCCAATGCTTTACAAGGTAACCTATTCACAAGGTATGTTGCAGTGTTGATAGCTTCTGCCATAAGTAATTTGGACAATTCTTTTCCTTCATCATTGCTCTTGCAAATTCTACAAGAGTTCTATTTCTTCTTTCTGCAACTCCATTTTTTTGTGGAGAGTACCTGCAAGTTACTTCTCTTTTTATACCTGCATTCCACAAATAATCATCAAACTCTTTAGAAAAATGCTCTCGCCCTCCATCTGATCTCAACCTCTTGAGCATTTGTTGTAATCCTTTTTGCATAAGCATGATAATGTTTGAATGTCTTGAACACTTTTGATTTATCCTTGATTACATATAAAGTAACCCATCTGGTTGCATCATCAACAAACAGCACATAATATTTGGATCCATTCATGCCATAGTCCCTTGAAGGACCCCACACATCTGTATGAACTAACTCAAGCATGTTTGAGTACATGTATCCTGATTTGTTATAAGAACTTTTGTGTGCTTTACCTAATTGACAAGCTTCACATTTGGCAAACCAAGCACTACATCATTCCTTGACATTTCCTTTATGGCTTTCTCATTGAAATGACCTAGCCTTTTATTCCATAGGTCTAAGTCAGACATCTTTTGACTTCCATAAGTAAACAAAGCATGTCCCACATTACCTTGGACCTCGAGAGTAAACAACCTTCCTTCCTTTTTACCTGCAATGATGTTTCTATATCCTTGATTTGGATCTTGCACATAAACACCATCATTTGTGAATCTGACTTCATATCCCTTCTCCACAATTTTCCCTACACTTATCAAGTTTTTAGGAATAGTAGGAACATAAAGTACCTTGCTCAAGGGTGTACTTCCATTCTTTGTCTTTACTGATCCAATGCTTTCCACCTTATGCTTGGTATTATCACCTGTTTGAACTATATCTCCATTCACCTTTACTTCCATATCAGTCATCAATGATATATTGCCACTCAAATGATTGCTACATCTTGAGTCAATATAAAACACCCTTTGATCTTCTCCTACTGCTTCATGAGTTGCATTTAGGATAAGAATCATGTCGTCCTTTTGATCTAATGCATAATTATAATAATTGTTGGTGTAGGAATGAGATTGAAAACTTCTTTCACCTCCTCTAGCATATGATGTCCTACCACATCTTCCTCTGAAGTTGCCTCTTTGGTTTCTGCCTCCTCTACCTCTTTGATTAAAACTCTGATTATTGCTTCCATAATTTTGATTCTTATACCAACAATCATTTGCCAAATGATTGGTTCTCCCACAAATCCAACAAGCTTTAGTATTATCTTTGTTCTTACCTCCTCTTCCTTTACCTCTGAAAATCATCTTTCCTTTTGTAAAGTTAGCTTGACTTGAAGGTCCTTCATCATCAGCTAATTGCTTCCCTTTGCCATTCTTTTTCTTGTCCTTGGACTACATAACTTGGCTTGCACCCCTATCATTGTCTCCCTTAATGTGCCGCTCAAAAGTTAGCATGTGTCCTAGCAATTGATTAAGATCAGGAGTAAAGTGATCAAGTGACAATTCTATGGACAATATGAAAGGCTTTCACTTCTCATCTCCTCTCAAACCTGTAAGTATTTGCGTTACCAACTTATCCTCTTCAATGTCTTCATCTACTGCTCCGAAGCTATCTGCAATATCTTTCATCCTTGCCACATAGTCAGAAATTGATTGTGAGCTCTTCTTCTTGAAAGTTGTAAACTCTGCCCATAATGAAGACTTCCTTGACTTGGTTGTATTTTGGAAATGCTCTTCCAAAGCATTCCACACATCTGTTGCACTTTCTAATCCTCTGATGTGAGGTAGAAGATAATCATTTACAGCCATATAAATAATGCTCCTAGCTTGAGCATCCTCTCTCATCCAATTCTTCAAACTTGCAAGTTCCTACCTAGTTGGAACACTAGGATCTTCAAACTCAAGCTTTTCTTCTTCTCCTATAATAAATGCCATCAAATCTTTGCTCATAAGGTGTGTGACCATCCTCATGGACCAAGCTGGATAGTTCTCCCTATCTAGCTTATCAATCTGCAAGCTTTCTCCCATCTTTGATCTTCTGTGTCCGCAATTACTATGATTTAAAGTGCACCTTTGATATGGAGCTTTAATCCTTATTGATTCTTTGAACTCGTACTTTGTACTTCTACAGGTCATCTTCAAGAATTTATCCTTGTCCACCTTCAATTAGAAGGAACTTCAATACCTACAATAGTCGGGACTTCCAAGCCTTTACTTCACTTGTATTGCACCTTATGCTCTGATAACACTGTTGCAGACCTCTTAATCTCCAAAGGTTTGATCTATACTGATGTAAGAACACTTCTATATATGTTATGGATCAAACTTTACACAAATATTGTCTTCATTTATCAAAACTTTCACTAGCACTTCTTTGAGTGAAGAAATTCCTTCTTCAAAAAGTCTGCTTCAGAAATCGACTTCATTACCTGCACATGTCTTCAGATTTCTTCATATGATAGATCTAGCCTTGTCAAGGTAGCATAGATTAAACTACCTACCAAAATCTGATATTTCTTCATGTCATTAAACTCTTCACCTCCATACCTGTGCAACTTATGATTTACCTCCAATGGTGTAGTTGAAGACTTGCAATCCTCCATGTCAAACTTGACTAGAAGATTCTTCAAGTATCTCTCTTGTGTGACATATACTCCATGTTGAGTATACACAATCTGCATTCCTAAGAAATAAGATAAGTTTCCCAAATCACTTATTTTTAACTCCTTCTCTATTTGTTTCTTAAGCTCATTGATTCCTTGAGCATCCGTACCTGTGAAAATAATATCATCAACATAAATACACATGTAAATGTATCCATTTTCACTTGCCTTCACCAGCAAGCTACTATCTGCCTTTGATGCTTGAAATCCACATTCATTCAAGAACTTAACAAGCCTCTAATTCCATGCCCTTGGAGCTTGCTTTAGGCCATACAAAGCTCTCTTGAGCTTACACACATAATCTGATCCAATTGAATCCATGAAGTCTTCTGGTTGCTCCATGTACACTTCATCTGCAATATACCCATTCAGGAATGCATTCTTCACATCTAATTGTGATAACTTCCATCCTTTACAAGCAGCAATAGCAATCAATGATCTAATTGTAGACATCTTAACAACAGGACTAAAGGTTTCATCATACTCTACCCCATAAGTTTGGGCATAACCTTTGACCATAAGTCTAGCCTTGTATCTAGGCACTTTACCATCTGCAAACCTTTTTGTTTTATACACCCACTTATATCCACTGACTTTCTCATTCTTTGGTCTTGGCACCAATTCCCATGTTTCATTTTCAAGTAGAGCATCAAACTCTTCTTGCATTGCCTTCTCCCAATTCTGTTTACCTTTAGCTTCTTCATATGTGATTGGATCCTCTTCTGTCTTCACAATGTAAGCATAATCTTTTGTTGTTACGAAAGATGTATCATAGCTATACCTGATAGACTCTTTCCTTTCTCTCAAGGATCTTCTGACCTCCGCACTTCTTGAAGTCTCAGCCATATTTAATTCTGGATCAAATCTTGGCCCATCTTCAACATCGTCCTGCAATTTGCTTTTATAATCAACATCATCAATATCTTCTTCATACACACTTACTTTTGTCTTGCCTTTCCTTTGTATTTCTTCAACACCTCCATAAGCATTTGTTGACCCTGTATACCATACGCTTTGCTCATTAAATGTAACATCTTTGGTAACAAGAAATTGTTTTGTGGATGGACTCCACAATCTCTAACCCATCTCTCTATCATCATACCCAATAAACACATACTTCTTTGCTTTGTGTTCTAGCTTATCTTTCAATTGTGAAGGAACATAAGCATATGCTAAATGTTGGAGATTCACTCACTAATTAGACATAAAGACCTGAAGATGTATGAAGGATAAAGAAAGACAAAGAGAAGCAGAAACAAAGCATTCAGAAAACCAAAGCCTTAGTGAAGGGACAAATTCACGCCTGTAATATACAATGTAAAAACGTCCAAAAGTACGAGTTTTGAATCTCGAATCAAAATGTATATAAGATAGAAGAGGAGAGCTGCCGTGTGTGAGCTGTTGTAGAAGCACTTGTAGTAGACGCAAATGTGTGTATGTAGAGATGAATAATAGAACCTGAATAGTCGGGTATTCATCTAAGAGAGATGGTAAGGAAGAATTACTTAGCATAGGAGAGTTTTCCATGACTATGAGCAAAGGAAGGCCTAGTCATTTTGTACACATCTTCTCTAATAGAAAACACATGTTCATGTGGAAGAATTTGAGTGCATTCTTTGTGTGTGTAGAAATCTAAGTGATTTCATGTTACTGTGAAAGTTAGTTAACAGTCACAATTTTTCTCAATAAAAGTTTTCCAGTACTTTTGCAAGTTAGATCTCGCAGTACAGTGTAAAGTTTTTCATGACTGATAGCTCATCTTGAAGCTAGGAGTCTGAACTACAAACTGATCAAAAGAGTTTTGTGAAACGGGACATGTACACATGGTACAGTGTCTGACCATAAAGACATCCAGAACTGGTGAAGTTTTTTCTCAAACTTCAGATAAATTTCATTCACTGAAGGAAGTTCAGGTATTACTTCCTTACTTCATATACAAACATTTGAAGTAACTACAATCAGAATTGCAGTTGATTTCGGTAACATTTCAGTGCAATTACGTAAGATTACGGTGACAGTCCAGTGAAGTTCTGGTGATATTTTGGTGAGTTCAAAACACAGTTTTGGCATATCTAAGTGATGGGAAAGATATCTAACAGTAAGCAAACAAAGAATTGTAAAGATTAAAGTAAATCAGATCAGAATAGAAGCTTGAAGAAAAAGAAAAGATTTCTGTAAAGTGAATTCTTAGATTTCACTAAATATAGTTATAAGGTTTTTGTTTTCAGAACGTTTCTGAGCTATTGATGATTATAGAGGTGCTCTAACATCACTTTAGCTTATTTCTAGTTGAGGCGTGGTAATTTTCCGCAGTCTTGTTAGTGAACAAGCTATTGCCGCGATAGCACATAACCTCAACAAAGTGGTATCAAAGCTGAAGGTTCTGAAGAGAAGAAAAGGTTTCTCAGAAGTAGAAACGGAAGTAAAGATACAAGAGAATTTGAAGAATTCTTCACAAGAAAGGCGAAAGCTGAGGAGATCAACAACAAACGGAATCAGAGAAGCATTCCAAAGTCATTCTCAAGGGGAGGTTTACAAAAGCTAAAATCCTTTAACGTTATACTCACCGACAGTAAGAGAAACAAGAAGATTATGGCAGATCACATTTCTATTGACAAATTGGAGAGAGACAATTATCCCGCATGGGTAATGAGAATGGAAGCCTTATTTATGAGTAAGGACTTAATGAAATATGTAACAAGAGAAGAAAAGAAGCCTATTTTTGAAGATGATAGACAACCTAAGAAAGAAGAACTAGAAGCCTTGAAGCTATGGCAGAAGAAAGATGCAACGGCAAGAGCGTATATCTACAATACCATTACAGATCATTTGTTACCACACATTAGAGGTCTGGAAAAAGCGGAAGAAATATGGAGTGCATTGGAAGATCATTTCCAAAATTCTACCAAAGCTAGGAAGGCCAGCTTATGGTCGGAGTTCACAATGTTCAAGAAAAAGCAAAGTAAAAGCATTAGTGACTATGTCACTAAGATGAAGGACTTGGTAGACAGTCTTGGATCTATTGACAAAAATATTGAAGACCACAGGTTAATAGCACAATTGCTTGTTGGACTGAGAGGAGATGAAAGGTGGAAACCTTTCGTACTTTCAACTGAACTTTCATTACATAATTTTGTACCAGATTTAAATCAGTTGCTTGGACTAATGCTAACGTTTGAGCACGATTTGAAGATAGATGGAGATAAAGGACATAGTTCTGCTATTTACGCAAAGAAAAAGAAGAAAGGTGATAAAGGTAAAGAAAAGGATGAACAAGAGATGATTACTCAAGCAAATTATGCAAGAGGAAGAGGTAATGTCAGAAAAAGAGGTAATACAAAAGGAAGAGGTAATCAGAAGAAGTCTTGTTGGATCTGTGGACTAAGCAATCATTTAGCTCATGATTGCTGGCACAATTCTCAAGGATCAAGTCAGAATCAGAATAACAACAGCAGAGGCACAAGCGGAAGATATCAAAGAGGCAGACAAAGCCAAAGAGGCAGACATGGTAGAGGTGGAGCAAGAAGATGGGGACAGAATCAGTCTCACAACACTACCTACTACAACTATGCAAATGATACGCAGAATGAGGATCATACAACATTAATGATGAATTCGATAAGTACGTCAGAGAATGAAGACCTCAAGGTATTCTATATTGACTCTGGTTGTTCAAATCATTTGTTAGGAAATATAGAACTGTTATTAGAACTGGAAGGAGGTATTTCAAATCATACAGTACAAACAGGTGATAACACAAAACATAATGTAAGGTCAATTCGAAAAGTAAAGTGTAAGAATGGAGCCGAGCTACTAACAAATGTTTTGTATGTTCCAACAATTCTGAAGAATCTGATCAGTGTGGGTCAGATATTCGAAAAAGGATTTCAAGTCAGGTTTACAAATGAAGGAGTATTTGTTGAAGATCCAGAGAAAGGATACAAACAAATTATTCATGGTAAAAAGGAAGGTAGACTTTTTACTCTTAAAGTACAAGGGAATGTTGGTCAAGCTTTAATCACACATGGTGATAAAGCATTTACATAACTAGACCTCTGACATAAGAGGTTAGGACATTTTAATGAAAAAGGAATCAAAGCTATGGTGGAGAAACAATCTGTACGAGGATTACCAAATACGAAAAATCAACATATGATTCACAAATGTGCAGCCTTTCAGATGGGAAAAGCCCACAGGTTACCATTTCGGAAAAATGGTTACAAACACAATGGTGTGCTAGAGCTCATACATACAGATGTATGGGGACCGACAAAAGAAGGATCTATCAGTGGATCAAGGTATTACGTTCCGTTTATTGATGATGCAACAAGATGGATAACTCTTTATGTTTTGAAAGAGAAGTTAGAAGTGTTTGGAGATTTCAAGCATTTTCATGCATATGTTGAAAGACTTACAGGACAAAAACTCAAGAGACTAAGGTCTGATGGAGGAGGAGAATATTTTGCTCGAGAATTCAATGATTATCTGTGGAATGCAGGTATCAAAAGAGAAATAACTTGCAAGTATACACCGCAACAAAATGGGGTAGCAGAAAGGAGAAATCGAACTCTAGTTGAGTTTGCAAGAGCAATGTTAAAGGAGAAGAATTGTCCTTTTTTGGGCTAAGGCTATAAATACAGCCACATATCTTCTAAACAGATTACCATGTACAACTTTAAATGGAATGACCCCGTATGAAGCCTGGTGGGGTAAGAAACCAACATTTGATCATTGCAAAGTGTTTGGATCATTTGCTTATGCTTGTATACCATCACAGCTTAGACATAAGCTTGAACCAAAAGCTGAAAAATATGTGTTCATTGGATATGATGAAAAGCAGATGGGTTACAGGTTATGGAGTCCTCTAACCAAACAGTTTATTGTTTCCAGAGATGTGACATTTGATGAAGGAAAGAGTTGGTGTACAGATAAAGAACATAGTGTTGAAACATTTGAAGAAGAGATGAGAAGAATTGAAAAAGGTAAATCACATATGCAGGTAAATGGAGATGAAGATCATATGCAGGCAAGTACGTCCAAGATTGGATCAGGTACGAGAAATGAAGATGAACCGATATTTGATGAAGATGTGTATTCGGATACACATGAAGAGTTTGAACCAAGAAGGTCAAACAGAGTAAGGAAACAACCGACAAGGTATTCCTATGATACTTCTTATTTGACTCAGAAAAACTATGTTTACTTAGTAAAGGAAG
Source organism: Ceratopteris richardii (assembly GCA_020310875.1). Lineage (NCBI taxonomy): Eukaryota > Viridiplantae > Streptophyta > Polypodiopsida > Polypodiales > Pteridaceae > Ceratopteris > Ceratopteris richardii. The sequence continues at coordinate 16,381,403 of CM035442.1, read as the reverse complement.
ATGAAGAACCTCATAATTATAGTGAAGCAAAAGGTAAAGTAAAATGGGACGAAGCAATGAAGGTGGAGTTCAACGCACTTGAGGAGAACAAGACTTGGGATCTTGTTCCAAAACCAAATGGTAAGAAAGTGATTGGAAATAAATGGGTTTACAAAGTTAAGAAGCTTGCAGATGGAACGATAGCCAGATACAAAGCTAGATCGGTAGTCAAAGGCTATGCTCAGATGCATGGTATAGATTATGATGAGACATTTAGTCCGGTGGCAAAAATGTCAACCATAAGGACATTGATTGCTATAGCAGCATCAAAAGGATGGAAGCTAAGTCAACTGGATATAAAGAATGCATTTCTGAATGGATATATATGAGATGAAGTCTACATGGAACAACCTGAAGGGTTTGTAAGTTCTAAATACCCAAATCATGTTTGCAGATTAAGAAGAGCACTTTATGGATTGAGGCAAGCTCCAAGAGCTTGGAATTACAGACTTGTTAAGTATCTCAATGACCTTGGATACCAAAGTTCAAAGGCAGATGCAAGTCTACTCATTAAGAGAATAGATGAAGGTATGATCTACATTTGTATTTATGTAGATGACATGATAATCACAGGTACCTCAGCTGAAGGAATCAAGGAGGTAAAGAGATTACTTGAAAAAGAGTTCAAGATTAGTGATCTAGGAAAGTTATCATACTTTCTTGGAATGGAAGTTACATATACAGATCATGGTGTATATGTTTCGCAAGAAAGATATCTCCTAAACTTGCTGAAGAAGTTTAATATGGAGAATTGCAGAGAAGCTTCAACACTGTTTGAAGTCAATCATAAACTCAGCAACTATGGTGGTGCAGAGTTTAAAGATATGAGAAAGTATCAATCTTTAGTCGGAAGTTTGATTTATGCTACGCTAACAAGACCAGATCTTTGTTATGCAGTAGGAGTTCTTTCACAGTTTATGCATTGTCCGAAGGATCAACATTGGGTTGTAGGACAAAGAGTTCTTAGATATATCAAAAGAACCATAAAGGAAGGATTATATTATCCGTTTACCTCAGATATAAAGCTGAGAGCATACAATGACTAAGACTGGGCAGGAAGTCAAGATGACAGAAGATCAACACATGGGTATATGATATACCTAGGAGATAAGCTTGTAAGCTGGTGTTCAAAGAAGCAACATACAGTGGCTTTATTGTCAACTGAAGTTGAATATAAAGGACTTGTGGAAGCAGCTAAAGAAGTGATATGGATGTAGACCTTGTTCAAAAGCATGGGTATTCATCAAGCTATACCTATCATACATGGAGATAATATGAGTTCGTTGTATCTTGCAGCAAATCCAGTATTTCATGCAAGAACAAAGCACATAGAGATTCAATATCATTTCCTAAGGGAAAAGGTAATGGAGAAGGAGATTGAAATAGTATTCACTCCTACAAAAGATCAGATTGCAGATATTCTGACAAAGAGCTTGGATGGAGTAAAGAAAAGCAGATTCAAAGAAATGGCAGGAATAAAAGAAGAGAAGAATATATGAAAGATCAAAGGATGCTAATTAGTGATTGAGGGGGAGCTGTTGGAGATTCACTCACTAATTAGACATAAAGACCTGAAGATGTATGAAGGATAAAGAAAGACAAAGAGAAGCAGAAACAAAGCATTCAGAAAATCAAGGCCTTAGTCAAGGGACAAATTCACGCCTGTAATATACAGTGTAAAAACTTCGAGAAGTACGAGTTTTGAATCTCGGATCAAAATGTATATAAGATAGAAGAGGAGAGTTGCCGTGTGTGAGTTGTTGTAGATGCGCTTGTAATAGACGCAAATGTGCATATATAGAGATGAATAATAGAACCTGAATAGTCAAGTATTCACCTAAGAGAGATGGTAAGGAAGAACTACTCAACATAGGAGAGTTTTCCATGACTATGAGCAAAGGAAGGCCAGGTCATTTTGTACACATCTTCTCTAATAGAAAACACATGTTAATGTGGAAGAATTTGAGCGCATTCTTTGTGTGTGTAGAAATCTACGTGACTTCATGTTACTATGAAAGTTAGTTAACAGTCACAGTTTTTCTCAGTAAAAGTTTTCCGGTACTTCTGCAAGTTAGATCTCGCAGCACAGTGTAAAGTTTTTCATGAATGATAGCTCATCTTGAAGCTAGGAGTCTGGACTACAAACTGATCAAAAGAGTTTTGTGAAATGAGACATGTACACATGGTACAGTGTCTGACCGTAAAGACATCTAGAACTGGTGAAGTTTTTTCTCAAACTTTAGATAAATTTCATTCACTGAAGGAAGTTCAGGTATTACTTCCTTACTTCATATACAAACATTTGAAGTAACTACAATGAGAATTGCAATTGATTCTGGTAACATTCCGGTGCAATTATGGTAAGATTACGGTGATAGTCTAGTGAAGTTCCGATGATATTTTGGTGAGTTCAAAACACAGTTTTGGCACATCTAAGTGACGGGAAAGATATCTAACAGTAAGTAAACAAAGAATTGTAAATATTGAAGTAAATCAGATCAAATATGAAGCTTGAAGAAAAGGAAAAGGTTTCTATAAAGTGAATTTTCAGATTTCACTAAATATAGTTATAAGGTTTTTGTTTTCAGAAGGTTGCTGAGCTATTGATGATTATAGAGGTGTTCTAACATCACTTTAGCATAATTCTAGTTGAGGCGTGGCAATTTTCCGCAGTCTTGTTAGTGAACAAGCTTTTGCTGCAACAACACATAACCTCAATACTAAACATCCAAATACCTTACAATGATCAAGAGTAGGTTTCTTACCCCACCATGCTTCATAAGGAGCTCTTCCCTCCAATGCTTTATAAGGTAACCTATTCACAAGGTATGTTGCAATAATGATAGCTTTAGCCCATAAGTAATTTGGACAATTCTTTTCCTTCATCATTGCTCTTGCAAATTCTACAAGAGTTCTATTTCTTCTTTCTGCAACTCCATTTTGTTGAGGAGAGTATCTCCAAGTTACTTCTCTTTTTATATGTGCATTCCACAAATAATCATCAAACTCTTTAGAAAAATACTCTCCCCCTCCATTTGATCTCAACCTCTTGAGCTTTTGTCCTGTAATCCTTTCTATATAAGCATGATAATGCTTGAATGTCTTGAACACTTTTGATTTATCCTTGATTACATATAAAGTAACCCATGTGGTTGCATCGTCAACAAATAACACATAATATGTGGATCCATTTATGCTATAGCCCCTTGAAGGACCCCATACATCTGTATGAACTAACCCAAGCATGTTTGAATACATGTATCCTGATTTGTTATAAGAACTTTTGTGTGCTTTACCTAATTGACAAGCTTCACACTTGTACACCATGTGTTGCCCTTCAACATTTGCCAAACCAAGCACTACATCATTCCTTGACATTTCCTTTATGGCTTTCTCATTTAAATGACCTAGCCTTTTATGCCATAGGTCTAACTCAGACATCTTTTGACTTCTGGGACATTACCTTGGACTTTGAGAGTAAACAACCTTCCTTCCTTTTTACCTACAATGATGTTTCTATATCCTTGATTTGGATCTTGCACATAAACACCATCATTTGTGAATCTGACTTCATATCCCTTCTCCACAATTTTCCCTACACTTATCAAGTTTTTAGGAATAGTAGGAACATAAAGTACCTTGCTCAAGGGTGTACTTCCATTCTTTGTCTTTACTGATCCAAAAATTTCCACCTTATGCTTGGTATTATCCCCTATTTGAACTGTATGTCCATTCACCTTTACTTCCATATCAGCCATCAATGATATATTGCCACTCAGATGATTGCTACATGATTGCCAATCATGAAAACTTTAATTTGATCCTTAAGACCAAAAGTATGTCAAAAAGCGTCTTCCTAAACAAGCGACTTTGACATTGGTAACTTCTAAGGTTGATTTCTTATAGCACAGATCCCGTTTTGCTAAATGCTCTTAGCCATAGCTTTCTTACCTTCTAACTTAAATTTTGAATGCTCAGTCATTAAAAACTTTACACTGTTCACTGAGATCTAAGCAAAACATTGACACAGAAAAGTGCGCAATTTTGAGAAGCCTACCTCCAGACTTTACACACACGTGTTCCTATTGATCATACTCACAGCATAAGAGAAATTAGACCATGAAACTTGGAACATAGCTTCATTAGCTTCTAGATTAGATGTGTTCAAAAGGATTTTTGATCCACATGATCAGACTAAGAGAAATCAGAGAAAGACCCGACGTTAACTCGTGAAGATGACTCTCTCGACATCTACCTTAATCACACTTAGCTTCTAATGACTCTCTCATGTATTTCTTTACATTATTGACTTATATACATATGGTTCTAAACTTATCCTGCGTCAATTACATTATTCCTTATCATCCTAAGGATTATCTATACTCAAATTACAAGAATTTCAAACTCTAATGTACATATCTATACAAGCTTCACTTCTGAGATATCTTCACTTTCTCAAGTTTCTTCTTCCACTTCAATTTGATCATAAGCTTGCTTCAAGCTCTTTGTAATCACCAATTTGTGATTGTTTTGTTCCAACAATACACCCAAACAAAATGGTATTGTAGAGAGGAAAACAGACTTATAGATTAAGTGGCAGATGCAAGAACCACAACTATTTACTTCATGAATATGTGCCGCATTTCAGGTATATGACACACCGTATGGTAAGAGATCAGATCTATCTCATATCACACACGGTATGGTAAGAGATCAGATCTATCTCATCTCATGATTTTTTATTTTGTATGTTATGTGCATATGCCTCATGAATTGAGGTATAAACTTGAAGCAAAATCCAAAGGGTGATTTTTTATACGATATTTAAGTGAGAAAAAGGCTTTTATAATTTATGATCCTAAAAACAAAGAGTTGAAGCTGACAAGGGATGTTATCTTTAATGAATTGTTGTCAACATATGGGCTGAAAGATTTGTTTCCAATTGAAGACATACATGATGCCAAGAGAAGACATGTATAAGACCAAGAATGTATGGAGGTTTCTAGTCCTTCAACTTCAAGGAAAACATAAAAGGGAAGCCAGACATCTCCATGTAAATGGATACTGAGAAACAAGCCTACTTCAAGTGAAGAAAATTCTACAAGAAGCAAAGACAAGGAGGAAGAAGGTGATCAAGGGAATCCCGTGGAAGAGATGAATAGCAGCAGTGAAAGAGAGTTTCAAAAGATAGGAGCAGATGTAAAAGCATTAAAAGAAAGAAAAACGGCTCATGACATACCATCAAAAGAGAAAAAGTGCATCAAGAGAAAGGTATCCCATTTAGCGATTAGCTTATGACTCTTTCATTGTCAAACATTATGCATACATGAGTCAAGTAGCTACAAGTGAAGAGCCTAATTGTTTTGAGGACGAAAGCAAACATGAATAATGCAACCATGCCATAGAGGAAATTAAAGAAGGCTCTTTATGGTCTCCAGCTAGCCCCAAGAGCTTTGAACCAAAGGATAGTTGAATACTTCATCAAATGTGGTTACAAACAAAGTGATACTCACTAATCATTGTATATGAAAGAGGAAGGTGATCTTGTTTTTAACATCTGCAAGAATGCTTTGCTAGGAAACCTATTAGGTACATATGTTGCACATGTAACTTCCTCAAGTGAGAAGCTAGGTGGTAAAGACTAACTTTTGACCATACACCTCGCTATTTCCATGAGTGAGCTCTTCTTTATTTTAGTAAATCCATTCTCTTGAGTTGTATAGGGAACTATACACTGAGGTTTTATCTTGCATTCAGCCATACGCGCATTAGAATCAAAAGACATGTATCCCCCCTCGATAAAAAAGGAGGGTTCCCATTTTGCATGCTAAAGGATTTCCAACCAAAAGCAAAAACTCTTTGAAGTACATAAACACTTCGGACTTTGCTTTACCCATGCATGCCTGGAAAAATCATAAATGAAGGTCACAAATTAAAGGTAATTTGAAAAAGAAGGTGTTTGCATAGGACATTAGATATCACTATGAACAACCTGGAATTTCTAAATAGCTCAAACTGAACCATCTTTTGGGAATAAGGAATGCTGCATTTCTCCTAACGTATAGCCTTCATAGATATGTTTACAAGGTGCCTCAAATTTGGGTAGAGAGGACACCATTTTAGATTTTTGCAAGCATAGAAAACTAACATATTTTAGATGACCGAAGCGTGCATGCCAAAGCTTTGCATCTAACATAGTCAGAGAATGTTAAACTGCACATGTTGAATCATTTACAAATTTTGCATAATCTTTAAGCTTATACAACCCACAAAATTAAATTCTCGAAGTATTAATGACATTGCAATTTGATAGATCATGAACTATACAACTATCATCAATAAATTTCAAAACCAAGCCAATCTTGGCTAATGTTGAAATTGATAACAAATTTTCCTTGAAACCTAGAACAAATAGGGAATTTCACAATGAAAAATAATTACCATCAATAGTAGTTAGAACGATCTTACCAACTCCCATGAGAGGATAACACAAGCTATTTGCACATGTGAAAATATTCCCTCTAGGCATGCTCAAGTGAACTGAAGAACATATATTTGGTTGCCCCACTATCAATGTACCAAACATGTGAGTCTACTATAGACATAGAGTGTTCATGAGAAGATGGGTCATAAATACACACAATAGTAAATGCCCATTCCCCATTGCGCAAGAGAGCAGCAGACTCTACTTTTGGTGTAGAAGCCTCCACAACCAACCATTCTAGCCTCATTTTTCTTTGCCTCTTTTGTAGCCAATTTTGGATAAATCTTTATGACATGATCATTTCTAGTATTTGCAAAACTTTTTCTAGTTTTTTTGTTTTCTTTTCATCTCTATCTTCCTTCTTTCACTGTGCATCATTAGTGGATTTCTGCTTGCTAGTAGAGGAGCTCCATTTTCCCTTTCCCTTCTCACTAGCTAAGAAAGTTTTATCTATAACATGCAAGATTGACCTTTTCTGCGTAGATTAATCTTTCTCCAAAAGAATAGAGACTAACTCGTTGAATGCTAAGGCATTCGGATTACCTTTCATCATCAATCAAAGAGTAGAAGCAAACCTCTTATATGAATCTAGAAGTCCATTAGAAGTAATCTACATAGGTGAGATATCTAGTAAAACAAGTGATATTTGTCAACTCATCCTTCAAATATTTGATATTTGTCAAAAAACTATCCTTAGAAAATCCATCATTCATATCTTCACTCTCCAAATATTTTCAAAGCTAAGCAACACAAGCCTAATTTCTTGCGTGGTACAAAGTGGTAAGTGTATTCGAAGCATCCTTTGTTGTTTCGCAAGAGTGAATATGAGGAATAATGGCATGTTTGATACACAAAGCTATCAATGCATGTGCCTAAGCATCTCTACCATCCCAAAGAGTTGCTCAGCAATAGGTACAATACAAACCACAACACGAGCAAGAATTTGAATATTTTCATCCTCAATGCATCTCCATCACCTTAAATAACTTTATTTGTAGATTTAATAGGTCATGTTTCAATACCCTACACACTATTTCATAGTCCTTCTCTGACGAGTACATGACACATCATATATGCCCATAATATGTAATTGATACAATCCAACTTATCCTCAACAACCAACATACAGAATACATCATTGCATTTATCCATGACCACAAATTAAAATGCCCTAATGTACAAAAATGATAGTATCTCAAAAAGTTTAATAGAACTACCTATCGAGCTTCACTGAACTTGTAGTATACTTTAAGGTATTTATAGTAGCAAACTAAAACCTATACATATGTTTGGCAGAAAAGGATGAAATTGCTTGCACACAAATTGCGATAGTGCATTCGGAGGCTACAAAAAGCTCAGTTCACAATTTGGACACCATAGAGCGAGGCTGTTTTGAATTCCTAATCACCCTAAGTATGATCATCAAAATTTGTGCAATTTTGAGACTATGATTGAAGAGTGTGACATGCTAGATGAAGTGAAACCTTCTCTGATACCAATTGTTGGAGTTTGAGGTCTATCCAAGCATGCAAAAAACACAAGGAAGGAGAAAAAGCTTGGAGCACAACACACAATACTTAATGTATTACCAAATGAATGTACAAAGATATGTAATCCATTAGGGTTTTAGGCATATATACCAAGGCAAGGGAAAAAACCTCCTAAAGAGGGGAACAAGTGACCCAAAAATCCTTTGTGTTAACACATCAGTACCGAAATACATCAACATCAACGACAACAAAAAGGGTTGTTAAATTCCTCAAAGGCACTATAAATGAAGGTTTATTGTATTCATATGATGAAGATTTGCAAGTGAAGCTTATTATGATGTAGACTGGGCACGGTTGAAGGATGATAGGAGGAGTACAAGTGGCTATGTAGTCATGACTAGAAGAAAGGCTATATCATGGAGCTACAAGAAGCAGCCAATAGTAGACCTATCTTAAACCAAAGCTAGATATAGAGAATTAGCCCTTGTCACTTGCAAGCTTTTGTAGTTGAAGTAGCTCTTTATAGACGAACTTGAAAGTGAAACAAATTCCCATCATGTGTTACACCATGAGTAGTCTACATCTAGCTTTGAATGTGATTTTCCATGCTAGGTCCAAGCACATTTATTTACACTACCACTTAATCAGAGAGAATGTGATTACAAAGAAGGTCAAGCTGGATCATGTGAGTACCAAAGATTAGTTTACATATATGTTTATAGAAGCATTAGAAGGAACGAAGAAACTCAAATTCAAAAGAAACATTGGTATTGTAGATTTAAGTTCAAGGCTTCAGGGGTAGTGTTAATAATCAAGCCTTAAAACTTAGCTCAACACTCAAAGGTGTGGTAAGCGCACCAAATATATTTCAAGGATGTTTGGGTATTATTATGGTGTGGTTTTGTTGTTCCATTTGGATCTCCAAGTGTTTTGAATATTTTCCTAAATCTTGGTTAAAGTCTCAAACACATGGATGCCTAGTGGAACTATCATTTAGAGGATTCATGTCATAAATTTCAGCTATCAAGGACTTTAAACCGGTTTCTTAAATCATATGTTACAAGAAAAAGTTAAGTGTTTAATTGAGAGAGTCTTGCAAAATTATAAGAGCACTTTTTGACAACCTATATATGTATGAATCCAAGTCGTGAGTGAAGTCCATGACCTCTACTTTATGCCTAAGTTAGCTACGCATATAAATAAGTTTCTACATGGATACCCCTTGCTTATTTAGTCATTTTGATAGCGCATACTTCTCTATAGTTAGCCATTGCTCACTACCTCTTTGAGGAGTGAGCTAGTTTCGAATATGATTTTGTTTTGGGTTGCAACTCCTTCTTTCAGCATCCATTTGAAGTGATTTCACTTTTGATGAATTTCGCATAGAGCATATTACATTAGGTATGAATTTGGTAATTATTTTATGAGGGATCTGGGAGTAGGATTGCAAATAGCATAGGTGTTTCTCTACACATAGGTAGATAGGAGTATCAAGAGCTAGTCTAACTTCCAAAACCTAGTTCTCCATGTTCAAGTATCCAAATCAAGTGTATTAAAGTGTTGTGCATAGTTGAGAGTGTCTATTTTGATTTTGAAGAGTTTCATTATTGTTTTAAACATCTAAATTATGATTTAGATCCAAAGTAGTGACTTTTAGTGATTGTGGAAAACAACATGTGAGAGCCTAAAACCTTCCAAAGCTACATAGGGGTGTTGATCCATCCCCCAACATTAAGGGACGTGTTCTCTACCATAAGTTTACCTGAGAAGTAAGGATCATGTTTGGGCTTACTCCTTGTCATTGCATTGACCCAAAGTGAAATAATCTTTCTAAATTTTGTTCATACATGAGAACATTTGTGAAAAAGCATGATCCATGTCTGAAATAAAGAAGAATGGAATCACATGCATGAATTTTGGTGGATATCTTGGAAATGTAGAGGGGTCAGGCATACATGTATGTTGGTGCTTGGTGCTTAAGGGAGAATTGGAAAAAATGGTCGAGGGGAATTAGGAGGATGGGGTGCAATTAGGGGTGGGAATAAAGATAATGTCAGTGGTATACCTATTGGTTTAGAGGTATGACTCTAGAAAATGTTTTTTGGGAGGTGTGTAAAGGTTGGAAAGTGAGTGTAGTTGGCGAGGGTCAAAAACAAAAATAATGATTCCCAATCATTGAGGGCAAGGATGGTTTTTTGAGGTTGAGAAATAAATAGCATTAGAGGCAAATATGTGGTCATGGGGTTGAATGTACCTATGATGGGTTGCTGACTAGGGATAATAGGTGAAGAGGTAGTGAGGATTGGTGGCATGGTTTGGTGGGGGGAGGGTGTGTTTTAGACATCTTAGGTCCTAACACAGACCCCTCTCATGCCTAAGCCTAGCTTAGTAACTAAACTTGTAGATCCCATCCTAGAAGACTTAGACATGATGTTCAAAGCGTACCATGCACGACTTAGAAAAGGCTCAATATAAGTAGAAAGAACAAAGCTATGCATCAAGATGGTTGAAGTAGCCTAGGCTATGCTGGAGGCTATCCAACTCTCTAACTTCAATAACTTAGTCAAACTAAAGTTACACTTCCAATGAATTTTAGAAGGATTAAAGAGAAGGACTTGCATATCAAAAGGCTTATTCTCTTGAAAGTGAGAAAGAAGATTTGCTTTTAGTAAAGTCTTGTGTTCCTAACTCAACATAGTGTGGAATCCTTCCTTCCTTTAACAAGTATTCCCACGATCTCTTTAGAGGACTCCAAGAAGAGAACTGGGTTATAAAAGAGATGAATCCCTCACCTATTCAAGAAATATATATGATTTATAAGATCAATTCCCTTAGGACATCCCCTCTATATATGCAAAGAAAGAAGAAAATCAATCAAGTAAAAGGTTGGACTATGAATCCAATTCTTCACAAGAATTTTCACCCTTTATGTGTCCATGTAAATCAAATCCCACTCAAATAAAAGCTCCTAAGACACTAATAAGGAACAAAGAATGAGTTGTAACTAGAAACTCAATGGTTGTAAGACACATTAAAGTGTAGTGCTATCTTTTTTCAGAAGATCTCGAAAGAGTAAAGCCAGAGCCATGGAAAGATGAAGCAAATCAAGTGGCAACAATTTCTAGATCTCACTCGAAGGTAGAATCCCATATGAAAGTCCCTGATATTCCCTTAGAAAAGATAAGAGATATGAGTGAAGGAGAAGAAGGAAACACCTATCTTCCTATTGTGAAGAGAGATGGTGGATGCAATCCAAAGATCAGTAGGTGCCGCTACAACCGGCTTCAGACCAGCCAACTGAGACTTCAAAGTTGATTAGTAGACCCTTTGAGCTTCCTAAATCCACCAAAATATCCGCCAAGTACTTTGGAACATGTATCCCAAAAGTTTCAGGGAAGATAGACAAGTTGCGAAATGACTAACTCCCAAAACTTGCTATTTTTGGACATACACCTGCTAGAAACAATGACCAGTGCTCTCAACCTGGTATGAATTTTGAAAGATTCCTTTTAGGCATAGAAAATAGACTTAGCAAGCTTCCCAATCCAAGTTAAAACACTTCAAATGATGGACTGAGCACGGAGAACAAATTTTTACAAAGTCTCGAACATGCCCGCCATTCTCGGGGCTCTGCAGAGATAGACCAGTGAGCAGTAAATTGTAGATATCTTCCAAAATATAATTTTAATGACCTTGAAAATTTATCAATAGAAATTAGACAATATGCGCTATTCAACGCATGTTAAATCAGTGAAAAAGAATGAGTAGAACGCAAGATATGACCTTCTGAAGGTACTACTCTGAGTGAGTATAGCAGAGAACAAAACAGAGAAGTAAATGATGATAAATGTATAAATTCACATATGATTACAACCACATTGGAAATGAATCTTTGCATAATGGGAGTAGAATGATAGAGCTATGGCGTAAGCTCTTCAATCTCTACAAAATGACATGAAGTGGTCACGTACAAGGCTTGCTAATCGCCTCTTCCTTCTTGCTCCTTTTATAGCTATTCTTGGAGGGAGTTTTGAATTCGAATTCGAATGGCTCCACCTAAAAGTGATTCCCAATAGGAGATATTCCCTCAGCTCAAAAATTTGTGGTTTTAGGTAGTTAGAGCCACGAATTTGCTTTTACATCATGGATGAGGTAAGCCATCCTTTTCCTTTTTTTTTTCATTTACAAGAGATAAAATGAACTCTTTTACAAGAGGTGTTCACACCACTCTTACCACATGTGGTTTGGAGATTGAAAATCCATTTGCTATATGTGAGTTTGAATAAAATCATGCATATGAAATGATCAAAGGTAGACTCCTTATGAGAGAATTGGAGATAGTGAAAGGTTGGTTACCCATTTATTTGTAATAAAAATACCAAGGGCTAACTAATAAGGTTAATTTTCTTGAATACTCCCAAGATTTCCAAGTCTTAGAGTGGAATCCCATCCACAAGACTCAAGAGAATAGAAAGGACATATCATTGTTGGACAAAAAGCTTAGCAATGATGGATATCACTATGAATGAATTATAGTGGATCCCTATTTGTGATAAGGAAGGTTACCACATATCCATTTTCATGTGTAATCCAATGGTGGATGAATGTGAATCTAATATGATGAAAGCTGAAGAAGAGAATGATGAGGATATAGAGTCCATCATAATGGATCCCTTTTTTAATTATGATTAAGGATACCTATACATAATTTATGCTAAGATCCACAAACAAAATGAGTGCAAAAATGGGATATTGCTAATTAATCAAGATGAGCTAGAAATCAAGAATAAAAAACGTAGAAGAACTCATCAAATCAAGAAGAAGAGTAATCATTGTTTGAAGTATTTGAGAACTTTAAGAAATACAATATTGAGGATAGAAATGTTAAGGGGAGAATCCCTAAAAAAGAGGCACTCATAAGAGAATCTTACAAAAATAAGGAATGACTAAGAAAATATTAATCAACATTGAAGATGATAAATAACAAGACACATACATAGGAAATGACTTAAGTAATGAGGACCACTGAGATTTAATAAGCGTTATACAAAAATATCAAGATGTGTTTGCTTGGATGTAAAAAGATTTGAAAGGAGTGGATTTAGATGTATCTTCACATAATATCCCCATGAATTGAGATGCCAAGCCCACTAAATAGAATCAATACACTTATAATATCCATTTTCATGTGTAATCCAATGGTGGATGAATGTGAATCTAATATGATAAAAGCTGAAGAAGAGAATGATGAGGATATAGAGTCCATCATAATGGATCCCTTTTTTAATTATGATTAAGGATACCTATACATAATTTATGCTAAGATCCACAAACAAAATGAGTGCAAAAATGGGATATTGCTAATTAATCAAGATGAGCTAGAAATCAAGAATAAAAAACGTAGAAGAACTCATCAAATCAAGAAGAAGAGTAATCATTGTTTGAAGTATTTGAGAACTTTAAGAAATACAATATTGAGGATAGAAATGTTAAGGGGAGAATCCCTAAAAAAGAGGCACTCATAAGAGAATCTTACAAAAATAAGGAATGACTAAGAAAATATTAATCAACATTGAAGATGATAAATAACAAGACACATACATAGGAAATGACTTAAGTAATGAGGACCACTGAGATTTAATAAGCGTTATACAAAAATATCAAGATGTGTTTGCTTGGATGTAAAAAGATTTGAAAGGAGTGGATTTAGATGTATCTTCACATAATATCCCCATGAATTGAGATGCCAAGCCCACTAAATAGAATCAATACACTTATAATGGACATAACTTGGAGAAGCTTGTAGGAGGTAGAAAAGTGAATTGCAAAGTGAAGATATTTGGTCCAAGTTACCAGCACATGACAAGAACTTGCACTTATGGAGAGTCAGAATGTAGCACTTCCTCAATCAAAATCTATCCCCAATCACAATCTTTCGATCACTCAAAAATAGCAATGGAGAGAAGAACGCAGAGATTGCACAAGGTAAAGAAAATCTGATGCGGAAGAGTAGAAACAAATATGACGCAGAGAAGGAAGAATTCTGATATTATAGATGCGAATCAATGGTTACAATAGCTTTGGACAATAGCTTCTTGACTAAGCCTCTACCTCCCGACCACCCCCGAGCTATTACAATCGCATTCACACTCGCACTCTCAATCACACTCTCACTCTCACTCTCACTCTCAATCACACTCTCACTCTCACTCTCACTCTCAATCACACTCTCAATCACAAGGTAATTCTCAGATTTCTGTGTCCTCCGTGTTGATGCGCAGGTCTCCTTATATTCCAGTTTGATCTCAGCCGTTCCCCCCAAAGAAGTGTGCGATCCACCAAATTTAGAAAAAGTCAAGTTTCTCCAAAATTTTCGCACACGGATTCGAATAGAATTAGATAAGCCCTTGTCACTTTTTTTGTAAGTGTTGGAAAAAACGGTACTTTTCAGAGCCCTGTAACTCAAAAACAGTGAGGAATTAGCTTAAGCTTGTGAGAGACACTTTTATTCAATTTTTCGATCTGCACAATAGTGTTAGAGATGTCCGAGATCCGAATCCACCTCCAAATGCCACTTTTGAGCCACGCAAGTTTCAAAATTCTAGAGAGAGTAAAATCAAGGCATTTTCTTACAATGAACTAAATGTAGGACCTTGAACGAGGTACTTAAAACATGATTCACAAAACTTTCACACTAGCACTTTTATTCTCTTGTTCTTGCTCTACCTTTCCCTCATACAGAGTTTTCCTTAATTCTTTCATCTTCACCTTCAAAATTCCACTAGAAAACATGATGCGAATAAGGTCTAGAGAGAGAATATGAAACTTTTCAACCCAAAACTTTTCCTACATGCATAAAATGACCTAATTATTCATTCTAAGCATTATCCCCACAATGAAATTCAGAAAGTTCAAAATGAATTATTTCACTAGAAAAGAGGCCTATTACACAGGAAGAACTTATATTCATGGGAATAGTACAACAAAATCCACTATGTACTTTGGAGCATCAAGGAGAAAGAGTTGATACAAATGAGATAGGTTTGCACATTAACTAGCTTAAAAAACTTGCTACCTTTGGACGGAACAATCAACTTCAAATGCTCATAGCAGCCAATATGATTACAATTGAAAGCCTTGCTTTTGGAGGAATGATACACATAGGGTTTAGTGTTTAAAATGCACAAGATTACAATTAATAAGCTAGATATGCTTTTGAAATGAACCTAATACTTAAGAGAGATACCCCTTATTTTTCATGGACTTGAAAAGATAGACCGTGAGATAGTAAAATTTTAATTTCTCCAAATATAATGAACCAAATGCTTTGAAAATTTACATACTTAAACTAAACACTAATACCTTTCCATGAAGGATTAGACATCCAATTTAGATATGTGCGCAAAGCAAAGAAGCCTATGCAAGTTCACTGTTGTTGAAGAAGATGGTGGAGTGAAATGAAGGAGCAACACAATGATGGCCCAAAGTTTATGTATATTTCTTCAATGTGTTGTACAATGGTTTTGAAATCTTTACATAGAATCGTGAAATGTTCCATGACCTGTAAAAGTGGATTTTGAATTCAAATCAAGGTATAATATTTTGTTGAAGAGAATCAATTAACTCTCCTACAATCTAGGAAAAGTGAATATCTAATTTGATCTACTTTTAGGTGATTGATTGATTGGTTTATTTTCAAGATCAACCACCTCAAATATGTGGAATGTGAGGTCTCACTTATCCTTTTACATGTGTAAAACCCTAGATGTTTACATTGCTAAATGATCCATAAAAACGCCTTCTAAAAAATACCAAAAATGAACACAGATAAAAAATCTCTTCAGTGGGAAACTTTGTCACAACTCAAATGATGATTTTTTTAGGTGGAGCTAATCCACCTCAAGCATAGTGTAAGTTTTCTATCCATCAAAGTAAATTGTGCTTGAGTCTTCATTCTCTAATAGGTTGAATACCTCCTTCTTATTTAAATCTACAAAGCTTTATTCCATCAAGTGCCTTTATCATCATACTTACTACTTGATTTTCAGTTCGAACAAAAGAAATGTCAATCTCCTTTGCCATGCACTTCTCCCTTGAAGTGGTAATGAATCTATATGTGTTTGGTTCTTGCATGGAAATTAGAGTAAGCTACTAGATGCATGGAACTTACATTATCTCCAAATATATGAGGCTTGGAACTCACAAGTCCCAAATCTGAGTATAATGCTTTTACCCATATTGGCTCTTGAGTTGCTATGGTCAGACCTCGATACTCCATTTTATTTGAGGATAAAGTAATTCTTGGTTGGAGCTCGATGACACTAGCTTTAAGCCTCCAAATGCTAAGTAATGAAAGGTACTTTTTCTATCATCCTTGGATCTTGCCAATCTACATCTAAATATATTTTGATATCCAAATCTAAAGAGTAAGGATAGAATATACCTTCATTGATTGTACCTTTGAGGTACTTAAGTATTCTCTTATTTGCATCCATGTGTGGTCTTCTTGGGGAGTGCATAATTTGGCTTAGCAATCCTACACTATGTGAGATATGTGCCCTTGTATGAGTAGCATATACAAAGCTACCTACCAAGCTTTGATACTTTTTAATGTCTTCAATTCTCTCACCTTCATAAACACTAAGTTTATTATTCATCTCCAAAGGTGTACCTACAGGTTTAGTGTTCTCGATTTTGAACTTAAGAAGTAGATCATGGATGTATCTCCTCTAAGTCAAATACATTCCTTAATCCATGTATATGACCTACATACCTAGAAAGAATTTGAGCTCACCTAAATCACTAAATTTGAATTCTTCCATTCGATGAATAAAGAAGCATCTAATTTGATAAGTCAACCCTAGTCTTGAAGGTATGTAACCAACCTATAATTCCAAGCTCTGGGACCTTGTTTCAATCATTACAATGCTTTGATCCATCTGAGGTTCTTTTAGGTTTACCTACCCATCTACAACCAATCACCTTTTCATTGGGTGACATTAAAACTGAATCCCAAGTGTCCATCTACTTCAATGCATCTATTTCTTCTTTCATATCCTTTTCCTTATTAGGATTTCAATTTTCCTCTTCATAGGTTGAGGGTTCCTCTAAAATTGAGTCCTTTTTCAAGTAGATTGAATGCTTTTTAAACAAATGTGCAATCATATCAAACCTTTGTGGTTGTCTTTTCTCTCTTGTTGACCTTCTAGGTTCTTGTTTGGAGCATTCTCCACATTCTTGGATTTTGTCTTTTCCACTTGAATTCCATAGCTTGTAATGCTTTTCATTTTCATCATGGTCATCATCTCTATTACTTCTTCGATATTAGACCTCTATATCATGTTTGCTTCCTAATTGATGGAGATCATAATCAAGCTCATATGGTAGAGTTACCGTTTGTTTGTCTTCATCATACCAACATGTTCTTCAAACACAACATCCCTACTTGTAGTGAATTTCTTGGTTGAAGAATTATAAACTGTAATCCATCTAAGTTGAATTATATCAAATAAATGGTACTTTTGTTTCCCTTTTATCTAGCTTACCTCTAATTTGTGAAGGTACATGAACATAAGCTAAATTTCGATGAGCAATGATGAGTGGTGTAGTTGGTCTTCTCATAGATGGCACAAGTTTGAACATTCTAGCCTTTTATTTTTCATGATTTGTTCCTTTCTTCTTCCCTTTCCACTACCGCTTGCTTGCAAAGTTGGTTTGGGAAGTCTCCTCTTCATCCTCTTCCTTCTTCTTGCGTTTGTGATTCTTGTCTCTCTTATATGCATAAAGCTCTCTTGTATTTTTACCTTAATAAGAGTAACCTTCCTTCATATTATTTTTGGCCTATTGGTTGAAGCGTTTGCCAATGAATATGTTGAAATCTAGGGTTTGTACATCTATCATGAGATCATAAGCCATGGTGAATGATTTTCATTGCTTATCACTTCTAATTCCATTCAAATTCTACCTCATGATGGTCTCTTCTTCAATGACCTCTCCAATGGATGCTAATTGATATGCAACCTCCTTGACCTTGGTAAAAAACTCTATGAGATTTTGTTTAGCTATCTTCTTCATTTAGGTGAACTCGTTCCAAAGATGATTCTTTCTTTCTTTGATACTCGTAGAAAAGAAAGTCTCTAGGACATCCCAGATCTCTTGAGCAACACCACTAACCTCCAATGCATATTAATGAAGGTGTAAAAACTTTTCTTTTACTCATCAACATATAAGCTATGCTTGTCTATCTTGTTTTGTCTAAAATTATAAATCTCCATCTTCTTCTTCATATGGTAGTGTGGATAACAATAATGTTTTTTGATTCCTCTCTAAATTCCTTCCATAGAACGAGACTAGAATGCCTTTGATTATGCATTTAGGACATCCACCATCTCTTTGCGATGCCACTGTTGATATATTAAGGTAGTGATGTATGTGAACACACTAGGACTGCCAGGGCACTTTTTTCCCTCTTTAGGAGGTTATTCCCCCCCTTGTATATATGCTTATTACCCTACGAGCTACTTATCTTTGTACATTCTAGTGGTAATACACTCAGTATAGTTTGTTGAGCTCCAAGCTTCTTCTTCTTCCTTGTGTTGTTCGTGTGCTTCCGCAAATGTCTAACTCCAACAATTGGTATCAGAGTAGGTCATCGCTTCATCTAGGGTGTCGTTGACACCTCTCTGGTTGTAGTCTCACAATCGCATGAATTCTGGTGAGCATAGTCACCGTGTTTCTGAGATCAAAACAGCTTCACTTTGTAGTGCCGAAGTCGCGATCTGAGCTCGTTTTGGCCTCTCAATGCACTATCACAGTGCTTGTGCGAGCTATTTTATCTTTTTGTGTCACAAGTATATACTAGTTTCGGTTCACCAGTATAAGCGTCTCAAAGTCTACTACAGATCTCGTAGAATTTGTCTCAACACTTCTATTGAACTTTTTGAGATATAGTCCATTTTGTACATCAAGGTATTTTAGTCACCAGCCATGGATGAAAGCAGTGATGTATTCCGTATGTTGGCTGTTGAGGGTAAGTTGAATCGTAGCAACTACCCGTTATGGACTGATACGATATGACATGTATTGGTTGCAAAAGAACTATGGAATGTTGTGTAGGGTATTGAAAAACGTTCTATAACACCTACAACTATTACAACTGTAGGTACTGAAGCGCATGCAGAAGGTGTCAAAGATGATGATATTCTGCATATTCATGTTTGTGTTGCGGTTTTTGCTGCACCTACTGCATAGAAAATTCATTGGGATGGTAGAGATGCTGAGACACATGCATTGATAGCTTTCTCTATCAAACATGCCATTATTCCTCACATTTGCTCTTACAGAACAACTAAGGATGCTTGGGATACACTTACCACATTGTACCAAGCTAGGAATGAGGCTCGTGTTTCTTACCTCTAAAACTAATTGGAGAGTGAGAACATGAATGAAGGTGATTCTATGGATAGTTTTCTATCAAAGATCAAAGACTTGAAGGAACAGTTGATTTTTGCGGATAATTTTACACCAGATAGCTTAGTTGTGCAGACCGTTCTGAATGGCCTTCTTGATTCATATCAGATTTTTGCTTCTACTCTTCGGTTGATGATGAAAGAAAATCCAAATGCCTTGTCATTTGAGGAGTTAGTCTTTGTTCTGTTACAGGAAGATCAATCCAAGCAGAACAGGCCCATTATGCGTGTTGCAGATCAAACTTTCTTGTCTAGTCAGAAGGGCAAAGGAAAATGGAGCTCTTCAACTAGTAAGCAGAAATCTACTAATTCTACACAATCAAAGAGGGAAGACAAAGATGAAAAGAAATCACAAAAGCAAAAATTGTTTTGCAAGTACTGTAAAGGAAATGATCATATCATAAAGAACTGTCCAAAGCTGGCTGCTAAAGAGGCAAAGAAGAAAGAGGCTAGAATGGTTGTTGCAAAGGCCTCTACACCAACAACAGAGTCTACTAATCTTGTGCAGGAAGAAGAATGGGCGTTTACTATAGTTCGCAGTTTTGACCCATCTTCTCATGAGTAGTACATGTCTGCAGTAGACTCAGATGTTTGGTACTTTTACAGTGCGGTGACCAAACATATTACCTCGCAGCACAGTTTCTTCTCTTCACTAGAGCCTGCCCCTATAGGGAATAGCTATCTCGACCTCTATTTCGAGCCTACAAGGTGGGGCCCATAGAAAAACTAGGTCAGTTTTAGAAACTATAACTTGCCTTCTGTTCGGTGACACTCATATATTCTAGATCCAGAATTTCAAGCGATTCCGTGTACTGTTGATACATGAAAACTGTGTATTTATGAGATCAAACTGTCACATCATAGTGCGACAGTGTTCAAGCACAAGTGCTGCTTGTAGTGCTTTGGAGTGTTGTGAATTGTTGCAGAAATGGAAAACGCAGATGGAATGAGTCATCTTATGAGCGATAAGCTGGACAAGAACAACTTCCATGCTTGGAGATTTAGAATGAAAAATTTCCTGATGGGAAAAGGCTACTAGAAGTATATCGAAGGAGAGAATGAAAATGCTCCATAGGTACCAGAAAGGAATCGGAGTGCAGAAGAGTTAAGAGCATATGAGGAATGGAATCAAAGAGCACAAAAGGTAATGTATTGGCTATCTGTTAGCATATAGGATAGCATGATTTGACACATACAGGAGGCCAAGACTCCAAAAGAGGCTTGGAACAGTTTGGCCACTTTGTATGAGACTAATACAAAGGCACCGAAATTGAAACTCAAGAACAAGCTGCATACAATGGAAAAGAAGAGCATGTCGGTAAGTGAATACACTCTAAAAATCAAAAGCGTATTTGAGTCACTTGCATCTATTGGCGTGAATGTAGATGATGATGATAAGGTGGAAGTGTGCCTTCGTGGTTTAGGAGCTGCATATAAGCAGTTTAGAACTTCCATACAGACGAGGAAAAATATTCTAAATTTTGCTGATCTCGTACCTATGCTGATTAGTGAAGAAAAGAATCTTGGTGAGGATTCCAACTCCTAAGGAAAGCCGAGTTCTAAGCAAGTATTCTACTCTAGTAGAGGAAGAGGCAGAGATAGAGGTTTTGGAAGTGGAAGAGGAAACAGTAACCAAGACCAAGGTCAACAACAGAATCATGCGAGAGGAAGAGGACAATTTCGAGGCAGGGGGAGCCAAAGAGGTCGCAAAAATTTCCAAAGAAATGATTCAGGTCATGATAGTAAAGGATGTTGGAATTGCGGTAAACATGGACACTCTGAACGTGATTGCAGGTTGAAGAAGCAAAATAATAGAAGGCAGCAAAACAACTATGCATCCACAATTTCAGATGATTCTGAGAAGCTGTTTATGGTTCAACATCACATGATGAATAGGATGTCTCTTGGTGTTTCAAAAAATGATAATGTCTGGTATGTTGATTCAGGTGCTTCAAATCACATGACCAATCATGCATAATGGTTTAGTAGTTTGCAAAAAATGCCAGTTCCTGGATATGTTGAAACAGGTGATGATATATTGCATCCAATTGAGCATACAGGAAACATAGCATTGTCTATGGAGGACGTGAAGGTAAAAGATCTTGCTGACGTGTTGCATGTTCCAAATATAACTAAGAATCAGGCTTCTGTTGGACATCTGGTTGACCAGGGACTACAAGTCAAGTTCAATGCTGATGGATTATATGTAGAAGAGTACAAGCAGGATGGAGGATTGGTTTCCAAAGGAAACAAAGTGGGTAAGATGTTCACCTTAAATGTGAAGGTTCCTGAAATGAATGCAGCCATGTTTGCAAAAGGTGCAAGAGTTATGGCAGATATAGAGATATGGCACAAACGGATTGGACATGCAAACTTGCAAAGGCTGAAACTGATGTAGTCAAAGGAGATTGTCCATGGACTACCAAATTTCAAAGTTGCAAAAATGCAAAAGGTATGTGCAACATGTCAATTTGGTAAACAGTCGAGAGCATCATTTCCATATGATAAGCATATTAGTGAGAATATATTAGAATTAGTACATACAGATGTTTGGGGTCCAGCAAAGACCACATCTATGGGTGGTTGCAGGTTTTATGTTACTTTTATTGATGACCATACACGCAAAGTATGGGTATATTTCATGAAAGAGAAGAGCGAGGTGTTCACTCACTTCCAGAATTTTAAAGTTATGGTGGAAAAGCAGACAGGGAAGTACACTCAGACATTAAGATCTGATGGAGGAGGTGAATACACGTCAAATGAGTTCAACACTTTTCTAGAAAATCATGGAATTCGGCATCAATTTTCATGCAGGTACACACCACAACAGAATGGCGTTGCTGAATGTAAAAATAGACATATTGTAAAAATAGCAAGAGCCTTAATGGCTGAGAAGAATATGCCTCATTGTTATTGGGCAGAAGCTATGCATACTGTTGTATACATCATGAACAGAACTCTGACTGCTGTTGTACATCAAGTTACACCTGAAGAGAAGTTTACAGTTAAAAAGCCAAACTTATCACATCTAAAAGTTTTTGGCTGTATTACATATGTACATGTCCTAGATGAATTGAGGACAAAGCTTGATCCAAAAGCAGAAAAGTGTGTCTTCATTGGATACTCCCTTGACCAAAAGGGATATAAATGTTATAACCCACTCACACGACAAGTAAAGGTGAGCAGAGATGGAGTATTTGATGAAATGTCAAGCTTCTATGCAGATGCCAAAGAAGGACTAAGTCTTGAACCAAATGACAAAGAAAATGCTGAAAAATCAAGTGCAGAATCTTAGGTTTTGAGTGGACTGGATGCATCACCAAGCAATAGTTCCAAATCAAATCCATGGAGTGGAAGATTACGTGGAAGTTCTAGTCCAACAAATTCATCAAATACATCCAAGAAAGGTAAAGAAAAGATTTCTGCTAGTCATAAAACATGTGCAGGTTTTGAAGACGTTGATGGAGATTCAAGCAGTTCAGAAAAAAGTCTTGATGAGGAACTTGGATTGCCCTCTCAGAAGTTTCTAGGAGTAAGACACTACAAGGAATACGGGCGTGTAGCGACGGTTAACGTGACAGAATTTCGTCGCTGTAAAATTGCAACTTGCATCGGAAATACCGTCGAGCGCGGACCGTCGATTATACGACGCAAAAAATGACGGTATTTGCGACGGTATATGCCTAACGTCGCATAAACGACGATTGTTAATGGCGTCGCTTAAGCGACGCTTTTTAGCGTCGCATAAGCGACGCTTTTTAGCGTCGCATAAGCGACCGTTTATAAGCGACGGTCTATTGCATCGCTTAGACGACGACGCGTTGCATCGCTTATGCGACGATCTGTTGACGGACAAAAATTAAAACGTTGGAGGCTTTGCAATCGGCATTTTCACGCATCCGATCGAAGAGCTCTCCAACGTTCGCAATTGCGCTGCGCTTACGAACTGAAGCAAGTATATGCAGAATTGTTGTTTTGCTTAAGCTCTCTGTTATTGTCTCCCTCTGTCTTTGTTTCTCTCTTTCTACATCTTTGTCTCTTTGAATTTTCTCTATCTCTCTCTAGATCTCTCTCTAGATCTCACTCTCTCTCTCTAGATATCTCTCTCTCTCTAGATCTCTCTCTCTCTCTCTAGATCTCTCTCTCTCTCTCTCTCTCTCTCTCCTCTCTTTCTCTTCTCTCTTTTTATTGCAGGTTATTCAAGAAGCTAACCAAGCAAAAACTATGGATCACAATTGTAAGTACAATTTCTATTATTTGTAGATCATTTGAATTGTGTTATTTTCATTACATACCATACTCACACTTATTAATATGCACTCATACACTTATACATGACGAAGAAGCGCACACACATGCATATACCTACATATACACATGTACATGCACATACACACACATACACATAGAGTTATACATATACACACACATACACAAGAACATGCACATATTGATACATACATATACACTTATACATGCACATGCATATACATACATATACGCACACATACACATGCACATATACACATATACATGCACATACACACACATACACATAGAGTTATACATATACATGCATATACATATACACACATACACATGCACATGCACATACTCATACACACATATGCACTTATACATGCACATGCACATACATACATATACACACACATACACATGCACATACATACATATATACACACATACACATGCACATACATACATATACACACACATATATACACTTAGGTACACACATATGAATGAATTATATAATTAAAGTATTAAAACACATGCTTAATATAAACAATAATAAAAATCAATAGAACAAAACTCTTCATTACTTAATACCATACACACAATTCAAAACATGACTGAAATGAAAAATATATAGATAAATATATGTATATATCAATGTAAATACATAATCCAATGTCATAATCAACGTCTAAAATCCTAATCATCGTCATCATGATCATCATCATCATCAGCAATATCATGATCAGATGGATCTTCCTCATCCTCATCCTCATGATCACCCTGTGACGATCGAGATCGTCCCTCCTGTGTCTGTCTCTCCACCTCATCCATATTTGTCTCCCCATAATACTCCTGTATTACATATAACAAACATAAATCAATAAAATAATTAAAACATTCATAACAACAAAATAATTATATAAAATTTAAAAATACTCACAAAGGCATCAGGATGATCTTGTATATACTCGCTCAAACGCCGATATCCAAAATGTGTAGCATACTCGATCTCGTGTTTCGTAGGATATCGGCCATAATCCTTTCGCTGCAATGAAACAAATAAAAAACATTAGTTGCTTGCATTTTAACTAAAATAAAAAATATACTCACAATAACACATATACTTACAAATGTAGCTACAAAACCATTATGGCCCATTTGGCCTAAGTGCGAAGTGTGGCCCGACTCCACTCTCTTCCTTGCAGCAGCCTGTTTATTCAAGGAAAAAAATACATAAATTAAATTAAAAAATTACTAAAATATCTAAAAATTATAAATATAAACTATTAATTTGTGTACCTTCTGCTGAGGAAATGACTCCTGAAGACGTAGCTGTCTACGAAAAAACTGCCACGACTCAGGTGGTATGTTAGCTCGCCTCTTATTTTTTTCGACCATACAATATCTCCTGTTAATTTAATCTCTAAAAAAAGTCAGAATACATACACATTTATACACACATATACACATACACATACACATACACATACCCACATACACATATACATGCAAACATATACGCATGCATATATGTATATATATACACATATACATACATATAACATAAACACACATATACATATCCACATATATACGTACACACACATGCATGCATATACACATTCATACAAAATACATGCATTTATCCCACAATAATATGTGTTGTGTATATGTGAATATGTGTGTATGTATAAATGTGTATATGTGAATATGTGTGTATGTGTAAATATGTATATGTGAATTTTTTATTTATGTAGATAATCAAATTATTAATATCAAATACCTTTATTTGTAGATTCTGATCAATCAGATGGAACTCCACCACCGTCTCCTCATCGTGCAACGACTTTATACTGTAAGTATATGAAATATTTAATTTTAACTATATTTGATGGATACATAACTTATATATTTTTTTTATGTTTCTTATGATGTGCAGATTCTGATCAATCAGAGGGTACTCCACCACCTCCTACCCATGCAACGACTTCACATGTGTCCTCCGATAGGAATTATGATGAATTTTACTATCAAGAGCATATTATATGTTGGTGTAACTCTTGTTATGGCACGTATCGAAGACCACGATTGGAATGTATTGAACATGAGGCAGAGTATGGTACTTTTGAGCATGCACCATCACCTAGTCAACGTGATAATGCTTGGGTATGTATTTTCTATATATATTAATGTCATTTTTTTATTTAAAAACCATGTATAAAATCAAATTATTATTGATATACAGGAATACTTGCTCGATGATGATGATGATAATGATTTTTCTCATAATGTTAATATACCTCGTACACGTCATGGACTTGCTGTTCATCAATTACAAGCAGAGGTTTCTAGAAATCCTCTACCTCCTGGTTTAGAGAATGAAACGGCTGGAGATTATCCATTGCCAGCTCGTGATCGTTCTTTAGTACAAACATATGATAGAAGAAGATATGGAGGATGGAATAGAGGACCACTTCCTTTAGATGGAGAGGTTTTCAACTTTTGGGGTAATCGCTATATGATTGCTCCATCCACTATTACAAATGCTGGTCGTGGTCTCTTTATTGTAGAGGATTTGTATGTGCCTCCGAACTCTGAAGTCACTCTTATGTCATTTTGTGGTCCTATATATGGATGGGGAGATTGGCATCGACTTTCACGTTATGTTCAAAGCATGAGTACTTATGGAATATGCTTGAACGCAGCATCTCTTACTAGTAGAAGAGGAATTACCAGAAATAGATATTAATCCACCAATAGATGATGTGATTCATGAGAACATAGATTTAACAATAGAAGAAATAAATGAAATCAATAAGGATAATGAAGATGAGACTATATTGATGTCTTACCAAAATGATGGCAATAATGAAAACATATGAGCAGATTAGATAGTAACTTGAAGCTTCTGAATGGATATATATAATAGGTTTTTTTTATTAACTTGAATAACGATGAATCCTACTAGAGAGATGAAATCATGTTCTTCTAAGTTAGAACATGAAGCTCGGGGGTATGCCTAATTATTTTATATATAGCTTTATCTTCGAGGAGTAAATTTTTATCATGTATGTATGCATATGTGTGTGTATTCATGTGTATTATATGTATACATATATTAGTATGCATATATATGTATTTCATGTATATGTATGTGTTTGCATGTGTGTGATATATGTATACATGTATTCATGTACATAATATATGCAAGTGTTTATAATTGTGTACATGTATATATGTATATGTGTCTATGTGTAAATATGTACATGTAAATATGTATGCATGTATATATATGTTTATGTGTGCATGTAGGCATGTACATGTATGTGTAAATATGTACATGTAAATATGTTAGTATGTATATATATATTTATGTGTGCATTTAGGCATGTATGTGTGAAGCATAATATATCTACTCCATTTTATATTTATGTATCCTATCTACATGATGTGTATATATCTTTACATATATTATGAATCATGATCCTCGTTGATTCGAGTATCTATATATAGAGGCATAAGGTTGGGAGGAGAGACATCTCTCTAGTAGGACGTCGGAGGTGTATATATACTTCAAACATATGGCTAAAAGGTTTTATATGTATATGTATATACATTTTTATTTTAGATTTTTTTATATGTATATATATATATATATATATATATATATATATATATATATATATATATATATATATATATATATATATATATATATATATATATATAGATACATACATACATACATACATAGTTTTTCCATACGTGAAACATACTTCCAACGCATACGGGTATGGAAGTATGAAAAAAGTATGGAATTTCAAAAAAAATACCATACGTGATATCATACGTGTGAGAAAAAAAGTATTAAAAAAATATGAAAATAATATATATATATATAATAATAATAATAAATAATATAATATAACAGAAAACAGCCATAAAATATATAAATATGCAGCTGAACATTCAGATTTCAGATTTCAGTTCACACACTTCAGAATTCAGATTCATAAAATATATAAATATGCAGCTGAACATTCAGATTTCAGATTTCAGTTCACACACTTCAAAATTCAGATTCATAAAATATATAAATATGCAGCTGAACATTCAGATTTCAGATTTCAGTTATCACACACTTCAGAATTCAGATTCTAATCTCTAGATAATCATGATTTGTAAATATGCAGCTTCAATTTTGTCGAGATACATAGATGTATACATACATGATACACATGCATACATACATACTACAAAAATAGAAACATGTATATTAGATACATATATAAGTTAATATACATGCCTTTCAGTAAACATAGAGTAATAGATTTTAGGAATGACATCATACATACATAGATGCATATATAGATACATACATACGTACATACATACATAGCTCTCTCTCTCTCTCTCTCTCTCTCTCTCTCTCTCATATACATACATACCGTGCATTGTCGCGACGATGAGCCATAAGTGTCCGCATCTCTTTTAAACACCACTTAAGGGACCATCCTGTCCCAAACTCTGTCTCAAGTGAACTAAGCACGTACTTTTTATCCCTCTCATCATGCTCACTACAAAAATAAAAAACATAATGTAAATAAAACATAAGATATACATTTCAATTTATATGTAAAACTTTTACTTACTTCCATGGTAAGTGGATAAAGCGCAGGTAAGAGTCGCATAGTGCCCGCATTCTTCTCTTGAACTCCAATCCATTCCCTATGTACACAATGTTCCCCTCCGGCTCTATGTCGCACTCTAGTCCTAAAGTGCCTATGCATGTCCTCATAGGCAACTCTGCTCTGCTATCACGTGCTGGAGGTGGTATAGGTGTCCTAAAAATAAATAGATAGAAATAAATAAAAATATGTGCTATAATATCATTAAAAAAAATTATGAAAAAAAACATACCTATGAGCAGATAGCTCTCTTCCTGCATGTGGATCCGCAGAAGAGCCCTCGTCTGATCGCGTAAGCATCTGGATCGTATAATCCAGCTCCTCATCGGACATGTCTGCGTAGTCCCGCATTATGGCCCCTAGAGTATCTGACGGAACTCTTGCTCTCATAAGACTTTTTATGAGAGTGAGTTTCGCCTTTCTCTCTTTACTAGGATCCATAATACCTAACATATAAAACAAAATGGTTAGAAATCAATATATATATACGTGTATGTGTGTGTATGCATGTGTATGTGTGTGCATGCATGTGTATGTGTGTGTATGCATCTGTGTGTATGTGTGTAGGTATATGTGTGTGTTGTCTATGTGTATGTGTGTGTGTCTATGAGTGTGTATGTGTTTATGTATATGTATGTATCTACGTGTGTGTATGTATCTATGTGTGTGTGTATGCATGTATGTATGCATGTGTGTGTATGCATATGTATGTGTGTGTATGCATCATTATGTGTGTCTATGTATGCATTTGTACGTGTGTATGCATCATTGCATGTGCATGTGTCTATGTGTGTATGTGTGTGTATATGTGTGTGTGTCTATGTGTATGTGTGTGTGTTTATGAGTGTGTATGTGTTTATATGTATGTATGTATCTATGTGTGTCTATGTGTCTAAGTGTGTATGTGTATGCATGTATGTATGCATATGTATGTGTATGCATATGTATGTGTGTGTATGCATTATTATGTGTGTCTATGTATGCATGTGTATGTGTGTATGCATCATTACGTGTGTATGTATCTATGTGTGTATGTGTGTGTGTATATGTGTTTGTATGTGTGTATGCATGTGTGTGTGTATGCATGTGTATGTGTATATGTGTATATGTGTATATGTGTGTGTATATGTGTGTATGCATGTGTGTGTGTATATGTGTGTATATGTTTGTATGCATGTGTGTGTATGCATATGTATGTGTGTGTATGCATTATTATGTGTGTCTATGTATGCATGTGTATGTGTGTATGCATCATTACGTGTGCATGTGTCTATGTGTGTATGTGTGTGTATATGTGTGTGTGTCTATGTGTATGTGTGTGTGTCTATGAGTATGTATGTATGTATCTATGTGTGTGTATGTGTATGCATGTATGTATGCATATGTGTGTGTATGCATATGTATGTGTGTGTATGCATAATTATGTGTGTATGTGTCTATGTGTGTATGTGTGTGTGTATACATTATGACAGTGTATGTAAGCATGTGCATTATGTATGCATATAAGTATTTATGTATGCATATGCATATGCATTATGTATGCATATGCATATGTATGCATATGCATATGCATTATGTATGCATATGCATATGCATTATGTATGCATATGCATATGCATTATGTATGCATATGCATATGCATGTGTATGCATATGCATGTGTATGCATATGCATGTGTATGCATATGCATGTGTATGCATATGCATGTAAGCATGTATGTATGCATATGTGTGTGTATGCATATGCATGTAAGTATGTATGTATGCATATGCATATGCAATATGTATGCATGTATGTATATGTGTGTGAATGTGTGTGAATGTGTGTGTGAATGTGTGTGTACATGTGTCTGTATGTGTGTATGCATGTGTATGTGTGTGTATGCATCATTATGTGTGTATGTGTGTGTACATGTCTGTATGTGTGTATGCATGTGTATGTGTTTGTATGCATCATTATGTGTGTATGTGTGTGTATGTGTGTGTGTCTATGTGTATGTGTGTATGTGTGTGTGTCTATGTGTATGTGTGTATGCATGTGTATGTGTGTATGTGTCTATGTGTGCATGTGTGTGTATATACTATATGTGTGTGTGTCTATGTGTATGTGTGTGTACCTATGAGTGTGTATGTGTTTATGTGTGTATGTGTCTATGTGTGTGTATGTGTTTATGTGTGTATGTGTATGCATGTATGTGTATGTGTGTGTATGTCTCTCTATGTGTGTGTGTATGCATATGTGTGTGTGTATATGTGTGTCTATGTGTGTATGCATGTGTATGTGTGTGGATGCATCATTATGTGTGTATGTGTCTGTGAGTGTATATGTGTGTGTATGTGTGTGAGCGTCTATGTGTGTGTATGTGTGTGCACGTCTATGTGTATGTGTGTCTGTGTGTGTATGTGTGTGTATCTATGAGTATGTATGTGTTCATGTGTGTGTATGTGTCTATGTGTGTATGTATCTGTGTGTGTATGTATCTATGCATGTGCATTATGTATGCATGTAAGTATGTATGTATGTATGTAAGTATGTATGCATATGCATTATGTATGCATGCATGTGTTTATGTGTGTATGTCTCTCTATGTGTGTCACGTGTGTATGCATATATGTGTGTGTATGTGTGTGTATATGTGTCTGTATGTGTGTATGCATGTGTATGTGTGTGTATGCATGTGTATGTGTGTATGTGTCTATGTGTGCATGTGTGTGTATATACTATATGTGTGTGTGTCTATGTGTATGTGTGTGTACCTATGAGTGTGTATGTGTTTATGTGTGTATGTGTCTATGTGTGTGTATGTGTTTATGTGTGTATGTGTATGCATGTATGTGTATGTGTGTGTATGTCTCTCTATGTGTGTGTGTATGCATATGTGTGTGTGTGTGTATATGTGTGTCTATGTGTGTATGCATGTGTATGTGTGTGGATGCATCATTATGTGTGTATGTGTCTGTGAGTGTATATGTGTGTGTATGTGTGTGAGCGTCCATGTGTGTGTATGTGTGTGCGCATCTTGTGTATGTGTGTCTATGTGTGTATTTGTGTGTATGTGTGTGTGTGTCTGCGTATGTGTGTGTGTGTCTATGCGTGTATATGTGTGTGTGTGAGTGTGTGTGTGCGCATACCTTGTGTATGTCTCGCTTCTCTCTCTCCCTCTCGCGTGCTGTATGTCTCTCTCTCTCTCTCTCTTGGTCTGTATTCTTCCTCGCGTTCAAGGCCCGGCACAAATGTGCCGGGAAAATTGAATTTTTTTTTTTACATTCCAGAGCGTCGCATATGCGACGCTCTGCAGTTTGCCATCGTCGTTAAGTGCGTCGCTAACCTGCGACGCTACTAGCGACGCTTCTGGTTTAGCGTCGCTTATGCGACGCTATCGTCGCTTATGCGACGATGCTCGGCCAAAAAAAAAAATCCGAAATTTTTACCGTCGCTTATGCGACGGTTTCGTCGCATAAGCGACGGTTTTCGTTTTTTTCCCGATTCGGGGGCGTCGCTACACCCCCCTTTTTCTTGTAGTGAGAAGGGCACATGCAGACGATACAAGGAGAAGTGACCCAGGACCATGAAGATCTGGGAGGATGAGGAATTCAGTGCAACAATTGACATATGATAGTTAAATGGCTTGTCATTATGCCTACATGACAAAGGTAATACAAGATGCTGAATCTTCTTGCTTTGAAGATGCAATTCGAATTGGAGATTGGGAAAAAGCTATGGATGAGGAGATGGTTGCACTTTATGGAAATGATACATGGAAGCTGGTTCCATTGCCGCAAGGAAAGAAACCCATAGGCTCTAAATGGGTTTACAAGGTAAAGCATAATGCTTATGGTAGCATAAGCACGTATAAAGCACGATTGGTAGCTAAAGGATATGCATAGACATATGGCATTGATTATGAGGAAACATTAAGCCTTGTAGCTAAAATGTCTACTGTTAGGACACTTGTTGCATTAGCTACAACAAAAGGATGGACTTTGCATCAGATGGATGTGAAGAATGCTTTCCTACATGGTGAGTTAGAGGAAGAAGTATATATGGACCAGCCACAAGGATATGTAGATTCAAAGCATCCAGAATATATTGTAGGTTGCAAAAGGCTTTGTATGGGCTGAAGCAGGCTCCGCATGCATGGCATGCAAGGATTGCTGATTACTTAACCAGCATTGAGTTTTCTATGTGTGATGCAGATCATTCACTATATGCAAGGAAGGTTGATGATGGCATCACGATTGTGGCCATTTATCTTGATGACTTGATTGTAGGTGGCGATAATTAAGAAAGCATCAAAGAGGTAAAGCAACTTCTTATGTAGGAATTTGACATGAAAGATCTTGGTGTGCTGCGCTATTTCTTGGGCATTGAGTTTATACTTAGAGAAACAGGTATATGGATGTCGCAAAGGCAATATGCCTTGAATATGCTGCAAAAGTATGGTATGGCTGGTTGTAAGCCAATTTCTATGCCATTAGATTAGAATTTGAAGTTGGATACTACATTAGGTGAAGCATTGGAAAATGCTACTATGTACAGGAAAATTGTGGGAAGTCTCATATATCTTATAATTACAAGGCCTGATTTAAGCTATACTATTGGACTTGAAAGTCAGTTTATGCAGGTTCTAAAGAAGCCACATTTGGATGCTCTGAGGCACACTCTACGTTATGTGAGTGCTACTTTGGATTATGCATTGTTTTATGAAGTTGGTGTAGATTTGCAGGTTCATGGATACACCGATGCAGATTGGGCTAGTAGTACTCCAGATAGAAGATCTACTAGTGGCTTTCTTTTCTCACTTGGAGGTGAAACTATTACATGGAGCAGTAAGAAGCAACCCACTGTTGCTTTGTCGAGTACAGAGGATGAGTATAGAGGTGCTGCAATGGTAGCATGTGAGGCATCATGGCTGGAGATGTTACTTGCAGATTTAGGTGTGGAAGTGCAAAAGCCTATCACTATATATTGTTATAATCTTAGTAGCATACAGTTAGCACGGAACCCTATTTTCCATGCTAGAACAAAGCATATCCATGTACATTCTCACTTCATCAGAGAGAAGGTATTAGCAGATGATGTTGATCTTGTTTATGTGAGAACAGATGAGCAGGTTACTGATATTTTAACCAAAGCACTTGTAGCTAAGAAGTTGAAGAAGTTTTGGGAGATGCTTGTTACAGGATATGGCATTGAGCTTGAGGGGGAGTGTTGAGATATCAAGCTCAACATGTGATGATCCAAGATGACACGTACCAATTTTTTGTTTCTTTGAAATGTATAGTGGTCACGCTACTGTATATGTCAGGGATACTTCGTTGAGCTTTATTAGATTTATCTATCGAGAGTGATGGCACATTTGTTTCTTGCTAGCTCACTCATTCGTGGACATTAGGCTTTTCCTTATGTACAGATCTTTATATATTGCACTTGTTGTATTCTTGTTTTTAGGTCATTCTTGTACATTCCTTTTATGTAATAGAAGAAGAAGAAGAAGAAGAAGATCATTCTTGCTTGCCTCATCTGTGTCTGTGCTTCTCATTGGGAGTGAGAGTGTGTGTGTGAGCTCTTTTCCTTATCTCCTTCCTCGTGACACAAGATAGAATTGAGGATACTCATACTTTAGCGATTCCTACTTCAAGACCTCTAGTTTATATGAATGAGATTGTGAAGTGCTAAAATGAACATGGAGTTAATCTTATATCCTTACATCAAACAAATGAATCTAGAGAGGATCCAGAATATACAAGAGTTGAGGATGAGAAGACAATAGAGGAGTTGAGTGAGAAGTTGTGTGAAGAAACCATTTCCATTTCTAGAGATGAAGAGATAGGTGAAGGTGAGACTAGTGAAGATGATGAAAAATTAGAAATCGAGTTTAATAATGTGGTTTTGGTGTGCATACATCAAATTGATATAGATGATGAAAAAGTGCAAGATGGTGAGTTGATTAAAGAGCAAGAGGATGTTTGGGTAGAAGATTTGAGTGAGTCGTATGATGATTCAGTCATAAGTGATATCAAACACTTGAGTGAATTGAGTTTTGAGGTAGTTAGTGAAGCAGGTGTCAAGGCTTTCCACGATGAGGAAGATGGGGCATTGGTCACTAACTCTTCACGAGTTGAAGATATTCTCACTAGTACTCCTCAAGAAGTAGGAGGGGGTGAGAAAGATGAGGTTCATTTAAAGGAGAATGAAAATCATGATAAATTTTCTCCCGAGCATATTCTTTTGCATGATGAAGAATTGAATGTATGTGAGCAAGTGTGTAGTGATGATGAGTATGATGAATGCTTGAGTTTGATTGATTGTGGAGAGCTATTTTCAATGGGAATGCATGAAAATCTTATATCTCAAGATGATTTTGTTGATTTGATGTATGCCAGTTTGGGTTTGCATGATTTTGAGTGTGAGGGGTTAGATGAGTTGAATGAATTATCTTCACAAAGTGAATGCATGTTGGATGAGAGTTTCGAGTTCAATCCGATTCAAATAAATGTATCTAATGTTCAAACGAATGAAGTTTTCCCAAATATGTTTAGAATGGATCATACAAGAGGCCATTACTTTCAAGCAACTTGTTCATGTTTTATTGCTGATGGATTTTTCTAAAATCCTTTCATGGATTGCATGTGTATATTTGGTTATTTTGATTTAATGCTTTTCATCTTTTGTTTAGTTTTGTGAGTGCAAGAAATGATTAAATGAAGACAATGGAAATAATGAACAAAGAACGAAGTTGTGAGAATCTTTTTTGATAGTGATCGTGTTTTATTCTGATCTTTTTTTGCACTATCTTTGAGCTGCATTGCATATAAAGTGTGCATATTTTGAGTTAAGAAGAGCACATGTTTAAATTCCCGTAGATGCACATATATATATATATATGTATATAAATATAAATATATATATATATATATGTATGTATATATATATATATATATATATATATATATATATATATATATATATATATATATATATATATATATATATATATATATATATATATATATATATATATTTATATGTGTGTGTGTGTGTAAATATTTTAAATGGAAGTACGTTAAACCTTGAGAGAAAATGAAAGGAGTTGTGAGTGAGGTTGAGTGAAAATGAGTGGAGTTATGAGTGGAGAGTTTCTTTTAGTAGAAATCCTAAAAATTATTTCCATATTTGTACCATGATTGTGAATGCTTGCATCTAGAGTATGCATGTTTGAAAATTTAAATGCACATGTGCTTTCAAATTGATAAGTGCACGTCCAATTTCACGCTAAAAAAAGTTGTAAATACATCAAGAGAATTTGAGTTTTAGAATGAATGAGAAGCCTCATCATCGAAGGCTAATTACCTCTCTTATTGCACCATTATGTTTTTGATGCATGTAAAGTATGCATATGATAGGCCCCACTACATGGCCGTGCATAGGTACAAGCTATTTTGTTTACCCATGCACTTGATTTTTGTCATCCTACTTGACTTGTAGATGTAGATATGGAGCTTGGTGGTTGTGTGTCCAAAGGCCACACAGGTTTGGAGGGGGTGGATGTCCTGGAGATTCTTTCTCCACGATCGCATTATCATGACTGACCCTTTTTTTCAGATGGAAAAAGGGGACATGTTTGGAGGTGGCCACGAGGCTTTATTTTTCTGCTCCATTTTTTGCTCTCGGCTGGACAGGTGGAGAGGTGCAGTTTTAGATTTTTTGGAGGGAAGAAAAATCGATCTCGGTGGCTTCAAAGGGGATCGGAAGGGTTTTAAAAAGAAAAGGGAGGCACAACTTGTCGGGGGGTTTTTCTTTTCATTTTTGTTTTTGGGGGGAGATCTCCATCGAGGAGAAGAGAGGAAACACGGGATTTATACCCTATCTGGTAAAAAGGGAGGCTCTATCAGAGGAAGGAAGGAATGATCATTTTATGTCCAGAACTAGCAGCTCCAAGGCGATTTTTGAGGTGACACCTACTGTCCTTACTCTTTACTGAAGGAAAATGTGCCGTTTCTATGGGGAAGAAAAGAGAATTGGATGGAAGGAGAGGATATTGTGAGGCAGGGGTCTATGTGTGAAGGTAGCGTAGATCTTCAAGACCTAGGCCTCTTGGGATTTCAACAGGATTCGGAGGATTGAATCTTCTTGACGGACAAGACTGAGGCTTTTGCAACACAGATTCAAGGAGTGTTTCCTTTTTGTCGGCTAGAATCTGCATTTGAAGATGAAAATTATGCGTATGTTTGCACCACCGAAACAAATTTAGGGGAAAATGTGAAAGCCGTGCATATTTTATGATCAAGGAGAATGCGATTTCAGATTTCACTCGGTATATCTCACATAGGAGACCGATGAAAGCCAGGACTACCATGGGTGGGCTTCTGCCTTGCATTACTACATAGAGGATTTGGCAAGGAATGGAAACCTATGTTGCAGACACTAGAAGTGCATGACCACGAAGGCAACATAGGACTAGATATCCATGAGATATAGTGTAATGATATGTGCTCTTCCTTGAGAAGAACAATCTGCTTAAGTGAAGACAGAAATAGGATTCTCTGTAAATCGACTGAGGAGAAGAAGGAAGAGATGATATGCTGAACCTTGAAGCTGCTGCAAAAAAAGAAAGCAAATATGTGATTAAGTTGAGTGCCCGACTACTTTATGTAATCATTCTGATAGGAATCAAGGAAACTGTGCATTTGCTACATCAAGGAAGAATGGGAATGAAGTTTTCCTTTAACGTGCTTCAACTGGGACCAAGACGTCTGTAACAGGTTCCTTTTTTGTTAGTCTTCATTTGAAAACTATTTACTGTCATATTTCTGAGCTGAAATTAGGCTAGTGGTTGAGATCCTTAACAAGAAAGGCAAAGGTTGTTTGTGAAGTTCTCACTTATCTTCCCTGCACTTAGGAAGTTGGATATATATACTTGGATTTAAATCCTATGAGAATTCCGTTGATTTGAAGAACTACAACTATTTTGAATGGTCCTTCTTTTTTTAATTGATAGTTAGGATACTGCATCATGGATTATGAGTATACCCAGTGATTGCTCATAAAAAGGGGAAAAGAATAAATAAATAAATAAATAAAAACGTGTGTACTTCTATATATTTAATAAGTTCATAAGGTAGATGAACTGGCAACTACACATGCAGATATTGAGGATGTTAACTATATAAACTTTGTGTTGGTTTGTGGAGGGATTTTGCTGAGTGAAATTGCGGAGTTGATTTTCTTCTGAATGCGTTAATCTGATGAAAGCACATGTATGAAATTATATGTTTGCAGATATATGTTACGAAATAACACATAAAACTTTGGTGTTTGTGTGCAACTAATTACTCAACCTATGCCTATAGAGCATATTGCATCTAATCAAGGACGCTATAGGAAGTTATGTTTATGTAAAGATTGCATAACAATCTCAATGAGAAATGAATGTGAGAACCCATGAATCTGGCAAGCACCCCTCAGCGTACATGCTATTACCAAAGACCTGGTCTCTTCAATGTCAAAACCCGTTGTCTAAAGCGAAATTTGTAAACAAAAATTAAAGTGCATTAGTGAACAGAATCATCACCGTAAGAGTCCATACTTGAGAACACAAAATTATGCACTAGTTTTTACTTGTGTGAACTTGAGCCTTGTGATTTTAGAGTTATGATTTTGTTTTCAGTTGCGCTAAGGCAAATAAGTGTGAAATGGTTTGTCCTTCTTCATTGTAACGTAAATGATAAAGTGTGCACTGTACAAGTAATACCTAGAGAAACTTGTGAATGAGTTCGGGATAAAGCAAATAACTATATGAAAATTTCACATATTTCTCTAAGATCCTTCAAAGATAAGGCCGCAAAGAACGTTCAAAGATATCTCATCTCCTTATAAGAGGTGCTGTTGAAGAACAATGAAGTGATTCCTATGCACATTCATTGAAATTCTTCAAGAACAATTACATTCACATTGAGGTCTAATGTTCACGAAGAAAAGGTGAAAATACATGAAAATCCAAGCTTAGGGAAAAGATATTTCCATTATTCAAGGATTGACTTGTGATTACAATCTAACCAAGACCAAAAATCCTAGTCACCCGTCTTTTCCAGGACTACTGTGTTTTAGAGTCAAGGTCACTTTCTTGGCACCCTTTGTGCACCCCTAAGCACGCAAGATCTCGACCACAACGGTTAAGCCCATCTTTCGCTACCACCATCTTCACTGACAATCAGAGCACATTGGTAGTTGCAAGGAACCCTATGTTTCGTGCTCGCACTAAGCACATTTAGGTGCATTACACTATGTTAGGGAGAGGATCTCTACTGGGTAGATCAGATTGGCATATGTGCACACGCAGGAGAACATTGTAGACCTTTTCATGAAGGCTTTGCCTTGGGAGAAGTTTCAAGCTTTCTGCAAAGCTTTGGGCTTACTTCCTTTTGTGGAGTGATTTCAACATAGCTTGTGACTTCCTTATACATGAGTGCCAACTCTTTGTTCACTGCATCACTCCCAAGAGGGATTTGTTGATATATTTAGGTAGTGATGTGTGTAAACACACTAGGACCATCGAGGCACTTTTTTCCCTCTTTAGGAGGGTTTTTCCCTCTGCTTGTATATACGCCTATTGCCCTAATGGGCTACTTATTACATTCTAGTGGTAATACACTCAATATTGTGTGTTAAGCTCCAAGCTTCTTCTTCTTCCTTCTGTTGTTTGCGTGCTTCTGCAGACGTCTAACTCCAACAACCACAGAAGTGTAGGATCCTAAAGTTTGCCTCGGACTCCTCACTAAATTATCAAAGATCAAAGAAACCCTCTAGCTCTTCAATCCATGCCTCACGATCTTTTTTGCTCGTCTTCTTACCATCCAAATCATTTAGTTTTGTCTTCTTGAAGACTTGGTTGAGGGCAAACTCACTCACCTCCATGTCTACATAATTATGTTTATGTCTTCCTCTAGGCACACTAGATGTTCGTGCTCATTTATCCACTTCATCATTTAGCTCCAC
The DNA here is from genome assembly GCA_020310875.1 of Ceratopteris richardii. Lineage (NCBI taxonomy): Eukaryota > Viridiplantae > Streptophyta > Polypodiopsida > Polypodiales > Pteridaceae > Ceratopteris > Ceratopteris richardii. The sequence goes on along the minus strand of CM035442.1, from coordinate 16,341,976 downwards.
GAACAAATTTCTTGCACCCTCTAGTTAGTTTTCAACTCCTTCCTTTCATATCTCTCCAAGAAGCTTCTCAATAAGCTCCTCTTTCTCACAAATCTTTTGTTTCAAAACTGCCATTTTGATCAAGGATCGATTCAGGTGTTTGTTACACTTGCTCAATAAGAAGTTATCCTCAATCAAAGGGTTTCCTCAATCACAAGCCTCTCATCACCCAAGATTAGTAGAAGAGGGTAAAAAACAGAACTTGTGCAAGATAAAGAAAATCCAATGCAAAATATTAGATAAGATATGACTAGGAGAAAGAGAAGTTCTGGTACTATAATTTGAATCAATTCATACAATAGCTTTGGGAAATATATTTGTGACAAAACATCTACCTCATGACCCAAGGTATCACCATGTCATTCACACTCGCACTCTCAATCTCCATCCCACTTTCACTCTCATTCTGAATCTCAATTACAAGGTAATTGTCTAATTTTTGGCTTGCTCTTTTGGGGTGCTACAAATTGTCTTCAAAATAGAACGTATCATTCGCCCAAGGAATTTTGTGATACACCAAATTTAAAGAAAGTTACCTTTCCCCATGTTGCATGCAAAACTTCTAAAAAAGCATGCATTTGTAGTGTCCAAGTGTGTACCTACCAAAAATGGAAGAAAAACAAGCAAAAGACATATCCAGAGACATCCATAAATGTGCATGACAACACCTATGTATCAAAATCATGGATTAAAATAGAAATAGAGAAACCCACTTTTTTTTAAACTAGCAAAATGGGCACTTTCGCAAGCCTGATAACCCAAAAAACATTGAGGAATTAGCTTAAGCTTGTGATAGGCAAAAAGTTTCAGCTCTTCGATCTACATGATAGTCTTAGAGACGCCGTGGATCCAAGTCTACCTCCAAATATCAATTTTGAGCCCTACAAGTTTAGAAATTGTAGACAGAGAATAAAATCAAGGCATTATCGTATAGTGGACTAAATGCAGAGCCCAAAATGAGGTACTTAAAACATGAATCACAATTTTTTCATAGAGATAGTTTTATACTCCTATACATGCTCTACCTTTCTCTCGTACAATATTTCTTTTAATTTTTTTATCTTCATGCTCAATTTTCAACTAGAAAACATGATGCAGATGAGGTTTAGAGAGAGAATTTAAAAACTTTTCATCCCTAAATTTCTTCTATATGCATAAAATGACCTAGTTAATCATACTAAACAATATCCCCACAATGCATAATGAGAAGTTCAAAATGAATTATTTCACCATCAAAAGGCCTATTACATATGAGGGAGACTCAAATTTAAATTTCAATTCCCAAATTTTCATGCTTGGCTCCACACAAGATAAGCTTCATATGCTCCTATGGTTGGAGCTTTTCAATAAATATGCTACAAGCTTCATGTGTTTTAGTGGTGTGCTGGATTAGATGAAAAAAAAGATCACTTGCACTTGTAACAATGGCACATAACACATTTGCATTTTATCTCTTCCAAGATTGAACAAGATGTGGACAAGGATTGAATTTCACTCAAGGATTTGATGGATGTTCCATTGGAATTGGCTCTTGATCATGCCCTAATCATTCCATGACATTATCTAGCGACACAATAGAGTCCAAAAGTGTAGAAATTTTGAACTTCAAGAGTGTTTAGTTTGTTCCATCAAGATTGTCTTTAGGAAATGTGATTGGACGAATGTCGATTGCTGCATCAATATTATTAGAAGATACACTAATGCCAAATGATGAAGCCATCAATCACACACTATGGTGATAAAATCAATATGCTTGCAAGTTAAAAAAGCACTCCTCTTTGCTAATAGATATCTAACATCTCTGAATCCAATGAACTTTATATCCACATCCTTGCTCAAAATTTTTTCTCGAACATAATGATAATGCACTTCTATGTGCTTGCTTCGTGTATGAAACATTGGATTGTTCGTTAAGTGAATGCTTGACATGTTGTCACCATAAATTGGAATGGTCTCCACTTGTACATCAAGATCAGCCAAGAGCTTCTTAATCCACATAGCTTCACAAGTTGCAAAGGCTAATCCTCTATATTCAGCTTCTGTCAATGATAGTGCAACAGTAGGTTGCTTCTTCGAGCTCCATGTGATAGGTTTGCTACCTATCATGAACACATAACGTGAAGTGGATCTTCTATCTTCCTTCGAACCAACCCAATCAGCATCACTGAAGCCCTTTACCTGCGATTCTTCATCATATCTATAAAACAAGGCATGATTGACTGTGTGATTCACATATCTTAGCACTCGTTTGGCTAAATTTAAATGTTCACTTGTTGGAGCTTGCATAAATTGAGAAAGAACTCCAAAAATATAACACAAATCTGGTCTTGTGATTGTAGCATAGATCAATGAACCTATAATACTCCTATATGTAGTTACATCATGTAACTTCTCTCCATCATTTGAGCATAGCTTCAAGTCCATAGGTTGAGTGAGTGGTTTGCATTCACTCATTCCAAATCTGAAAAGAACATCCAACAGGTACTTTCTTTGCATCAAGTAAATGCCATCTTTCTCGTAGACTATCTCAATGGCTAAAAAGTATTTCATCTCACCAAGATCTGAAATTTTAAACTCCTTACCAAGTTTCCTTTTGATCTCTTGTATTCCTGTAACATTACTTCCTGTTATGATGAGCTCATCAACATATATGCAAATATATACCTGCTTGCCTTCTTCTTTCTTCATGTAGAGAGAGGGATCTGCATTAGTTGGACTATACCCACACCTTGTGAGGTACTCGACCAATCTTTGATTCCAAGCACATGGTGCTTGCTTCAGCCCATACAAAGCTTTCTTCAATCTACAAACAAAATTTGGATGCTTTCTATCTTCAAATCCAATTGATTGACTCATGTATACCTCTTCTTGAAGTTCACCATTGAGAAAAGCATTTTTTATGTCAAGTTGATATAATGGCCATCTCCTTGCTACACTCACTACAATCAAGGTTCTAATTGTTCCCATCTTTGCAACCGGGCTGAAAGTCTCTTCATAGTTGATGCTGTGAGTTTGCTTGAATCCTTTTGCTACTAGTCTAGCTTTATGCCTTGCTATATAACCATCAACATTTCTCTTTATTTTAAACACCCATTTATTTGGAACAATCTTCATACTTTCATCCTTTGGAACTAGCTCCCATGTGTGATTGTCCTTGAGAGCTTTCATCTCTTCTTGCATAGCTTCTTGCCATTCTTTTTGTGTACATGCTTCTTCATATGCATCCGGTTCATCTTTGATCACTTGTGTCATATATGCAAAATGCTTTGCAATAAAACTATCAAACCTCAGCCTTTGAATTGGATACCTTGCTCTCGAAGACCTCCTTTCATTTTCTTTTGAATATTGCTTCTTCAACTGGTTCAACTTTACCTTTGGTGTGATCACCTCTTCATACTCTTCTTCACTTGCATTTGAATCACTATTTTGGGCAGCACTTTTAGCTTTAGATCTTTCATAACATGATGTTGGTGATTTGGAATGACTCCTTAGTCTCTCCTTCCATGTTGAGCTTTCTCCAAGTGATGTAGAAGCTTCTTGGACAGCATCTCCATCATCTTCGCAATCTTCTTCAAGAATCTTCTCTTTCCCTTTGTCTCCAAACCATGGTCTTAGCTCATCAAATACCACATCTCGTGAGACTCGTAGCTCCTTCTTCACTGGATTGTAGCACCTGTATCCCTTTTGCTCCGATGAATATCCAATGAAAATACATTTTTCTGACTTTGCCTCCATCTTTGTCCTTAGTTCTTGAGGGATGTGTACATAACACACACGTCCAAAAACTTTGAGATGTGTAAGGTTAGGTTTCTTACCGAAATAAACCTCCTCGGGAGTTAGATTATGCACTCCAGCCGTTGTGCGCTTGTTCATCAAATAAACGGCCGTACTAGTTGCTTCAACCCAATAGTTTAGTGGCATCTTCATCTCGTTGAGCATGCATCTTGCAACTTCTGTGATATGTCGATTTTCCTTTCATCTATTCCATTTTTTTGAGGTGTGTACCTACATGTAAATTGTCCCTTGATGCCATTTTCATAGAAAATTTGAAAATTCTTTGGAGAAATATTCTCCTCCTCCATCGGACCTCAAGGTCTTTATGTAGCGTCATGTTTCCTTTTCTACCTGTGCTTTAAATCTCTTGAACATGGAGAACACATCTGATTTTTGTTTTATGCAAAAACATCCATACTTTTCTTTCCTTCCCTGAGCAATGATCTTGAATCCTTCTTTTGGATTCTTTATAAAGCAGCCTTTTTCATTGAAAATAACATGATATCCTTTCTCTACCATTTGTCCTACTGAAATCAAATTCTTTGCAATAGTAGGAACATGAACAACATCAGCCAATATCTTTCTATCTCCAAGATTGATATCTCCAACATGCTCAATTGTGTGTTGAGTTTCATCGCCGGTCTCCACACATCCTTTTCCACTTGGAGCTTGTAGCTTTGTGAATAAATCTCCTTGGCATGTCATATGGTTGCTGCAACCTGAATCTATGAACCATTTTTGGTCATCACTTCTCGAGTTGTTGTAGTCATGCTTCATGGCAAGCATGGTTTGCTTGTCTCCTTCACTTGATATACTCGCATAGTTATTTTGGCTCCTTTGGTTGGCTCCATTCAGCATTCCATTCTTTTGCCAACAATCATTCCTAGTTTACCACAATGATAACATGTTATATCTTTATGAGGATTGTATGAACCTCGACCTCTTCCTCTATTTCTTCCTCGACCTCTTCCATGTGTGTTGTCATTTGAGTTGTCCTTGTTGTCCTCCGAGTTGTGTTGGCTGAAATTTGTGTTGTTGTAGCTTCTTCCTCTTCCTCTCGAGCCTCCTCTTGAGTTCCTTCCTTTACCTTGTCCTGCATATAACATTTCACTATGGCTGTCCTTACCTTTGTTGCCTTCTCCTTGTTGAGCTACCTCTTCAGCCACAAGTTTTGGTATAATCTCGTTGAATGTTGGTAGAGGGTCTCTATAAATAATGTTTGTGATGAGGGGCTTCCACTTTTCTTCACTCCTCAAGCCATTGAGGGCTGTTTGGACGATGTCTTCCTCTTCTATCTTGCATCCAACTGATGCTAGCTGATCTCAAAGCTCCTTGATCCTCAATGTATACTCACTAATTCTTTGGTTTGAGATTTTCTTCATGTTGTTGTGCTCGTTCTTGAGTTGCATCCTCTGAGACCTTGTTGAGGTAGCATACACCTTCTCCAATGCTTCCCAAACTTCCTTGGCTGTTTCTAAGCTTTGCACATGACCAATCATAGTGTTAGAAATAACTTGTGAGATGAGGAACATCACCCTTCGATTCCTCTCTTCCCAATCAGCTAATTGTATCATTTGTGCCGGAGTAATGTTGGGATCTTCAAGGTCCACCGGTTGTGGATCGTCTCCACTAACTAGACTCCATAAACCTTTACCTTTAAGGTAATTTATCATCCTATACCTCCAAGACTGAAAATTATCTTTGTCTAACTTCTCAACTTGTTGTCCTAAATCAGCCATTGAAAACTTCCAAGATTGAAGTTTACCTCAAGTATTGTGTGGCGCTCTTCCTTGACTTTATGAAGCTCCCCCTTTATTTGTAGCTTCTCCTTTCCTTCACTTCAGTTCAAATGCTTTGCCTCTTCAAAATCCAATGCTCTGATACTAAATGTTGGAGAATTCCTCTCCTAATCACAGCGGAAAGTGTAGAAGACCTTCTCAGAATCAAGACTCTTGCCAACAGCTGAACCTTGAAATAAAAACTGGTACCAATTGAGAAATGCAATGAACTTGAGACTTTGATCACTCAAACAAGACACCTATAGCTTTCAAATGAGCTATGAAACACTAAATTTGGAGTAGATTTGGGTTGACAACTCTTTGATTCAAAACAGACTACTTGTCCACTCAGTTAGGCTGAAAACTGGACTTCACTAAAACCTAAATAACTCACAGAGTATAAAGAATTTCATAGAACTGTTTTTAATAGAGGAAGTAATCAAGATAAGCTTTCCAAAGAATGTTTAAACACTAAAATTGGATACATATATTGAGAGATATGACTCTCACAAGTGGACTACCCAAAAACGGGTGTGCGGCTTGACATACTCTATGAGAGTGAACTGAATGAAATGACTCAAACCAAATGAACTAGTTACAAAGGCATTTCCACGCCTTCTTCCTCTATTCTTGAGTGTCCTCCCTTGCCTCTTTTATAGCCAAGTGACCAAAATCTCTCATGATGAGTTTGAGATCTCTTCTCCATCATTTCTCCACTACTTTGGACAACCACTCCTCTTACAGTTCAGTTTTTGGATTTGATTCTCTTTTGATTGATTCTCTTTTGGCCTCCACTACTTGCTGAAGTAAATGCTTCCATTTTTCATTTTTGTATTTTCCTTCTACTTGAAGAAAATCCTTTGTGCAAAAATATATAGGAGCTTACTTCTTTATTTTTAACATTAGAGAATGTACAATATTACATAGAATCATAGTCTTGAAATTGGTCATATGCTACTAGCCTTTTGGGGTATGTGCTCAGCCCATCAAAGTACTACCTTGAAGTTAATGATTTTTATTCATCTTGGATAGAATACAATCCATTGAAAGCTTACATCTCTTTGTGTGTGAGATGGTAAAATATTTAGAACTTTATGGATTTTAGCAAAACGAAACTCCCCATGCCATCAAACGGTTCAAGCTAGAAGAAAGCCCTATAAAAGGCATCAAGATTGTCAAGCAGGTTGACACCCTTGACATACTACAAGCATATATTGATCACTCCCAAGAGCAAGACTCTATCAGGAAAGAAAGATGTGAGTTTAAATGTAAACCATATTTTCTTCCAAAATAGTGAATTTCATCACTAAATGCATGGTAAGATACCCAACAAAGTGAATTATAGATTTTTTTTTCCATGTCAAGGAGTCCTCAAGCTTGGGGAGATCAAGTGATAGAAAAAAGGTAGAATTTTCACACTCCTTGAAGCTCATTTGATGTCGAAAAATTATCCTTGGAACCCTTTTTTTTTAATTTTGGCAGACACTAGATGTGTAACAAATTGAAGCTAGTATAAAACATATAAATAGAGCATGTAGGCTCGTTTTGAGAGGTTAGCTAGGGAAGGAAAGTAGAGAACTCTTGTAATTTGTATGCTATTCCATTAATAGACTCGATTGTTCCACTTTATTATTTCTTCCTTATGGATGTGTGTGTGTGTGTGCATCTTTTGCCTTCTCATATGCACACTTGCACGCATCACTTTTTCACGATCTTCAAATCACCCTCATGTATCCTTTTCTCATAATTTGAGTTTGGATCATCACTGATGTTGGTACTGACCATTATTCCACAAGCAAATATGTTTATTTATTGCCTATATTCTACAAAAAAATAAGCTTCACTTATTCATCTAGGCTAATTCAATTCATCTCATAACACATCCTCGTCCTCAAAATCTTTTATTTTTCACTTTGAATCTTCCACTTTTCCTCTTTCTTGATCTTGAACCAATACGTTGCTTTAGTCTCTCGATTACCTGATTTGAATTTTCTCTCTCTTCCTCCATGGAGATCCACCTTTTTTATAGCTACCAACTGATTTGTTTTGTGCATAAAAGACTTCATCATAGTTTCTTTTTCCTTCAGTTCCTCTAAGATTGAGTTTTGCCATGACCATAAGAGTGATTATTTTTTCAAAATAAGGATTCAAGTCTCCCGCATATAATGATGTTATGAATGACTTCCATTTTTCCTCTTCCTGAAGATCAATATTGGAGTATCTAGAGTAGCCTACTGTTGTGAATGCCTTCAAATGCGTGTATAGGATACTTAATCATCATAATCACATCCAATAGAGACAAATGCATCTAGTAGCTCCTTCAACTTCAATATATAGGAGTTTATACTTTGGGTTCTTTAGTTGAATCTTCCTAGCATTGTTTGAGGTTGAGTATAGCCTTTCGAGAAACTCAAAAACTTCTTTTGAGTTGTTCAAATCTTCTCTCTACTCAATCATGTAGTTCCTCACATGTTTGAAAAGAATAAATACCTCACTTCTATCTCTTTGTTCCATTTCCAATGCCATGTGGTTGCCATTGGATTCAATGAAAGACTTGGTCTCTCACTAAGTGCTAAAAACCTTTTTTCAATGAAGAATCTCCTCATCATAAACTTCCATGGTCATTAGTTCCTTTTCTCAACCATTTCTATCTATGTGTTTTGGGGTATTCTTTAGTTGAAAGGGGCTTGAGTGTTTGTAGGAGAAGACAAGAGAAGAAGAAGAAAAAAGACAACTTGCACACGAAGCCTCTATGTCTTGATTAGTACAAAAGATTATAGTAGCTCTTTTTAGAATAAGACAAAGCATTCTCTATGCATAGCAGCTCATCCAAAAAAGCACACATAGAAGTACAAAAAATATCACAATTACTTGTGTAGTCAACCTCTAAATCAGTCCCTCACCTTCTCCAATATCTTGCCCTTGTGCACTCCTTGCACTCAACCTTCCAGTAAGCTTGAAGGTTTGGTCACTTCTACCCTTGAATGGCAACACCACCTTGGTAATACCTTGTCACACCTTGGTTGCTCTCTTAGTTTCTCTTTATGCACTCTCTCTACATTATTTGCAACCTCCTTTGCACATTGTATCTCTCTCTTTGCACACGTTGCCTCTCCACACACAATCAAAGCTTGGTTGTCTTGCTCTCTCTTTCTCTCCAAGTGTAGTGTATGCTCATGCTCCTTGCTTTATTACTAGTCTTCCTCCAAGAATGTCCCTTCTCTTACATATGTCACCTTAACTACTTGTCTATCTTGATGCTTACTTTGTTGTCCCAAGAACCTTCTCAATGAATCCCTATTTTCTCTTGTAATGACTTTTTGGAAGACAAACATTTAAATGAGGGCCACATATAAGCTTTTAAGTACCGTCTTCACTTTTATAATTTCCACTTTTGAGCATAGTTTTATCAAAATATGCACATAAGGGAGGTTTGACATGGACCTTGCGTAACACCTTAAAAGCCTTAGAAAACCTTCAAAAAGACCTTTTTGCAACCTGCACTTAATGTTTCCTGCAAGACCCTTGTGAACAACTATTTATGCACTACCTATGCACCCATGTCTTTGGCCACTTGTGCACCACCTATGCACCACGTTTTCGAGTTACCACTTTTTCCAGCTCAACAACTACCCCCCCCCCCCCACCTAATGGGCTCTCCATCCAAGAGAGCAAATAGCCAAACCACTAGCAGTTATATGCCAACTCAACACCAAAATGGAAAAAACGTTGAAATAAATATATGAGTAATCTAGTAGGAGAAGGAATGAAAATGGTAACAAAGGAACATCAAAATTGGACTCCACATTTAGCGGTTAAGATGTAGGAAAGATAAGGTATGGTTGAGGGCTAAAAAGGAACAAGGAGTGAGGGTTAAATGGTGACAGAGGAAAGGGAAGGGAGGGCTAAGTGGTAGTTTAGGGTTTTGGTATAAAGTAATGAGCATGGAGTATGATGTGGTGTTGGCAACACTGAAAATTTACAAAAATGTAGAATGACATGTGTTACATATGTAAAATGCCAAACATGATGAAAGATAAAGAGATAATGGACAATATAAAACATATGTAGGTGAGCAATTTAATAGGCCTTTTGATAGTGAAATAATTCATTTTTAATTTTCTGAATTACATTGTGAGGATAATGCTTAGAATGAATGATAAGATCATTTTAGGTATCAGGGCAAAATTAACAGATGAAATTTTTTATATTCTCTCTCTAAATCTTATTTGCGTCATGTCTTTTTGTTGTAAATTAAACGTGAAGATGAAAGAAATTAGGAAATATTTTGTATGAGATAAAGGTAAAGCCTGCATAAGATAATAAACATTTCTTTGTGAAATTTTTGTGAATCATGTTTTAGGTACCTCATTTAGGGCTCTACATTTAGTTCACTATAAGAAAATGCCTTGATTTTGTTCTCTCTCTAGAATTTCTAAGCTTGTAGGGGTCAAAAGTCATACTTGGAGGTAGATTTAGGGCTAGATCATCTTTAACACCATTGTGCACATCAAAAAAATTGAATAAATATGTCAATCACAAGCTTAAGCTAAATCCTCACTATTTTTGGGTTGTAAGACTTCGAAAAGTGCTATTTTTCAACACTTAAAAAACACAAGGACTTCTCTATTTCTATTCAAATCCATGACTTTAAAGCACATGTGTTGTCATGCAAAATTACGAATGTCTTGGAGGATATTATCTTGTTGCTTTTCCTCTACTTTTGAGAGGTACCACTAAAGAAATCACTACTACAAGCACATTATTTTTGAAAAAGTTTTGCAGAGGATTGGGTATTTCTAAATTTGATGGATCGCACACATCTTTGGGTGGCAATCACCTCTGTTATAAGAAAATGTGTGCATCTAGGAGGAGGAAGCCAAAAATCGAAGAATTACCTTGTGATTGAGAGTGAGTGTGAGAGTGAGAGTGTGATTGAGAGTACGAGTGTGAATGAGATTGTGATAGGTCACGGGTGGTCGGGAGTTAGAGGCTTCTTCAAGAAGCTATTTTCCAAAGCTATTGTATCAATTGATTCACATCTATAGTATTAGAATTTCTCTTTCTCTGAGTCATATCTTGTCTACTCTTTTGCACCAAATTTTCTCTTATTTGTGGAAGTTCTATTTTTCTCTCTTGCACTATTCTTGGATGATCAAAAGCTTGTGATTGAGGAGATGCTACAAGAAATCACATGTTAAATGTGTGCAGAACATGTAATTGGTTGACCAAAAAAAGGAAATAATGATGGATTTGGTGAGACTAATGACAAAAATGAGTCTAGGGATGTCAAGAAACATGAAAATGACTCCAAGTTTCAGAAAATGACCACCTAAAGTGCAATTTAGAGCCATAGAGTATTTAGCATGGAAGATCACAAAACAAATATTGGAAAACATAGGATAAAAATGTATCCTATGGTTTTGGGCGAGGGGGGACATTGAAAAATCAAATAAAAACATTTAATACGAAATAAAATCAAATAAATATATCAATAATATAAAATTTTAAAAAATTAAACAAAAATAACATTTTCAATAAATACAATAAAATAAACTTAAAAAAGATGCAAGTAAAAAATTTTACAATAAATAAAAAATAAATTAAAAAGAGATACCTTAGGATAAAAATTTTATCCTAGGCTAGTCAAGAGAGGGGGGCATGGAGGGGGGAGGGAGGAAGGGAAATTAGAGAGAGAGAGAGAGAGAGAGAGAGAGATAGAGAGACAGAGATAGAGAGAAAGAGATCAGAGGGAAAGGGAGAGAGGAGGAACATAAATTTAGAGAGAGAAGAGGAGAAATAGAGAGATAGGAGAGGGAAGTAGAGAGAGAGAGAGTGAAGAAAGAGTTAGAGAGAGACAGTGAGAGAAGTATAGAGAGAGATGTAGGTTGAGAGCAAAGAGAGAGAGATAGAGAGAGAGAGACTGAAAAAGATAGAGAGAGTTTTTGGGTTTATCAAAATAAAAGGGACCCTTTTTTGAAATTTTCCCAAAAGTAGATAAAAATGAAATAAAAAGTCAAAAACTCCAAAAGATCGAAAAAATCTAGAAAGGATTCAACAATTTGGCCCATAACCTCATGAAAACTTCCCACAATCAAAACCATAGAGAGTTTCCTTTTTCATCTAATCCAAGAAGAAAAGTGTGATCGAAAAAGGAAAATAATGCACAAGAAAATCCAACAATTCTAAAAACTATCGTAAAATTTTTCAAAACAATAATAATGAATTAGTCTATGGAATGACATCCAAACTACATGAAAGACCTTAATTGAAAATCATTATTTGTTTTGAAAATGACCAAAAGTAAGTAGAAACGAGTATGCAAAGAGCTATGTACAACTTGGACAGATCCTGCAAGTTTGAGAATATCTAAAGGATCTTAAACTTTGTTGATTATGATGTGCCATAAGCTTATAGATATTGACTAGTGGTAGTGCCCTACCATCCAAAGTGTCGAGGTGCAATGCATCCCATTCTAGTATTTCTCTAATTTTCTACATTCCTTCCCAATGAAAAAGGCACTTGCCTCTTAATTTTGTTTGTTAAGTGCGGCATAGGAGAACAAGCATAATAGTCTATAATTTTTTTTTCATTAATTTTTATCATGAGGCTTCTTCCTTTTGTTTTGTGTCTCCTCCAACTGCCTTACTGCATGTAGGTGAATTTCCTCCAATTGCTTGAGTGCAAATAGTCTAGCAGATACCCCAAGATCCTTTCTTACTTACATAGATTCTTTTGGGGTGAGCCATGTAAAAATGCAAAGGGATTACTCCATAGACTAGTTGAAAGGGCTGGTATCTTCTCATTTCTTTGCATGGCAACCTGTAGGCCCATAATGTGCCTAGATAAGCAATGGCCCATGTAGTGGGCTTTAACATGGTTTCTTTCTTAACAAAGCTATCAATACTTTATTTGTGGACTTTGTGTTTCCATTGGATGTTGGACAATATGCATCAGAAGTACGATGGAGAATCTTGTACTTGCTAAAAACTTCATATAGAATTTAAAAGAAAATTGTGTCCTTGATCGGTGTAGATTTTAGATGGACAACAAAACATGCAAAAAATGATGCTATACAAGAAATCAGTAACTCTTTGGGTTGGGCAAAACTGGAGAAGCAATAGCCTCTACCCACTTCGTTGCATAGTAAGTGGCAACAAGAGAAAACTTATCATTTCTTGGAAAGGATGCAAGACAGATAGGCCCTCTAAAATATAATCCCCACTTCTCCAATGTTTTCAATGATCTTGACACAACCAATGGGTGTTGTCTCTACTTTATGGGCTTTGGACCACATCTTTGACAGACATCACATGCATGATCCCTTTCATCTGCATCTTTAAATAATGTAGGCAACCATAATCCAATATCTAAGATTCTATGGCTATTAATATGGCCACGAAGGTGCCCACCACCTAGTCCTTTGTGTGCATCTTGATGATGTGCCTTGCCTCCTCTTCTTCCATGCACTTCCTAAGAAGATTATCGTTACCATATCTGTATGTTTTCCTTCAATAAATGTAAATGTTCTACTCTTGATTAGCAACCTCTTCCTTTGCAAAGAATTGACCTTATCTATGTACTTACAAGTTTTGATAGAATCTTTGATATCATCATTCTATCCTTGTGCTTTAACAACTCATCATCTAGGAGTTCATCTTCCACTCAAATTGTCTGGTCTTGAATATAGAAGGATCTGAGTTGCTAGGTTTGAATGCTTGATCTCGAAGATATGTAACCAACCTGTAATTCCAAGCTCTAGGAGCTTGTTTCAATCCATACATTGTGTTCTTAATTTTGCAAACATAAGATGTATGATTAGGGTTTTCAAAACCTAGTGGTTGTGACATGTATACCTCTTCACTTATTCAACCATTTAGGAATGCGTTTTTCATATCAAGTTGGAGGATTCTCCAATTCCTTGCAACAACTACACTTGTAGTCATCTTTGCAACTGGTGAGAATGTTTCCTCATCAATGATAGCATGCATTTGTGAGCATCCCTTGACAACTAATCTTGACTTGTGCCTACAAACTAATCCATCAGAGTTTTTTTTTAACTTTATATACCCATCTGCAACCAATTACATTTTGATTGTTTGACATTTGAACCAAATCCCAAGTTTTCATCTCCGTCAATGCATCTATTTCTTCTTTCATACCCTTTCCCAATTAGGGTTTCCATTTGCCTCTTCATAGGTTGAGGGTTTCTCAAAAATTGAGTCCTTTGCCAAGTAGATTGAATGCTTTATAAAAAACATGGAATCATATTCATACCTTCTTGGTTGTCCTTTCTCCCTTATTGACCTTCTAGGTGCTTGCTTCGAGCATTCTCCTCATTCTTGCATCTTTGATTTGGCTCTAGACCTCTAGAGCTTATAATACTTTTTTTTTTCATCTTGGTCATCATCTATATCACTTCTTGGATTCTGGACTTGTGTATCATGCTTTCTTCCCAATTGATGAGAATCAAAATCAAGATCATATGGTAGATTTACCTTTTGTTTGTCTTCATCATACCAAGACGTGTTCTTGAGACACAGCATATCTACTTGTACTGAATTGCTTGGTTGAAGGATTATAGAACGTGTAACCTTTTTTGCCCTTTCATCTAGCTTACATCTTATTTGTCATGGTATTTGTTGATATATTTAGGTAGTGATGTGTGTGAACACACTAGGACCACGAGGCACTTTTTCCCCTCTTTAGACGGCTTTTTTACCCCAGCTTACACACACACACATACACACACACACATACATACATACATACATACATACATACATCCATACACACACACACACACACACACACACACACACACATATATATATATATATATATATATATATATATATATATATATATATATATATATATATATATATATATATATATATATATATATAGCCCTAACGGGGTACTTATCTTTGTACATTCTATTGGTAATACATTCAATATTGTGTGTTGAGCTCCAAGCTTCTTCTTCTTCCTTATTTTGTTTGCAATGCTTCTGCAAACATGTAACACCAACAATTGGTATCAGAGCACGTCGTGGGTTCATCTAGGGCATCATCAACACCCCTCAAGTCATAGTCGCAGAATCATAGGAAATTTGGTGAGCATATGCAAGGTGGTTAGGAGATCAAAGCAGCTTTGCTACGTGGTGCCAAATCAGGATCTAAGCTCGTTTGGGCCTCCAAAAGCACTATCACAGTGCTTATGTAGGTTATTTGGTCTTTTGTACCAAAGATATATAAAGTTTTTGATTCGCTAGTATAAGCATCTCAAAGTCTATTATAGGTCTAGTAGAACTCGTCAGGGTAGATGTGTTGAACTTTTTCAGATATAGTCATTTTTTTTGCTAAGGGTACTTTAGTTACTGGCCATGGCTAAAAGTAGTGATGTATTCCATATGTTGGCTATTGAGGATAAGTTGGATGGTACCAATTACCCATTGTGGGCTTATATGATTTGACATGTATTCGTTGCAAAAGGACTATGGAACATTGTGCAAGGTGTTGAAAAAAAATCATATTACACTTGCAAATATAGGTATTGAAGCTGATGTAGATGGCATTGAAGATGTTGAGATTCTTCAGATTCCTGTTTGTGCCATAGTTCCTGTTGCACCTACTGTCGAGTAAATTTCTTGGGATGGCAGAGATGCTCAAGCACATGCATTGATACCTTGTTTATCCAACGTGTCATTATTCCTCACATTCACTCTTGCAAATAGCTAAGGATGCTTGGGATACACTTACCACATTGTACCGAGCTAGGAATAAGGCTTGTGTTGCTTACCTCCAAAAATAGTTGGAGAGTGAGCATATGAATGAAGGTAATTCTATGAATAGTTTTCTGACAAAGATGAAGGATTTGAAGGAACAATTGATTTCTGCTGATGAGGTCCTTCCTGAAAGTTCACTTGTGTAGATTGTTTTGAATGGTCTTCCTGACTCATATCATAGTTCTGCTTCTACTCTTTGAATGATGATGAAAGGCAATCCAAATGCCTTAACATTTCAAGAGTACGTTTCTGTTCTATTGCAAGAAGATTAGTCTAGGCAGAACAGGTCTATTATGCTTGTTCCAAATCAAGCTTTCTTCGCTAGCCAAAAGGGAAAAGGTAAATGGAGCTCATCTAGTAGTAAGTAGAAATCTACCAATGTTGCACATTCGAAGAAGGAAGACAGAGATGAGAAGAAATTAGAAAAGCATAAGTTGTTTTGCAAATATTGTAAAGAAAATGATCATGTCATTAAAAGCTGTCCAAAATTGGTTGAAAAAGAGGCAAAGACGAAAGAGGCCGGAATGGTTGTTGCAGAGGCCTCCACACCAAAAACAAAGTCTGATAATCTTGTGCAGAATGAAGAATGGGCATTTATTACTGTTTGCAGTTTTGACCCATCTTCTCATGAGTTGTGTATGTCTACAATAGACTCAGATGTTTGGTATTTTTATAGTGGGGAAACCAAACATATTACCTCGTAGCATAGTTTCTTCACTTAACTTGAGCTTGCCCCTATAAGGAATACTGTCAAATGTGCCAATAACTCCTCTTATCCTGTCATGGTAGTTGGTAAGATCATTCTGACTACTACTAGTGGTAGTTCTTTCACTTTGTCGAATGCTTTATTTGTGCCAAGGATCAAGAAAAATTAGTTATCAGTTTCTACATTAGCCAAGATTGGCTTGGTTGTGAAATTTGTTGATGACAGATGTATAGTTCATGATCTCTCAAATGGAGACGTGATTATTGCTTCTGGAATTTTATGTCATGGGCTATATAAGCTCATAGACTATGAAAAGTTTGTGAATGATTTGGCATGTGTAGTACACGATTCTTAGATTATTTGAGATGTAGAGCTTTGGCATGCATGCTTTGATCATTTGAATTTTGCTAGTTTGCTACATGTGCAAATATCTAAAATGGTGTCCTCTTTGCCAAAACTTGAGGCACTAGGAAAACATGTATGTGGAGGCTATATTCTGGGCAAAATGCAACATTCCTCATTCCCAAAAGATGGTTGAGTTCGAGCTATGCAGAGATTGTAACTTCTCATAGTGATGTCTATGGTCCTATGTAGACACCGTCTTTTGGGAACTATCTTTACTTCATGATTTTCATTGATGCATTTTCCAAGCATTCATGGGTATATCCACTCAAAGAAAAGTCCGAAGTGTTTATGTGGTTTAAACACTTTTTGGTTTTGGCTGAAAATTTGTCAGCATGTAAAATGGGCACCCTTCATTCTGATTCGAGGGGAGGGGGATATATGTCTTCTGACTTTAATGCAGTTTTGACAGAACATTGGATAAAACATCAGTATAGAATGCCGTATACACCTCAACGAAATGAAGTTGCTGAATGAAAGAACAAATCACTCAGGAGATGGTGAGGTCTATGGTCAAGATTTAGGCTTTACCACATAGTTTCTGGCTTGAGGTTGTTATGTGTGCAGCATATGTACTTAACAAGTGTCCCACTAAAGCACTGTAGTCTATCACTCCATATGAGTCTTGGCATGGTCGCAAGCCATATGTTGCTCACTTGTGTGTTTTTGGTTGTCTAGCATATGCACAATTCATGAATTGAGTGAATGTATTTAGTTCATTATGTTACTCATGACCACTCCAAATTTGTGGTAAATATGGCCCCTTGTAAGGGACTAGACACTGCCACCCTAAGGGATTGGTAAGACCTTCCCTAAGGCTTGAACAAAAAACACTCAAAACCAAAGCCATGCCCAAGAATCAACAAAGTGGAGTCCACAAAAAGAGGACCCTACCAAAGATCCCATCAATGGATCCCATGAAGACTACAAAGAACAATGCTCAAAAGGTGGCAAATGGTTCCATAAGCACCATGATGGTGAAATTAAATCTCCAAACGAACAAGCTATCCTTGATGTTAGACCACCTCTATATCAAGAATAACTTCAGACTCCACTTAATTTTGAAAAACAATTATCAAACTAACAAGAAATTGATCAATTGTGAAAAATTACTTCTCAAAAAAAGTCTACTGCAGATTAATCACTCATTGACTAATCATTTGTGTAAATTTTTTGATAAAACTTTGTAGAATGTGTCGCCTAGAGGTTGCGCACCTTCTCCAAGTAAAATCACTTCAAATGCTTGAGTACAATGTGAGAAATGACTCAAACACTTTACCTATGTCTGAAACTGCCTCTCTGTAATGATGACTTTGACACATATAACTTCTAAGCTATGGTTCTCCCAAATTGTAGCCCGTTTAATCAAATGCTTTTAGCCATAGATGGCTTACCTCTCAACTTAAATTTTGAATCCTCATTTGTGTAAAACTTTACACTGTGTGCTGAGTATTGACCATTTCTTTAACCACGAAATCTGCGCCTGTTTCAGAAGACACTCAGAACTTTTCACATATGAATGTTCCTATTCAACATTCTCTCAGCCTGTTTGCAATTGAACTCTCAAACTTTAGCCATAGATGGATTAACTATGGACTTAGATGTGTACAAAAGGATTTCTCATAAGATTAAGCACAGAAGAAGAATTAGAGAAAAGATCGATGCGCCATTCTCTGAAAACTTTCTCTTATCTTAACTCTTCATACATCTGATGGATGATACATACAATGTTCATCATCTACTCTTCTATATTTCATCTCATGCTCTCTTATGCTTATAATACGACTATAAAAGTATACTTATATATACATACAAGTCCTAATTCATCATTACTTCAAGTACATTGAAGTATATACAGAACTAATGTACATATGATTTAAAGAACTTTGTTATCTGAATCTTCTCTTCATTCCATGAAGTTGATCTTCAATCTTTTCTTCATCTCTTTACTTCTAACCTTTATGTAATCACTAATTGTTGATTGTTCTGCTCCAACAGCTCCCCCTCAATCATCAATTCTGATTACCTGCATCTTCTTTATTCCTGCCATATCTTTAAACCTCTGCAACTTTGGTCCATCCAAACTTTTTGTCATCATATCTGCAATTTGATCTTTTGTAGGAGTATGCATGACTTCAATTTCTTTATCAATGACCTTCTCTCTCAAAAAATGATACTGAATTTCAATATGTTTATTTCTAGCATGAAACACAGGATTTGCTTCCAAGTATAAAGAACTCATATTGTCTCCACAAATGATATGAGTACTCTGAACAACATCAAAAATCTTCATAAGTGTCTTTAGCCATATTACTTCCTTTGCAGCTTCCACCATGCCTTTGTATTCTGCTTCTATAGATGATAAAGCAACTGTATGTTGCTTCTTAGAACACCATGAAATTAGCTTGTCTCCCACATAACACAAATATCCATGTGTTGATCTTCTATCATCCATATTACCTGCCCAATCTACATCACTATATTTTGACTCTTGTATCTGAAGTAAACCCATAGTACAACCCTTCTTTGAGTGTACCCTTGATGTACCTAAGTACTGTTTGTCCTACAATCCAATGTTCCTTTCTAGGACAATGCATGAATTGAGATAGAACTCCAACTGCATATAACAAATCAGGCCTTGTTAATGTAGCATAAATCAGGCTACCCACCAAACTCTGATAGAGCTTCATATCTTTGAATTCTTCTCCTCCATATTTAGTCAATCTATGATTCACTTCCATTGGAGTTGGTGCTATCCTACAATCTTCCATTTTAAATTTGGTTAGCAAATTTTTTAGATACCTTTCTTGAGTTACATATACTCCATGTTCAGTATATGAAATCTCCATTCCCAAGAAGAATGACAAATTTCCCAAATCACTGATTTTGAACTCTTTCTCCATTTGTTTCTTAATCATTTGTATGCCTTTATCATCTGTTCCTGTAAGTATTATGTCATCAACATAAATACAAACATAAATAAATCCATCTTCACTTGATTTGACTAGCAAGCTACTATCTGCCTTTGATGCTTGAAATCCAAGTTCCTTCAAGAACTTTACAAGCCTATAATTCCATGCCCTTGGGGCCTGCTTCAATCCATACAAAGCTCTCTTGAGCTTACATACATAATTTGGATACACTTGATCTTTGAAACCATCTGGTTGTTCCATGTAGACTTCATCTGAAATGTAACCATTCAAAAAAGCATTTTGAACATCTAATTGAGATAATTTCCAACCTTTGCAAGCAGCTATTGCTATGAGTGTCCTAATGGTTGTCATCTTTGCCACAGGACTATAAGTCTCATCATAGTCCACTCCATATGTTTGTGCATATCCCTTCACAACAAGTCTGGCTTTGTACCTAGACACACTTCCATCTGCAAACCTTTTTGTTTTGTAAACCCACTTACATCCACTGATTTTTTGGCTATTAGGTTTAGGAACCCGATCCCATGTCTGATTTTCCATCAATGCATCATACTCCTCTTGCATAGCTTCTTCCCAATTCTTCTTTCCTTTGGCTTCATCATATGTAGATGGATCTTCATCTGCTTTTATCATGTAAGCATAATCCTTAGTAGTCAAGAATGAAGTATCATAGCTATACCTTGTAGGTTGCCATTTGTGCCTTGTAGACCTCCTGAGTTCTCCACTCCTTGAGGTTTCTGGTTCATCACACTCTGGATCAAACCTTGGCACTTCTTCACCTTCAACCTGTATTTCATTTTTCTCTTCTTCATCAAATATCTAAACCTTTGTTTTGCCTTTCTTCTGATTCATAATTTCTTCAACTTCTGCATACACATTAGATGTACCTGCATACCAAGTATTCTGCTCATCAAATGTAACATCCTTGGACACAAGGAATTGTTTTGTAGATGGACTCCACAACCTATAACCCATCTGCTTGTCATCATAACCAATACATACTTCTCTGCTTTAGGTTCCAATTTATGCCTCAATTGAGATGGAACATATGCATATGCCAGGCATCCAAATATTTTACAATGATCCAAGGTAGGTCTCTTACCCCACCAAGCTTCATATGGTGTCATACCCTTCAAAGCTTTACAAGGCAATCTATTAACCAAATATGTGGCTGTGTTTACAGCCTCAGCCCACAAATAATTTGGGCAATTCTTCCCTTTCATCATGGATCTTGCAAATTCAACAAGTGTCCTGTTTCTTCTTTCTGCTACCCCATTTTGTTGAGGAGAGTACCTACAAGTAACTTCTCTCTTTATACCTGCATTCCACAAGTAATCACTGAACTCATTAGAGAAATACTCTCCCCCTCCATCTGATCTTAACCTCTTCAATTTTTGACCTGTAATTCTTTCTACATATGCATGATAGTGTTTAAATGTATTAAACACTTCTGATTTATCTTTGATCACATAGATTGTGATCCACCTGGTAGCATCATCAACATATATGACATAATATCTTGAACCATTTATACTAAAATCCTTTGAAGGACCCCATACATCTGTATGTACCAATTCAAGTCTTTCTGAATACATAAAACCATGCTTATTGTATGATTGCTTATGAGCCTTACCTAACTGACATGCTTCACATCTGTATGTCATGTGTTGACCTGCAACATTAGGCAATCCAAGTACCTAACCATTGTTAACCATTTCTTTGATACCTCTTTCATTAAAATGTCCAAGTCTTTTATGCCAAAGATCCAATTCAGATACCTTCTGCTCTCCATATGTAAACATAGCATGTCCAATATTTCCTTGTACCTTTAATGTGAAGAGCCTTCCTTCATTCTTTCTTGTAACAATCTATTTATTAGGGTCTTCAACATAAACTCCATCATTAGTGAACCTTACCTCATATCCTTTTTCCACAATTTGACCTACGCTGATCAAATTCTTTGGAATTGTAGGAACATAAGGAACCTTAATCAAGAGAGTGCTTCCATCTTTGGCTTCGACTGAACCAACTGACTTTACCTTATGCTTTGTATTATCACCTATTTGGACTGTATGATTAATTGCATTATAATCTAGATCAGTCATCAAGGCAATGTTTCCACTCAGATGGTTGCTACATCCTGAGTCAATGTAAAATACTCTCATGTCTTCATGTGAGGCTTCACATGTTGCATTCATAATAAGAGTCGAATCTTCTTTCTGATCTGATGCATAATTGTAGTAGGTGTTATCATAGGATTGACTTTGGAAGTTTCTTCCTCCACCTCTTCCAAAAGAATTCCTACCACCTCTACCTCTAAAGTTTCCTCTCTGAAATCTACCACCTCTTGCTCTTTGATTAAAGTTCTGACTAAAATTACCATTGCTTTGATTATTATGCCAACAATCATGAGATAGATGATTGGTCTTACCACATATCCAATAAGCTCTGACATTATCTTTGTTATTTCTCCCTCTTCCTCTACTTCTACCATTTCCTCTTCCTCTTAGGAAGTTTGCTTGGCTTGAAGTACCTTCATCTTCACCTAATTTTTGTTTTCCTTTGTTAGCTTTCTTCTTGTCTTTAGAGTACATTGCATGACTTGCACTCTTGTCAACATCTCCTTTGATATCATTCTCAAAAGTTAGCATATGTCCTAACAATTGATTCAAATGAGGAGTGAAATGATCTAATGAAAGTTCTGTAGACAAAATAAAAGGCTTCCACTTCTCATCTCCTCTTAGCCCTTTGAGAATTTGTCTTACCAATTTGTCTTCTTCAATATCCTCATCCACTGCACCTAAAGAATCTGCAATGTCCTTGCGAGCTTGTAGTGGCCAATTTTACATATGGATGCAAAGACCTATGTACGAAGCTCCGAGACATGCCAAAGGGCTAAATATCTGATTCGACGAGATGACATGCCATTGAGACCTATGGTCTACGCTAGAGCATTTTCCAAATGGGATATAGATTTCGTAAGACCCATTAATCCACCAACCAAAGGGTCTCATGTGGAAAATATCATAGTAGCCACCAATTATTTGACAAAATGGGTAGAGGCAAAGGCTACTAGGAGAAACGATGCTCAAACCACTGCTAAGTTTCTTTTTGAGCATATATTCACTCGTTTTCGATTACCAATTGAGATTGTGAGTGGCCGAGGAACCCACTTCATTAATGAAGTAATAGAGTCTTTAATGAATGAGTTTTTAGTGATCCATAAAAAATCTGCCCCATACCACCCCCAAGCCAATTGTCAAGCGGAAAGTTCCAATAAGGTGTTATGCATAATATTGACAAAGATCGTCAATAATGGGAGGTCTGACTGAGGCAAACAATTGCATCATGCAATTTGGGCCTTCGGAGTCGCGTACAAGACTGCCATTGGAACTATCCCATTCAGTCTAGTATACAGACAAAACGCAATCCTGCCAATTGATTTTTTAGTACCCACTTTGAGAATAGCCCAGCAATATGAATGGACATGACTTGAATTATCCAAGCAACTAGACCAAATTGAGAAGCTAAATGAGACTAGAATAGAAGCGGTAGGAGGTATTTATGCGGCTAAGCGAAGACAAAAAGCATATTATGATGCACACATAACAGATAAGGGACTCAAAGAAGGAGACTTGGTCCTGGTCTAAACCTTGAAGCAACATGCCAAGAAATTACAAAAACGTGGATATGGACCTCTAATCATCAATAAGATCTCCATGAGTGGAGCGGTTAATCTAGCTACTCTAGATGGAGATGTTCTTCCTAACTACATAAGTGGATGCCGAGTCAGATGATATATGGAACCAGCGATGGATGAAATGCTAGCACGCCTCGTAAGTGCAAAAAATAGGAAGAAAGAAGAAGAACGGATTAGAGAGGAAGCATGGTGAGAAGCCTTGGAGCGTATTAAGAAATGGAAGGAGTGGTTAAAGCAAAGAGATGAACGGTATCTCCAAGGACAAGAGCCTATTCCCATGGCTAATTACCATATTCATAAGTCTCACACGACTAATGTCAACATGTCCGAGCCTTATTGAAACCTAGGAATTGGAACAACGGAGTACCGACTAATAGATGCCTTGATAGACTTAGGAGCAGGACTCAGTTGCATACGAAATACGGTCACCCGAGATTTTAAAACGATTATGACACCCACGAAAGCACATATGATAGGTGTAGGAGGTCAAGTTATAACATGCATTGGAGAAGCCATAGTATCCCTCCACCTAGGAAATTCAATTATGGAACAACGAGTTCAAGTGTGCAAAGATGAAAAGTTAACAGAAAACTTGATACTAGGACAAGACTGGATCATTGAGAATGAGGTAAGCATCCACCTAGCACAAGGATACATTTTAGCGAAGATAGGGCACAAGGAAATCTTTAGTCCATTAGGGGAGAAATCCTCATAGAGATGGGAAGTCATCGAAAGTGCAGAACAACTCAAAGAAGAGCACATAGAAACTGATTCGAGCACCAATTACTCGAAAGCAGGTTCGAAAGAAGAAGTAATTTCAAACCCTAATATATCCATGGGAGAAGTGGATTCATTATACTCGATTGATGGAGAGAAAGACACCAAGGAGATTAATACTCTTAGAGTTTCTCACACAAAAGAATGATCACGAACTTGGAAAACCACCATCAACTACTCGCATTCGGGGAATTTCAACTTCAAATGGGTGCACAAGGATCAAGTGAAGGAATCAAAAATCGCAACACCAGCTCATAAGGAGGAAAAGGTAGAAAAAATCTTCTTCACCAAAACCCGAAACAAAATGACTCTTGCAAGTATGGCTTCCTAAGCCTTTGATTGAAGCTCAAAAAGCACGGCAACAAATGTGGATCCCCAAGAAGGTCAAACAAGCGGCCATTGAGGAGATAGTCAAGCACGAGGAAACTTTATACCAACACAACAGTACCATAAGAACTAGTGAGCCTCGTCACAAATACCTCAGGAGAAGAAACCCCACACCTCCGATCACCAGAAAGAGAAGAGATACAAAGTTAGCAAGGAACAATGGGACAAAAACAAGGTTCAATACCTCTACTATGAAATGGATCTGGAAACCCAAGCAACTGCAAGGAATGGAACACCACAACAATGAAGATTTTTGTTGCACTTGTGAAACTTCCAATGCACCTAAAGTATGCATGATAGGGCCACAATACAAGGCCAGGCATTTGGCACATGATGTACATAAGAGAAGTAGTGGTGCACATTCTCCAATGGGGAATAGGTCATAGCTTCTACTTCCTAGGAATGGACCTACTATGTAAATAAATAAATGCTTCATCTATACTAATCATTGTTTTCTTTCAGAAAAGAAAATGAAAAATATGCTATAAGAGATGTTACTTATGCAAGCAAGGAGAACGGAGTGACAAAACGAATTACATGTCATTACAATATATAGCACTAACGCTATATCTTCCATTGAAGCTAATGCTCTGTTCATTACAAGTGCAGATGACCTCCGAAGATTCTAAAGCAACCATTCAGGAGGAAGTGATGGAATTTCCTCTACAAAGCTTGACTAAAACAAAGGGACACCGGTTTAGAGAGGATCAACTGGTTGGGGATTATCTATTCCTAGTGACCATCAAGATCATGGACACGGATCATCAGTTCCCGGTTATGTCCCAAGATTTTAAAGTAGTACATGAGCTTTCATCTACCATTGACGTCATGAAGAAAGTCCAGAAATATTTTGAATTGCCAATCTACAAACCCGACTTTCAAAGGTGCATGCAAGTTATGAATACGTTACAGCCAACGCAACACGATCCATTGATGCTAGAGGCACGAGTCATGGACACAGTAGGTGAATGTGTCATAATCCAATTTACACATGATTTAATCAAAGAAGCCTTTGGATGGGAGAAGGATGGCAATACGGTATTAAAAGAGGAAAGTCGAGGGGCAAAGACAAGGACATTTACGGACATTAATCGCACTAACAATGAAGAAGAAGTAAGACTTATTCATCAACACTTTTGTTTCCCTAACATGCAAGGATACACTGCCCCTCAGAAGATCATAGTACAGATGTTGTCTCATGCTATTAAAGAAATTGGGAATCAAATTAAATGACTCACTATATTCAAGAGAGGCTATTCGAAGCAAAGAAGCAGTGGAACCACAAGAAGTTCTTGAACGGTAGCGTAGCTCTGACCATATTGATATATCATGCCTTGGGCATTAGAGAGCACTTGCAAGAAATTCCATCTTCAAAAGCCACGGCCAAATATGCAAAGGCCGCTACAGTCCCGAGAAAGAAAAAAAGTGTCAAAATCATTGAGGAGGCAGAAACTAGCTCCCAACATAAAATGAGAGGTACAAAATGACTAAGAGAATTAATGCAAGTAGAAGCAGAAGTCCCCGCCACAAAAAGGACCCATGTGCTACCGAAGACAAGGATTGAAGGGCATCGACCAATTATCAAAGAAGACTTAACAAGAGCCATGGAAGACACACATAGATACATTGAGGTTTAAGTCAATTTACCCATGCAAGGGCACCATGACCAGCACGCCCACAAAGATACGAAAGTGAAAAAGAACCTAAACAAAGTACATCGATACAGGGAAATAGGGTTGGATAATTCAAGCTCCTCTTTCGATGCACAAGAAGAACCAGACACAACCTTCCTTAATACCAACATTCGAAGTGAATCGAGAGATGATGGACAATGGGAGGAATTAAATGAAGTGAATTACAATGCTGAAGAAGAGGACATGAAGGTAAAGGACACTCCCATCAACCCTAATCAAAACATCGCAGACAAAGAAGTATCCCAGGAAAGAGTACATGTTATCAAAATAAATGACACATCTAACATTTAAATCCATGAGGCTCAGCTTGCAAGAAAGGGTTCATTCAAGAATCCAAAGGAAGAACCAAAAGAAACTACGGGGGAAGAATCAGAACCATTCACACCAATAAGGGTTGTAGCAGAACCCTCCCTCCATGGATGTTACGTTTCAAGAAAGTGCCACGAAGACCAATAATCTCCAAGAAGAAAGCAAAGAACCAGACGTGCAGCTTCAAATTAGACAAAAACATAATGAGACTATTCATCTGGAGCATGGAAAGGATGTACAAATAGGGGATGCCCAAACATTCCAAAAACATGGTTGAATGTCAACGTCGCTCAGCTCAAGCCAGTGGTGCAACATATGATCAAAACTGCTATGGATACACAACAATTGATGCTTGAGATTGATGCTAACTATGATAAAGCAATGCAGGAAAAGCATGAACTTCGAGAATTAGGTAAGAACCTTTACGTACAATTGACTTTAGCACAAGAGCAAATAACACATAAAGAGAACGAAGTTCAAGAGGCCAAGTAGCAAAGTAAAACATTAGAGACAGAAAATGAGAAATTGAAAGAGCAACTACAACAGTTACAACAGAAATATGATGCTCGCAAGGCCGAGAAGACACAGATGAATGCAAGAAGCAAAATATTGGAATCACAAATCAAGATATACATGGATAAGGCAGAGAACTTAAGGAATAGAAACAAGGAGCTGATGACAGCTCTTCTAAGTAATCAACCAATAGAGGCTTAGGAAGTGCCAAAAAAAGACATAAAGGCAATGGAGGAAAAGATAGCCACATATGAAGATTAGCTCAAGCAGGAGCAAGCAATCATTACCGAATGGGAAAATAGGTATATGGATGAGACTGTAGCTCTAAGGACAAAATGGAAAAAGGCCGAGAATAGATATATGGCACAATGTAAAGAAGACACTGATAAACTTGCTGTCGTAGCAGAAGATATCCTCAAAAACAAAGAAACGATTTCTAAGGACAATGAAGAGATCAAGCAAAAGAATGAGATGATAAAATAGCTTCAAGAGGGGCTAGAATAGCAGGCAACACAGGGGACACCAGTAGTTCCAAAAGCCACAACTGCTACTGCGGAGATTGAGGTATGTCCTCTCTCTTCCCCCTTACATCATTCGCCAATAAGGGAGGAAACAGAGATCGAATCTGAAAGTAATCATCGGGATATTGCAGAACTCAGCCGACATGAGAGGGCACTACTGGTGTCCCAGCTTACTGCAGAATTTGAAGATCAAATAATAAAGGTCATGAAGGAAGCTCAGATTGAAAGCAAAAATTTAAAACAGATATTGAAACCATTTAATGTACCATATGGACTCCTTAAAGAGAAAACACGGCAATACATAAAGACCACGACAAGTAAGGAGCCTGGCAACAACCTCTAGTTCAGCAATAATACATTCAACTATAATGAAGAGGAATTTGAACGCGCTGATCCCATATGGAGGAGAAAAATTCTAGAAAAAAACCCTACACTACGGGTACAATGGGAATCATCGCCTTATGCCCTTTAGGTAAACCCATCTTTTTGTCTAGTACCACGCAGATGCTCTTGGTCGCATTTTTGGGAGGGACAGCGCCAAGGTAGCATAAATAATCAATGGCTAAATGATCCACTCTTACCAAGTCCACCGCATAATTATCTACCAACGGAAGAATGCATGGTGAAAACCATGGAATTTTGGATTTCTCGATATGCCATTGTACCAGATTTGGCAGTCAAAATGACTAATAAGATTTTCAGCATGCTACTTAGAGTTATTAAAGTTTTCCAACATGCCAAATATACATTTTTGAACTTCATCGGCATTACACAAGGATCCGAAGCACTTGTTTTTTATCTTTCAACTATCCCGAGCCGATTAACAATTATGACATACTATTCACGGCTTATGTTCTTTCCCAACACGTATATGCAGACTTTTGAAGAAGCATTTTTTATTGGCTTCTTTGAAATTGATTCAAAATTTTTTGTAAAAATGACTTCAAATCTTAATGCAAGACTGGTGGCTTATGAAACAAGCTTCTTTGCAGATCACCGGCAAGCACCAGAGGATGGAGTGAAGTCAACCCAGTGGAAAGAGTTCATTCTATGTCACACCAGTTTGCTCAATCAACGAGAGCAAGCTGCCATACAAACATACACACGATGCTACAAAAAGCCTGTCGGGGATGACAGAGTTTAAGAGGAGGGACGTGTGGAAGAGGATTCAAGCAAAAAGAGAAGAAGAAGAAAATCAAAGAATAAAGTTGCTCAATGAGGAATGAAAATCATAAAGAAAAAGAATGACTCTCTGCCCAAAGCCCCGCAGGGGCATGCATCAAGCAACAACGCCAAAGGCCTAGGTCCTGAGGAGTGGATTTAAAGAAAGATAACAACCAGCACATTTCATGGGAGGTTGCACACACCTTCCTCATCCACTAGGAGCTGGCGGTGAAGCGAAACAAGTGAAGGAGAGAGACAAAACACATAGGAGGCTTCATCGGATAAGATAACCAATTGTCTGAAGGTCCTAGGTATGTCCTCGTCCACTGGATGTGTGCGGTGGCAGAAGGCAAACAGGCTCAGCGCAACACAATAAGGGAAAGCACGTAGGAGGGACGGACGGACCAGGGCCAGGAAGTATCCATGAAGAAGTGCAAGAAGATATTTGGCAGGTAATAATCCTTCAACTAATAGCATGCATGGCAGCACGACTTAATACAACAACCCAGATATGTGATATAGGGAATACCAAGGGCCAAACAGAAGCAAAGGACATACCTCGGATAAAATAACAAATTCTCTGACAGTCCTTATTGCTTCTTCGACCACTGGATGCATGTATTCAAAAAGCTTAGATGAGCAGCAAACGAGAGACAAAAGCCTGTCAAGGGACGACAAAGACAAAGAGGGGGAGAGTGTTGCAGAGCAAAAAGGCACAAAAGAGGAGACCCAAAATTTTCAAATTAATGGGCATATTTTTTTTCTTCAAAGTCCTAGGAAATTCCCTCAAGCCATGTAAATGTAGTAGAGGAGTCCTCTAGATGCATAACCCCAAATCATTGTAATGTATTTCTTGTAAAATAGTAGGAAAATAGAGATTAGTTAATAAAGTGCCGATCTCTTGTGTGAAAGGACCATTTTTTAGGGCACAAGTATGTGAGTCACTTGGTGACTCTTTGCAACCACTTTTTGCCATTGTGAAGAAGGAGAGCTCCTGATTTTCAAAATTGCTTCTTTCTTGCAGATTTCCACCTTCTCTATGATCCTTGGTGTGTGTGTAATGCTTGGAATGTGTGTGTAGGATTGTTGTCTACCCCTCCCCACTATTTTTGAGCTACTATAGTGTGTGTGTGAGCTTGTACGAGTTGTGGAGTGAGTGTGTGTGCTTCCTGCCATTCATTGTTTTGATAATAACTTGAAGCACAATTGTAAAAATTGAGTTACCACCAATAGATGCGTCTCATTGAGAGCTTCGAAAAGAACCTGCTATTAGCCATATTCAGAGTTTAGAGCTCGGAGAAATCCTCAATTTAGTGAAAACTATTGTAAGTGGTATCGTGGCAGATATTTACAGTAGTTAAGTGATTTTGAGAGATAGGTTAGTCTTTTCTCATGCATGTGAGCTGAAACACTTCATTTTCCATCATGTGTGCACACGTCCTCATATGATTGGTTAGGTCTGTTCGTCGGATTGACAAATAAGCGTGTGTGAGTTCCCCACTATATACATGTGTGTGGCAAATGAGATTTAGTCTCTTTGGCACAAGTCCCTAAGATTTTTTTGACTTAGGTACACACTAAGTTTCCAAAAAAAGGTATATTCTTTGGGCTATCAAGACGCCACTCCTCCTCAAGCTAGCACTAGCTACATAGATTCATTGCACATAAATTCTATAGGAATACCAAACATATAGGGATATGTGATGCCTCAAGCTGCATCTCCAATGCAGCCCATTGCTTAGGAGATCCATGCATGACTAGTTCAGCCCACATATCAGAGGAACATTGGGCCATTTGATAGACGGGGAATTGGAGGTTTGGAGGAGCAAAGCGATGTGTTTAGTGTGATGCACAAGACTTTTTTTCTTATGAATGTGAAGAGTTTAAACAAGCTAAAGAACACAAGTTAGTGATTGACATAGATAAAGAGCTTTGTGACTTCAGGTCTCAACTTCCTCTGCCTCTTAATTGGGGGAAGGGAGGAATGAATGAGCTATATGAGAACCTATCTAGTACTAATGCTAGCACATCGGCGGCAAAATGTGATCCCTTGGAAGAAGGAGATGAAGAGGAAATTAAGTCTTAAGTGCAAAGAGTTGCTCAATAGAAGCCTTAGTTAGAGCCAGAGATGCGATCATGTAGAAGACTACCTGGAAGTCTCCTGTGGATCAGTTCTCTTTCTACTCACACATAACTAATGTTGCGAAAAAGAGGAAAAAAGATGAAAAGCAAGCCAAGGCTGAACCAAAAAGAAGATTAACTACAAGACAAAGTAAGAATGAAGAGGAAAAAGCTAAGGAAACTGAAAAGAAAGTTCACTTTAAGGAGCTTGTTACTACTCAGAAAGAGGCAAAGAGAAAGGAAATAAGAGAGGGAAAGAGGCCACTGGAGCCAATCAAAATTCAAGAAACAAATGAAGAGGAGGAAAAGTACTAAGAAGATAGTGAAAAGACAAAAAAAAATGGAAAAATGAGAAGAAGAAGAAAAAGAGGATAACACCAAAGGATGTATTAATCTTTGAGCTTGAGAAAAAGAATGATTCCAAGGAAATATTAAATCACATTTTAATGAAGAGCCAAGTGAACATGTCCTTGGAACAAGAGTCTCTACATTGCACAACCTGAGTTCAAGGATAGTTTCATACGACTAATAAAGAGAAAAATATTGCCATAACCTGAGGACGTGGAAATTGGAGATGCATTTGAAGGTACTCAAGTGATGAATGCACTTGTTGTGAATAGGATTTCTTTAGGACCAAGTATACCTGATGATAAGATGAGAAGATCTGTGAGTCAGCATCCTAGGAACTTTTGGGCACGAAGGATGCCAAAAATGAAAGTAAAATTCAGAAGTGATGAAGATTCATGATTGACTAAAGGTTAGAGATAGATGTGATATCCAAGAAGTTGTATGACCAATTTAGATGGCCTATAGATAAAGAACATGTATGGACAATGAGGACTGCAAATAATGGCTTTAGAGCTTTGCTTGGAGCATGTGCCTTTGTATCTATGATGATAGGGGAACTTTAAGAGGAATTCCACTTCTTTGACCAAGATTTTGTACGAGGCTATTCTTAGGTAGCCTTTCATAGCCAAAGTGAGGATGGAAACAAAAGCAATGGATGCTTGATATGCCTATGTGAGAATCCGATCGAGGTCTGGTCTAAACTCCTTACAAGTCATGACTCTTTGCCCAAATCATGTAAAAAACTAAACAAATATGAGAAAAAACCCCATTAACTCTCATGACCGTGATGATTGTACACTTATAGGAAAGTACAAGGCTTGTTTTGATCAAAGTTTTTGTTAGGATCCACTATTTATTGAGACAATGATGGGATTTGGTTTGATGTCTCGCATGATTTTGTAGATAATTTTCAAAGTTTTTCTGTATATACATTTGTGTTCAAGTTTCTTTGTTTACCAAAAGAAAATATTTCAACTAAATTTAGAGAAATCTATGAAAAACACTATAAAAATTTAGGATTCATGTTATCTGATGAGAAGATTGAAAATATAATCCAATTGGAAAGCAGTTTCATTATTCTAGAAGAAGTTGAGCAGGCACTTCAAAGAAATGAAAAATCTATCATCATGCTCAATTGTATCCAAGAATATGAAATGATCATTCAGTTTTTGAGAGAACATGAAGTGAATGGGAATACAAAGTATAAGACTGTTGAGAAGAAGGTAAAACTCAAAGCCGAACCATTGCCAAATGATAATCATGAAACATATCTAAGAGTGCATGATGACCCTATGCTAAGGATATAAGATCTTATAGGGCATCACTTTATTGAAGAGACTATTAAAAAGATAAAGTTTGGTGAAATATCATTTCTAAGACTTAGAGAAAATGAGAAAGAAAAGTTCATGGAAGTTATCAAGAGATAGAAGGAAGAATTTGCAGTTTCTCCACATCAGATAGGTTGTGCAGATTGGAACAAAGTTCCACTCATGATTATCTTTGTAGTGACACATAACCATGGAATATTTGACCCATTCTAGTCTGAAAGGTTCACTCACTTGCGTTGATGAGGTTGTTAAATTAAAAGATATCCATGCAAACATTGGAACCATCTTCGGTTCCACATTCGCATAGGTAGTTCACGGTGACAAAAAAGAATGGGAAACTTCATTTCATCTAGGATTTGTAGCCTGTAAATAGAGTCATAATCAGAAATGTAGGGACATGACCTATAGTCGATGAATTTGCAGAAGCACTTGCTAGGTACTCCATCTATTCCATGGGTGATCTGTATTTAGCGTATGTCCATTTTTAGTTAGCTATTGCGAGTGGAGACATCACGATGATGAAGAAATTTTTGAGAGCTTTGAAGAGGTAGGGTTAATATTGTCTCTAGAGAAATCTATTTTTGGCATTGATGAGGTTCTCATTGTAGAACATCTATTTGGACATTATGGCTGCAAGCCATACGCATAGAAAGTTGAGGCCATATGTAGGTTTTCTAAGGTGTGTCATAATGTCAAAGAAGTGAGGAGGTTCTTGGGATTCTATGTCTTCTACATGATCTAGATTTATGATTTCCTAAGAAAGAGAAAAAACTTTGTTTGGACCAAAAAAAAGTCAAAAGTGATGCATACGTTGAAGCAAATGCTAAGCCCTGATTCTGTAGCGTGTTGATTATTCCAGTAAGGAGCATATGACTATTGACACAATTCCTATTTGTATAGGCTGGGTCATAGGACAAGAAGATAATAAGAGGGTTAGATATGTAGTTCACTTTGGTGTAAAGATTTTACATCACACTCAAAGAAAATATCTAGAGATAAAGAGAGATTTATAGGGATTAGTGAGTCCTTTAAAATCTGACAAAGGGTATTTTATTGGAGCGGATGTTGTAGTTGAGACTAAGTGCCTTCCATTGATTGGTATCATATTATGCTTAGGTGGATCTCATATGTAAAGTTTATTAATCCCGCTTTTGTTCACATAGCTAGAAAGCTGAACATAATGGTTCATATGCTTTCTAGATCAAAATTTGATGATAACTCCCATGAAGGTGATAATGTAGAAAGAGAAACAAACATGATGAAATATGATCCACTAGTGTATGTTTACAAGAAAATTCCGTGAGAAGAAGTATGATGGTGAGTGATTTTGGAGGATAAACACTTCTATGTGCACAACGAAAGCAAATGAACCCTCCTAGGATCTTGAACTTTTTAGACATAGGCTCTGTATTTTCTGAGTTTCTCTAAGTAAATGTAAAGAATGGAAATGATATTTGCATGATCAAAATAGACTATTAGAGCTTTAAGATGAGAGTAAAATCTCTCCATTTGGATACTATATGGCCTCAACCAGCTGCAACAAAATAGATAAATTGATCTCTTCACCTAGTATTAGCTTACTACAAAGATCGTGTTCTAGAAATTTCTTTGTGCTTGGCACAAATTGCTTTCTAGACTTATATAACTCAACCTTCATTGTATAAGCCTTGCAACAATACAAAAATCATTGAAAATGGATTAAGGATAAAGAGGAAACAACAATTACAAGATCAAGGTGTCTACAAAGATCAAAGAGAGATAGAGTATGTAAAAGTGAAATTTCTACAAAATATCCAAAGAACTGCTAATAGGGGGTGTGGCTAACCAAAGGGACAGCTTGTGCATGTATTTCCATGACTCTAAGTCATGTTACAACCCATTAGAGGTTCTAAAGGTCACATACTAACCTCTTTAACCAATCAAAAGCATATGCATGTCAAAATGTGAGGTCCAATCACATCAAGAGGTGACCTAATTCTTCTCTAATCAACTTCTTTCCATTAAAAACATGATTTGATGCCTCCAACTCATGGAAATTCTTCCCTTTTGATTGTGGATGATGTAGAAGGTTCTATTTGGGGTTTTTCTCCACACTCTTGAGCTTGAAATATAAAACTTTCAGCAGTCCCCCTCAAGCTCAAGTCTTTTTCCTTTGTTGCTTCATCCTATGTCTCTTATGTTGATGGCTTCCTTGAATCCTCCAAGCTTTTTTCTACCTTCAAGAAACTTTTTCATCATGCTTGCAACCTAACTTTAGTGTTTACAAACCTTATATCTAGCTCTTTTGCCATCACCGTTTCTCTAATGAAGTGGTAATGAACCTCTATGTGCTTGCTCCTTGCATGAAACATGGGATTGTTGGCTAGGTAGATGCTTGAAAATGTTGTCTCCATTAAAGAGGAAACTCGTCCACTTCCACTTCCAAGTCCTTTAGTAGCTTCTTAAGCCATAATAGCTCACATGCAGTCAATGGTAAACCTCTATACTTAGCGTCCATGGATAAAAGAGAAACAATGGGTTGCTTTTTAGAGTTCCATGAGATCACTTTTGTACCAACCATGAAAACATAACCTCATGTACTCCTTCAATCATCTTTGCTACTTGCCCAATCAGCATCACTTTATTCTTTCACACTTAGATCAGCATCATAAGAGTAAAATAGAGCTTGTTTTATGGTGTGTTTGATGTATCTAAGCACTTTTCTTTCTGCCATAAGATGATCATGAGTGGGTGCATGCAACAATTGAGAGAAGTACACCTACTATATATGCAAGATAAGGTCTAATGAATGTAGCATAAATTAATGAGCCAATTATGCTTTTGTATAGTGTAATATCTTTTACAGCCTCTCCTTGACCTATGACTATTTTTGTATTGGGCTCCATTGGGTGAGAAAATGGCTTAGAACCACTCATACCAAACCCATACAACACATCCAACAAGTATTTTCTTTGAATCAAGAAGATGCCATTGTGTGCATAGATTACCTTTATTCCTAGGAAGTAATTTAGTGTTCCAATATTAGATATCTTGAACTCCTTTCCTAGCTTTGATTTGATATCTTTAATACCTGCAATATCACTTCTTGTGATGATCAAATTGTCCACATAGATGCATATGTATACCGTCTTGTCTCCTTGGTTCTTCAAGTAGAGTGACAAATCTGCAACACTTTCTTAATATCCATAACTTGACGAATAATTTAGTAACCTTTATTTCTAGGCCATTGGGGCTTGCTTTAGTCCATATAATTCTTTCCTTAGTTTGCAAAAATGATTAATGTATCTCATACTAGCAAATCCTTGAGGTTGGTTCATGTAGACTACTTCTTCAAGCTCTCCATTGAGGAAGGCATTCTTCACATCCAACTGATATAAGCTCCATTTCTTTGATGTGGCCAATGCCTCCATTGAGGAAGGCATTCTTCACATCCAACTGATATAAGCTCCATTTAACTTCCTACTTGTTGGCAACTTGGCTACAAGGCTGAGAGTTTCATTGGAATCTATCCCATAGCTTTGGGAGAATCCTTTGACGACCAACCTTGCTTTGTAGTAGCAATGGAACCATCTAAATTTCTTTTAATTTTTTAAGCCTACTCATTACCTACCACCTTCATGCTTTCTTGAGCTAGTACCAAGCTCCAAGTATGGTTCTCATCAAGTGACTTGAGCTCTTCCTTTATTTCCGCTTGCCATTCCTTGAAATCCTTTGCTTCTTCATCACTAGTCAGTTATTTGTCCTTGATTACTTGAGTCATCTATGCATAATGTTTTGCAATGAAATTATAATATGTTAATCTTTGAACTAGATATCTTACTCTTGAGGACCTTCTTTCAATCCCTTTAGGTGTGGTTTCCATCTTCGTTCTTTGTTTTCTGACTCTTGGGGTTTGAATTTCCTCTATCTCTTCATCTTCCAGCTTGCTCTCTACCACATAGCTTCCTTCCTCAATTGCAATGTTATCTTTGCCTTTGACTTTCCTCTTCTTGCCTCCACAAAAGGGAGAGAGGAGCTATGTCGTAAGAGATCTCCCTTCATTTGTGAAGAAAAGATGGGGAGGCACCTTTTGGTAGGTGACCCCGAAATTGCATAGTATGTGTGATAAATGGAGATACGCAGCCATCCCGTGAGCTCCACAAATGGAAAAAAAGGGAGAGGGAGGGAAGCAAAGAATTATCCTAGAAATGCACATGCATGCACACGATATTTGGCAAAAATATATCATAAAAAGTATGGCTAATTTATGTGAGTAGGCGAATCTAGTCACTTTTTCCCCTTCCTTTATATAGTTTATTGGGCTATTGTTTTTTATCATACCACATTATTTAGACTAGCCATTTTTTTGAAAACATCTTGAAAATTTTCCATTTGGCTATAAATCACCTTTAATGTTTTCCCTCAGGTATATCTAATGTATGACATCCATGCATGATGTACGTGGTTGTCTATGTAGCCTCTCCACAATAACAATGCAGCATATTCATTTCATTGAGCATACACCTCGCTACCTCTACTATGTGTCTGTTCTTCCTCTCTACAACTCCATCTTGTTGAGGGGTATACCTACATGTAGATTGTCTTTTGATGCTATTGATCTCCAAAAATTCTAAAAATTCGTGAGTCTCTACTAACTCAATGAGATTTTTGTCTCCAAATTTTTCATATAGTCAAGTCAACTTTAATTTGTATTGTTTTAAATACATTAATGCTCACTAGGACACAACATGAAGAATAGAATTATCGTGCCCATTTTTAATACATAAAAGTTAGGTTTTCTCTTTGAAATGAATGTGTGCTCATACAAAGAACAAGACAAAACAAAACAAATTAATCAACTGTCACAAATGCTAGGATTCAATTTTGGATTATATGTCATCATGAAATATACTATAATCTATGCAATAATACTACAACATGACTAGAAAGTATTTGGTTAAATCCAATTTTTCTATCATATGAATAGCGACTGAAAGTTTTTATGCTCAACGCATGACCAAATATTCATTCCAACCATAGAACTTGTTCTTTCCTACATTGATATTCTCATCATATTAGGACTATAGAATTGTTCTTCAAGTCACACTATTTAGCCATACTTTTTAGATTATATGTGCTCTTTTATCTCTGTCTCTCTCTCTCTCTCTCAATCTTTCATCTCTCTTTGATTCTCTATTTCCCCACCACCAACTACAATTGAAATCATTTGCTCCCTTTCTCTCTCTCTATGTATCTATCTATCTATGTGTATTTTTTGCCCCTAATTCATTTTCCATGCATCATTATCTCTCTCTCCCCACATGTACTACCTCTCCTCTCTCTCTCTCTCTCTATCTCTCTCCCTCTCTCTCTATCTCTCTCTTTCTCTCTCTCTTTTTGCCTATCTCTCTCTCTCCCTCTCTCTCTCTCTCCCTCTGCTTTCTATCGTAAGTTGCTCTTCGAATCAAGAACCTCCACCTCTAGGTACGAATGCCTTCTGATCTTCTCTATCAAAGCAATATCAGAGATCTCTCTATCTCTCTCTATCTCTCTCTCTCTCTTTATCTTTCTCTATCTTTCTCTCTCTCTATCTCTCTCTCCCTTTGCAGTCTACCATAGTGTCTCTCTCTGAATCAAATGGACCCATGTCTACATATAATTCCTCTTTCTGCAAGTTGATCCAATATGTTTTGTGCGCATATCCTTTTATCTCTCTCTCTCTCTCTTTCTCTCTCTTTCTCTCTCTTTCTCTCTCTTTCTCTCTCTTTCTCTCTCTCTCTCTCATTCTTCCTCCATCTCCACATCTAAGCTCCGTATGGTAGTCTCTAATTGGTCTCTCTCTCTCTCTCTCTCATTTCGTTCTAGATTTCTTTCTACCACCATCGCATCTCTCTGTAATCATCCTTGTGATTCTCTCTCTCTCTCTGTGTCTCTCTCTCTCTCTCATTCTTCCTTTGTCTCGCCAGCTGATTTCTACATGATAGTCTTCAATTCGTCTCTCTCTCTCTCTATCTCTCTATCTCTTTCATTTTGTTCTTGATTTCCTTCTCTCACCATCGTAGCTCTCTGTAATCCTCCTTGTGCTTCTCTCTCTCTCTCTCTCTCTCTCTCTCTCGCTCTCTCCCAATTTCTATCTTTGCATCTTCTCTACTCTATTACTTCATTCAAAGCTCTATGCAAGTTCTCAAGATTTGTCTTGAGACGATGATTTTCATACCTTTCCTAAATGATCTCTCCTTCTAGCTTGACAAAAGCCTCCCATGTTGCAGCCACCACATCATGATGGGCATACTCTCGACACTTCTCTATCGTTGTCCATGCAATGATGGGGACTTTTCATGTTCCAAATCCGTGGAACAAATAGATGCAAGTTTCCAATTATGATATATGCTGAATTGGGAAAATAAGCAGAAACAAGTTCTCATTCCCTAAATCCACAATGGAGAAAACATGATTATGTGCTCCCCTTTCAGAAAAACTTAACAAGAAATTCCATGGGAAAACCCAACTGATGATTACACATGTATATATAGCTTTTCCCAAGGTTTTCTCTCTAGAATATTAGATCCTTCTAGGTTTCTCCTTTCTATTTTCAAAAAATCTTCTTTTTATTCTTTCATATTCTCAAAAAACCCAATGTTTGCTTTCTATTTGATTTTTCTTATTGTATTTATTGTTCTCTTTCTATTTTCTATTTTTCTTTTTCATTTTTATTATTTCTACTTGTTTTTCTTTGTTATTAAAGTTTTATTCTCATTTCAGACATATATACAAAAGAATTAATAAAAAATAAAGGTTAGATTTACTATAAATTATGATTCCAAGGTCCCAACATAGGTTTTTATTCGAGAAACCTAGGGTTTCTTATTGTTAGGGTTTTCAACTCCAAACAATGGCTAAATATGTACATTACATGTTTAAAACCCAAGGTTTCTAAGGTCTCCATGTTTATTTTCCAAGGATAAAAGCTAGGGCTTCACGGGTTTGAAATAGGTTTTCAAGGGTTAGTTTGCAGTTGTTTACCTAGGGTTTCTTGTTGCAAAATTTTCCAACTCATAGAGTATACATAAAATGTTTGAAATCATGAGTTTCTAAAGGTTCAAAGTAGGATTCAAGGGTTAAAAGTTACGGCTTCAAGTGAGAGTTTCTAAGGTTTTGATGTTTCAAGGGGCTAAAGAAATTTATGCAAGTAAACATACAAGCCTAATGTAGAGATAAAATGTTTTCTCATCACACATGCAATCAAACCAATCAAATACTTGAAAAGTTTGCAACTCTTATTCGTTTTCATGCAATCAAATCCCCAATTGTCGATCAGAAAAGCATAGAAATAATTTTTCAAAAATTTTCTTGGCTCATAATCCCCAAGGGATTTCGTACCAATAACATGTGAAGGAACAAATTTTTCCTTTTTATTTTTTGACATTTGAAGGGTAACTATTTGATCATCAACATCTCAATCATACATGTACTCCCTCACCTTCTCTTTCCCTTTCTCCTTTCTCCTTGCATACTCTTTCACATTTTCCCTCAATGAACTTTTCAATGTAGGAAAGGCATATGAACCATAATCTTGGCTTTCATCATGATCTAAATGTCTACAACTTTTCTCTAGCTCATCAGAAACATTATGCATAGCATCACTCATAGCATTTTCAATGACGTCCATGTCGTTTGATACATACCATGATGCATCCTCATCAAATACATCATCTTTGATCACTATATATTCTTTTTGAACAGGATTATAACATCTATTTACTTTCTTCTCCTATAAGTTTTGCACAAATGTGCATTTTTTGAATTTATGCTCAAACTTGTGTCTCAAATGAATAGGCATGTTTGCATAACAAACACACCGAAACACTCATAGATAGATCACATTTGGTTTATGTTTTCATAGTCTCTCATAAGGGTTCAAATCATGAACCATTCCTGTTAGAACTATATTTGTTACGTACCACCATATGCTGACCTTCCACCCAAAATGTATCTGGCATGTTCCTTTCATGTAACATGGCTCTTGCAACTTCTTCCATTACATGATTCTTGCATTTTGCAACACCATTTTTTTGTAATGTGTATCTAAAACACAATTTCCTTTTCATTCCATGATCACTAAGATAATTATTATATTCATTATAAATATACTCTCCCTCTTTATTTGATCATAAAAATTTAATGTACATGCCCAATTTCTTTTCAACCATGTTTTTCACTTTGAGAAAGCATTCAAAAACTTCACTTTTATGCTTCAAAGTAAACACTCAAGTATATCGGCTATAGTAATCAATGAATAATTGATAAGAAAAGTGAGCCAACAATGAATTTTGTTCTAGCATGTCCAACCATATCACTATGAATTAGCTATAGAGGTTTCCTCCTATGCATTTCTCTTCTTGGAAGTTTCATAGGCTGATGTTTTCGAGATGCACATGCTTCACATATGCTCTCAAAATTGAAATGAACGATTCTTGGTAGACTACACACTAATGTTTTCTTTTGCATAGGCTTCAATTTTCTCAAATTCACATGACCAATTCTCTTATGCCATAATTCAACTATATGAGATTTCACATTGTTCTTGGAATACATATTCTCATAAACAAGTGTCACTTATCAAACATGAATACTCTACCCATTTTCTTTCCATGGCCAAGAAATTTCCCTCTTTTTCCATACTTGAAATCATTTATGAAACACCCATGATTATGACTTCCATATCGTGATCCACAATCAAACAAAACAAAACTAAGTTCTTCATAATACTAGGCACATGTAAAACATCACTCAAGGTTTTTTCGACACCATTTTGTTGTACTAGTGGTACATTTCCAACATTGTTAATCATGTCTAAAGTATCATCAACAATCACCACATAATATTTAGTCTTCAAAGGATCTTTAGAATCAAACCAATGTCCTATGCTTGTTATATGATTTGTGCAACCAAAATCTATGTACCAATTTGTATCATTTCAAGGTTCAAACCTACTATTTAGCACATGCTCCAATGCAAACAGATGGTATCTGCCATAATCTTTATATGACATTTTTGCAAAGAATTTGCCACGTGATCCACAATGCCCTCTACTTCCTCATCTTGATCAATGATGGCTAGAACCTCTTCCTATGTTGAAAGAATTTTGAGAGCTTTATCAACCATTTCTAACACCTCTTCCTATATTGAATTTCTAGAGCTTGATCGACCATGGGTAGAACCTCTTCTTATGTTTAAAGAATGCATGATCTCTTGAGTTTCCAATTTGCTTCTTCCAAATTAATATGAAAGGATTTCTATGTGCAAAAAATGTCTATTCTACGTCTCCCATGGTTTGAATCTTTAATCTCAAAATATGTAAAAGGAATGTAATTTGAATATGATGAACTTTACTTTCTCAACGAACCTCACTACCAAATAGATTTCATATAAGGGAATAAACCTAATGTTATTCTTCCTATCAATCCTCATTAATCCATGTAGTCTTTGTAGTGCTTCATGTCCAATACCAAACTTAGTTTCTCTCTAGTTTTACTATATATGCATATGTATGGTTACATATGTAGAGTGGGAAATGTACAGAAATTGGAATGTTACCTTTTAGAGCATGTTTTATTCAATCCATAGAATTTAGTTTGTATTTCCTATTCCTATGTGTTGTATCGTGATAAAGAAAATTACAATAAGTTTATCACAAATCCATATCATGCAACTATGAAAACATGGACCTGAGACCTTTTATAGATCTTTTAAGTAGCTTCTTTCATTTAGAGATTTGTCCCTCCACCTTATGCATGAAGCAATGCATATATTGAAAAAAACTTTAAAAGAGAGCACCTCAAAATCTGATCTGAAGCCAAGGTTCTAGATTTTTGTCGTGAAAAATAATATAACGTTTGCTTTTTGAAAATTCTAAATACATGTATCCTAAATTTGTGTGAAATGTGCTTTCTCTATCAGCTCAAAGGTGCGGGTGGTGATTCAAGGATCTCAATCTCCAAGGCAACCATCTTGCTTCACATCGAGTTAACTCTATCAATAGGATGTCCATTACGATGGGTAGAACGAGCAGCTAGGGGGTTGAATGAAGCCTCGAAGTGTATCTGCATTGTATTGGTCTTGTTTGACAGGTGGATTTCACATGCTAGACATCTCTTCCTAGGGAGTAGTCTCCTGATTTGCCTGCCATGGGTCAAAAAACAAAGAAAAACACCTTTCGCGTGCGTAGGTCATAAATGATGTGGTAGATCAAGGTTTTAGCCACGGAGGATGCAAGTGAATGTGAGCAAAAAATATAACACTCTAAGAAGAGTCACCAATATCAACAATACTAGGTAACAAAATATACACTTGATGATCATGAAAGGACCGATCAATAA
Organism: Ceratopteris richardii; assembly: GCA_020310875.1. NCBI lineage: Eukaryota > Viridiplantae > Streptophyta > Polypodiopsida > Polypodiales > Pteridaceae > Ceratopteris > Ceratopteris richardii. The sequence continues at coordinate 16,299,334 of CM035442.1, read as the reverse complement.
ACAAAACTGAATGTCACAGAGTGATAATGGATAAAACAACTGAGATATTGAAATATTCCACCATAGTGTGGTTCAGGAAGGGTGCTTCAAGCAAGCCTAGATGATAGAGTGGATACTCAAAAAGATATAGCACACTCAAGAAGAAGATTGATCAGATCCACTTACAAGACAAATTATCATATGGGAGAAAGAAATTGATTCATATTAAGTGTTTATACAATTCTAATTGAAAATAATGAAAGAAACCATGTTATCAATTCATCTTTGATGTTGTCTCATAATAATGTCCAAAATAATCCTCCAAGCATGTATGTAGAGCCTCCTCCAAGCATGTGAGAAGCCAAGATGAACAAATAATAACACCTCCTTCCTTCAAGTAGATGAACAACCTTCTTCAAGTGTAGAGCCTTCTCCTTTTTGTCACTTTCAACTCCTCCAAGTTTTCATCTCCTCCAAACTTTAACTTCTTCAAAGCCTTCCTTCCTCCAAAGCAAGAGCACTCCTTCAAACCCTTGAGAAGATTGCTTGATGCATGATAAGATGATGATAAACAATGAGCCAAAGCCTTCTTTATATGGTATTTGAGTGAAGCTCTGAAAGCACATAAGAGACATGCAAAAGCTCCAAATAAAGCAATCTCTAAAATGAGCTACGCGAGTGATTGTCATCGAAATTTGTGATCAACGTTTCTATGATTTTTGCGATTGTTTCCGCTTTTTGATAAATAAAAAGTTAAAATAATCTTTGGCATTCACCATTGCAACTCGTGGAAATCAAACTCAAATGGGTCTTTTAAAATGCACTTGGAGTATCCACGGTGCCCATATCTTTTTGTTAAACGACTATAACATATGTTGTACAAGCTAGAGGATTTTGGACTTTTAAGGGTCATTTTAGAACCAAATGGTATAGCGTTATATATCATTGGAAAGATCTCAATGATTACTTTTGAATGGTTCAATAATAGTTTTGTTCAGCTTTGACGAAATTTTGATTAACAATAATCTTTATCTTTTGAGTTGGAAGTCTTTCTTATAAGTTTGGAGATGGATGGTTAAAGCCCTAGATATGTAGAGATGTAATTCTCTATGATGTTCACCCCTACTAAACTTGCAGATCGTCCTCAATGGGCCAATCCTATAATCAAATCTTCAAAAATAACTGACATTTTGTTAGAACATTGAATCTTGAAATCATCTGTCAAGTGCAAGGGAAGTTAAGTATTGTGCCTATGCAAGGCCGTACGATGTAGCCCTATCAATTTCATACTTTGGATATGGATGGACAAAGATATGGTGCAAAAGATAAGGTATTTGGCTTTTGTAGATGAATCATGTGTGCTCATTTTCATACATTTGATGTGCATATACATAAATCCTTTCCATCACTCAAAGTTCATAGGTAAAGCTCAAAACATGCCTTGATGAAAGGTTGTGTAGTGAAACCCTATCATGCATACTTTGAAAATGAATCATAAACAATATGGTGCAAAAGATAAGGTAGTTGACATTCGTTGAAGGAGTTTGTGCGTTCACTTTCATGCATTTCATGTGTACATAAATAAATCCTTTCTATCACTCGGTGCATAGGTAAAGCTCGAAACATGCCTTGATGCAAGGTTGTGTAGTGAGACCCTATCATGCATACTTCAAGTGCATTTTTCAAACAATAATGGTGCAAATGAGGTAAATGGTTTGTTGATGATGAGGTTTTGAAGGTTTTTTTCGAATTGCTTTAAAGATTTTTAATTTTCAATTATTTTTCATGTAATTCTAAAAGTACAAATAGATGTGCATCTATGCAAACTCAAATCAATATGAATATGCATCTTTCATGCATACTCTAAGTGCAAACTACTCTTCATGGTGCAAATAATGAAGGGTAGAAAAAGAATACTAAAAATGCATTTAACTCACCAATCAATTCTCATCAATCAAACAAATCTCTCAAATCACTCAAACTCTATAAATTTGCTCTATCTTCACATATACATTTGTGACGAAGATCCTCCAAGATTTTTTCGTGTTTGATAGGATCATTAGGCATTAGTACCAAAAAATACATTTCTTTACATAGCTTCCTCATTATAGGTTCTCTCATAATATTCTATCTATGGATCTCTTAGTGGTTCTTTTCCAATCATCAACACCTGATTAATTGGATTCTGCTATAATCATATCGTCTTTATCCTCATTCTCATCATCAACTAGTGGTTTTATGAAAACATCAAAATGTAAGGCAAACAACTTACTAACATGTCTCTTTACAAATCCCATATATAATCATATTATTTCTTTGGATTAATTCATCTTCATCTTCCATACCTACAAAAACGCTTTTCAAAATACATTGGTAATAGTTCATACTAACTTGCTAGTCTTCAAAAGAACTGTTCTATTTATTACCGATTTGTTTTAGGATTTTATCAACTATGCGTGTTATTTTTTATAAATCTTCCTGATCATGATTTAAATCACTATATTGGTCATTTTAGATACTTATATGTCCATCATTGTTGTGAAATCAACATATCCTACCAAGAATCAAACTATCAAGACCACACTCCTAAGAGAGAGAACGTATCCACCCATCCAACTCCACCCATATATATACCTCTAGCCCAAGGGGTTGCATGTCCTTGAGATTGGCCAAGTGTCCAGCCAAGTGTCCCTCATGTGGACACTTTCCAAAGGGTGATCACATGCCTTCTAATTTCCTAAGGTATATCAGATGCCTTCTAAATCAAATGAGAACTCTTCTCTCATGTACACACAAGGTGGCTCCTAGAGAAGCTTCTCCCAAGACTAAGGTTCCCACACCTTAGGATAAATCAAGCCTAAGGTTCTAACCATTCAATTGGGAGCTCATATGAATATATACCTCAAGGGTTAAAACCAAGGGTTTCACCCAAAGGTTCAAGGCACGTTCCAAGGGTAATTCAAGGGCTAGAACAAAGCAAACATAAATCATATTCTAACCTTTAGAATCCATATGTTTAACCTTCTGAACCCATGAATTATACAACATTCTTCTCCCCTTTAACATTTTCATTCTCGAAAATGCATGTAGGTATAATATGTGAAGTATTCCCCCGTGCACCATGATCTATTCTCTGAGCATGGTCATCTCTCTCTTTAGATTCATTTCTAGTAATTAGATAAAGGCTAATCCCTACCTTAATCTGAAAGTAAAGGAATCAAAATCCCTGGCCAAATCACTTTCTCTTAGTCCATCCGAATGTATGCCCTGTACCTATAGACTAGTGAGATGGGTGGACTTCTTTGGTGATCTTTTTCTTTTGGAACTTTCACAAACCTTGAGCTCCATAAAATAATACATTTCAGTACACTTTGTACTTCCCTAGAAATTTACATTTTTAGGCGTCTATGATAGAGATCTTATCTCTATCTTGAAAGGACTAGAAAGTAGATTCATCTTCCACTTTCAACAGAAAGGAGAGGAATCTTTAGATGTTCTGAACTTAAATTATTCTTTTATAGTCCTTTTCAAATACAAATATACTTTATTTGTATTTGATAGGACTTAGCTAAAGATGTGAACTTTGCAAAGTGGGTTTGGTGAGTCCGTGCAAAAACATGCTCAATAAAATGAGGAGAAATACTATCTTCTCATTCCTTGGCAACTTAGGTGGACTTATTTCAATCATCCAGGTTTTCTTGAAACATAAAGCTCAAGTATTCCGAATGATAATATACCCAATCTACAAGTTCATGTCTATAAGTGGATCCTATCTCGATCATGTTTGATTTTCCCTGGATTAATTCTCAGAATAGAGTTTAATCCTTTTGGAAGTTTTAACATTCAAGACTTAGATCCAAAGATGACTTTAGGAATTGGAATTATTTGGTAGACCATTCTCCTAGGTCTCTACCCGATTTGTTCGTCTAAGCTTAGCGTGTTCTTCCAATGAGAATCAGTACTAACTATCTGGAACCAACTATGGTTTAGATAGTTATGTATACTAACCTCAAAGGCCATCAAAGCTTTGCAAAGAGAAACAAATCCGATTCCTTCAAATCCTCAAAATTGAGGAAAAATACTTCATCAAGACACCCTCTAGATTTTCTATTGGATGGAGTTTTGATGAGTCAAGTTTTGCAGCTTTAGTTCCAGGGTCTTGTAAGAAAGATACCTGTTTCTAGGCATCATATCTCAGATCTTACTATGAACATTCTTGAATCACTTGTTCTCAAAGAAAACCTTTTATAGATCATTCTTTTATTCAAGGTTATTATACTTGAAATAGGCATGACTTTACTTTTGGAGTTTAACTTGGTAAACTCCCAAAATTCTTTACCTTCTTACTTATCCAAATTTATTGTACCATATAAAATTTTTCTATGCATTTTATTAAAAAAAATGCATCTGCTTAAGAGGATAAAGGATAGCCTTTTTCAGGGTAAATGTCATGTTCATTCTATTTACCCTTTTGTTCATACAACCAAGTGTATTAAATTGGTTCAGGGAGGTACATTTCTACACCTCATAATGAACCTAAGACCATCTAAATGGTCTTATCTTTACAGCTTATCATGATGTTTCTTATCGGATCCTGAGCCTATTTTCTCTCTGGCCATCAGAGAAAATTCTCAACGGGAGTTAGTTCTCACTATCCCCCACCAGTGAGTTCTTTCTCCAATCCGTAGAACGACATCCTTAACCTTATCCTACCAAGAATCAAACTATCAAGACCACACTCCTAAGAGAGAGTACATATCCACCCATCCAACTCCACCCATATATATACCTCTAGCCCAAGGGGTTGCATGTCCTTGAGATTGGCCAAGTGTCCCTCATGTGGAAACTTTCCAAAGGGTGATCACATGCCTTCTAATTTCCCAAGCTCTATCACATGCCTTCTAAATCAAATGAGGATTCTTCTCTAACTTACACACAAGGTGGATCCTAGAGAAGCTTCTCCCAAGACTAAGGTTCCCACACCTTAGGATAATTCAAGCCTAAGGTTCTAACCATTCAATTGGGAGCTCATATGAATAAATACCTCAAGGGTTAAAACCAAGGGTTTCACCCAAAGGTTCAAGGCATGTTCCAAGGGAAATTCAAGGGCTAGACCAAAGCAAACATACATCATATTCTAACCTTTAGAATCCATATGTTTAACCTTTTGAACCCATGAATTATACAACAATCATCTTCTTGTTCTTCAATGTCATCTTGAATTTTGTTTAGAATATGATTGTATTTTGCTTCCATAATCTTTTAACCTTTTGAAGATCTAAAAACTTATCAATATACAAAAACTTTGCATCGCGTTGGATATAGGTTGTGCCATCTTCGTTAGTTTTGACTTGAAATGATTTTTCATGCTCTTCTTTATCTAATTGTAATTGTTTCATTCAAAAAATTTTCAAATCTTTCTGTATCTATGTGTAATGATTCATCTTCATTGACACTTATGGAGGTTTCTTGCTTTTGTGTTGAACAACTATTTTTATGATCATTAGATTGAGTATTATTATGTTTCTTTGGCATCCCTTGCTTCCTCAATCTATTAGATGATCTTGTTCTATGCCTTGAGTGGTCAAAAAAATATGCTTTCATACCAACTCTTCCTAAATTCAAGTGTAAAGGTAAACGATCATATAATTACATAGTTTTCCTTCAATTTCAAGTACCAACATTTATCTACATGCATTCTCATATGCAATAAAATTCCTAGTTATATGAACGATTTAATCACACCAAAAACATCTAACATGTCGATTATAGACACCATTTTCTCTTCTATGTAAAGTGCTATGAGTGAATCTTTTATGGTCGAGTAAAGTGTTTTGTTGAATAGAATGTGTAGATATATTTTTAGCTTGAACTTGATGTTCATATCTACACTTACATGCTGCAATTTCCTTTACTTGATTAGTCAGACTTTCAATATTTTCTTTCAAACTTGAAATTTCATAGCCAATAGTTTTGAATGTTGGAATTTTCCTCACATGATTGGATAGACTACCTATAATCTCTTTTAACTTGAAAGTTCATATTTTATAGTTGCATGTAGAGCTGCAAACTCTTGATGAATTCAGGTACCTAAGGATTTAATAGTTGCAGTAAATTGAGATATTAATTTGGTCAAGATTGAGAGAAATGAGTTCAATGACTCAAATTTGGAGTCAAAATTTGTATCCATAGATGGAATTAATCGTGATTCCATGTCATGAAGAAGGTTTTCAACAGTAGATTTCATCTTCATATGTATATGTGCAAGCAAAGAAAATACTAGTATAAATACCTCGAATTGCTTGTAGAAGAGGCTCTTTGTAAATGTGTATATGCAATCTTTATACAATTTTTGTTGATCAAATTCTAATACATCAAATACCTAGTGCATGAATATTTTCAAACGTCTCCGCTTCAAATGTCGATGAGAGGGGTGGTGAGAAGAGGATAACTACTTGCCAATTTTCGTGGAGGCGATCAGAGGAAATATGATCAACCCTCAACACCCTGGAAAAGGAATCAAGCTGTAACTCTAAAGGAAGAAAACACCCTAACTAGTTTCTAACCTCACCAATGCATATGCAAGAAAATATAAATTATCCCTACCTGAGTTATAGTGCCATTTCGTCACGTGGGGTTCATAAATGTCACCATGAAGATGCATGGTTGGTGGATGCATCTATGGGAACTCAAAGCAATGTGAATATACATCTTTCATGCATAATCTAAGTGAAAAATACTCTCCGTGGTGCAAATAATGGAGAGTAGAAAAAGAAGAATAAAAATGCATTCTAGTCAACACTCAGTTCTCACTTCTCAATCAAACAAATCTCTCAAATCACTCAAACTCTATAGATTTGTTCTATCTTCACAGATAGATTTGTCAAGAAGATCCTCCAAGAATTTTCTTGTTACCTAGAATCATCAAGCATTAGCACCAAAAAATACATCTTTTAACATAACTTCCTCACTACACGTTGTCGGAATGATTTCCACATTCACATTGAAATTTAGAAAAATAAAAACATTTTGTTTCCAAATTAGTTAACTTTAATCTCTCTTAAACATCCTTGATAAGCTTTTTCATTTTGATTAATCTCTCTTTAAGTGTCTGTAGGTACCAATTGATGAAGAAAAATAGAAAGTGCATGAATACATGGTGACCACCTATATGCATACATATTATGAGGGTTTACCCTAAATGCCCATATAGATGTGTGAATGTACCCATTTAATTATGGGGGCATGGTATAAACCTATGGGTTTAGCTAAATATATGAGAATTTAAGTATCTAGGTGAGTGAGTGTGAGGGTTTCACTGTGTATATTTATGTGTAGGTATGTATGTGTGAGATCATTAACATAAATATGATGTGTATGAACATTTGAATTAATAATTATATGATTTTAATTAGTTAATATTTCTTTTATTTTATACATTTAGTTAATTTATCTTATAATATGCTTTAATTATATATCTTAATAGTGTGTGTATATGTAACTATTAAGGTATCAAACCTTAGTGTGAAGCTAAATTAAAAGTATTTAAAATTTTTAAAATAAAAAACAAATAAATGAAAATGGAAAATAGAAATGAATTAGCTATATGTGGTGTGTGTGATTGCTTGTTTAAAGAGTGGTGCATAGATGATGTGTAATTAAAGTGAATATAAAAATGTGGAGTGGGTGCGTTATGCACTTTAAGTGGATTAAAGTGAAACATAAATGTGAGATATGTGATTAAAAAAGATTAAAAGAGTGGTGTATGAACAGTGTGCGTGAGTTGTGTAGAAAAAGTGATGTATGTATGAGAGTAAATATATATGTGTGTGCAAAACCTTACACCTCACAACATCCAGCATGACCAGCATATCAATATTTCAATGCCATCCAAATGTGAGACATCGGACTTGAACGATTTTATTTTTGAGCAATGTATTAAAGTGAATACACTTACGGGTAAAATCTTCCATAATAAAAAATCGACAGATTGCATCTCGAAATAGGTGACAACGATTATCACAAAGGGGTCAAATGTTAGCCTTTACATGATGAAAGATTGAGGATACCCTTCTCCATAATCTCTATTGCATGTCCTTCGAGTTTGAAGCTTTGTTGATTTTTCTTTTGTTATTGGACAAGAGGCTAGAATAAGAACAAAATAAAGATTGCTCATACATCTTTCCCGCAGCTTGGACTTTGTAGGAAGATGCTTCCTTGTCATTGACATAAGCTTTGGAACGTCATTGTTGGCTGCTCCCTAGGAAACTGAACTCCAAGTCCGAAATGAACCAGAAAATTAAATATTGCTGAAGAGGTCAACACTGACACTTTCCTTCCATATATAGTATCAGCCTCAATCAGGTCTCCAAATAGCACAAATAGGCTCTCCATAAAAGTCTTTTGCAATGCAGTAGAAGTGTAAGTCTCTTGCACTTATCTCTTGCATCTCTCTTTCAGTGAAGGTATATACTCTTTGATACACGTCCCATCATGCCAAGTAGGTAGTTTAAGGTCATCTTGCGAATGAATAACTTCTTTTTATATTCCCATCTTTATCAGGATGGGATTCTTGAATCGACTCGTTTGAATCCCACTTCGGATGGAAGTCTTCATTACGCTTAGACATTGATCCATATTCATCTTTGAAATCTTGAATGAAATCATTCCGTTCTTCCTGAGTTCCTGAAATTATAAGGTGTGCTTCTTCTTCCAATCTATTCAAGAACTCTTCATCACTATCTCTGTCATGATCCCAATTGATTTCTCCTTCAAGGTAAAGGGAATCCATATCTTCATAATCAAGAAAGCTTTGATCTTCAATATCACTAGAATCTTTCTTATCAAGAACAAACTCATCATAATTTGAAAACTTTCCAGGACTATGCATATAGTTTGATGACATATCAATTCCTTTATTTTCAGTGCCATCATAGAATTCTGCATCCATTTCCATCAATTCTTGCTCATTTGGTTCAGAAGATGTTCTTAGACCACATTTCCCATACACTTCATCAATTACTGATTCTTGCTCTAATGTCTCATCATATACGAGCACTTGAGTACCTAAGTTTGATGCAATTAGATCTTTATTCATTTGACAGTTTTTAGAGTCATCTAAATCTATCTTCTCACGTTCATTCTCCTTAGGATGCATGCTATCATGAAATATTTCATACACTTCAATAAGTGCTACTTCTATCTCTTCATGCATAATTTCCTCAGTGCACGGTCTCGACTCATCATAATCACCTTTGACATTCGCCTCGGTATTCAAAGGATCAATTAGTGGTGATTTTGCATCCTCCTCATGGTCATTCATATCTCCCTTTACATGGAGTTCAACCTCATTTACATGCATATCATTATGTTGAAGCTCACTGAGTAATTCATTATTACACACACTCTTGCATCTATGAATGCTCATTCATTATGGTACCACTCAAGAGTATATCACAATCTTGATCTTGATTTGGACTTCCCATAGTCTCAGCATTATGCTTATCACCATCCGCATGCATATCATGATCTAGAGAACTTATCATTTGTATATCCTCTGGATTAGCATCATGCTCGCTTGGAGTCTCTTCACATGATTTAAATGTTGGATCATATCCTGTATTTGATTCATGTACTTGGACATCACTATCAACTAGCATCGAATTACACCCCAACTCTTGTTTATCATCATCGCTTGATGATGCATCTTGAGCTTGACTTTCAGACAGATATATCAGGTTTTCTTTTTTTACAACATCTTTTATCATCATTTGGTCACCTTTAAGCCTTGTAGATTCCTCTAGTTCTTTAATTGTATCTTGAATTATCTCTTGATTTATTCGTTTATCCTCCAATGGATGTGAGGGATTTAGGAGGTCAAGAGAAGCCTCATCATGATTTCTTGTTGACTTTTGTTGAATTTTGATTTTTTTTTTGTATTTGGTGTTCGTTTGTTTTGGATTTGATTGGCTTCCACATGCCCCTTTGGGCCTCCCATCATCAGAATTTGTGTGTGTATGGCACTTGAAGATGTGTTCATTGTAGAGAAGCTTGCAGGCTCTTGGCACCTTGTAGCAATAGAGGTCATATCGATCGTACTTTTAGAGTTTTCTTGATAACACTTATCATTAGCATGTATATCAAGATCATGCATATTTGTTTTATGTCAAAGTGGGGTCTCTATAACTTGATGGACTTGAACGTTATTCACAAGTGGTAAGATACTTGGATTTTGACTACCATCTTTATCTTCATGAAGATCTATTCTCTAGTCATTTTGAAAATTTTCAAACATTTGCAGCTTTCTAACATATCTTGTTACAACATCATGAACAAGTGTCCGGAGTCCCAATTCGGAGTCCCAATTCGGAGTCCCAATTCGGAGTCTTGCTCTTGCAAAAAAGAAATTAGCTCCTCCCGGCCTCTAGAATCTATTGCTTGTAGGAATAAGAACACCCTTTCATGCATTATACATCTCCGGTCATACTCGGACATATCTTCAAATTGCTTCTCGAAATCGTTTTTAACTTCTAGGATCCGTTGGTCTTTGGGCATATGAACTCACCTCAAGAAGGACTTATGAGTCACTTTGTTTATGTCCTTCAACATGAACTGCTTGAGGAGCATCCATTTGTATAGCGACCATGTTATATGGTTTATTTGCATGAGTTGGTCGTGTAAATTGTATTCACACACATAGGCAAAGTTTTTGCAGAAATCCATATCCATCATCGGAGTGAATCTCACACCTAGATACTTCCACTCGAGTTCGTACTCTTTACAGAACGTAGATATGTTCTTCCCACTGAAAAAACTGTAGCGCTTGATTAATTGGTCATTAAGCGATTGGATAGCTTTTTGTCGTCTATCCTCTTCTTGAAAGTAGACCAATCGTGCTATAAGTTCTTCCATTTTTGCTTTTGATGGTCTTAGGTTCTCGGCTATAAATCACTCACCCCCTCCTTTCACATCGGGTTCACCAAGTATGTCAAAGGTTTCCCAGAAAGGAGAGTGGAGCTAAGTGCCATTTAATGAAACCTTTAGGTAGCCTTGTCGTCTAATCTTGAACCTTAAAGGGCATGCATCCTATTGTTCAACCCTATTAATGTCAGATGCCTAACAAGAATTAAGCAATATTGATCCTTCACGTATAAACTTCCAATGGTTTTTCCCCATTGCTTACATGATATAAGTGATGCTCTTGTAGGCACGACAACCTTTGGTCATCTACATCCCTCAAGATCTCTTGCATTATGACTTGCCCTACAAAGCAATATTAGTTTATTTCATTGCAAAAAACATCCTCGATCATGGATTAAACAACCCGTTTGCATTCCCAAAATCAGATGTTATAAGGCAAAGAGGAACAACCCATTTGCATAGATAAAATGCCTTAGTCACAAAGGACGTCCAATGAGCAAACTCGATTGTAAGCTTTGGCAGTAATATCGAGAGTTCCCTCTTTTAGCTCATTGCCATGGCAGCTCGACAAAGATTTTCTCAATAGATTCACCTTGCACATTGTAAAATATATCAGAATTTCGTTTTACTACCATTCTCCTGAAAACAATATGATCCCACAAGCTGAACAATATCATTCTTCCAGAAATTAGAGCATAATCATATTCACTTATCAAGAACATTAATTTCCAAAACCTTACACCTCAGAACATCCAGCATGACCAGCATATCACAAAACAGGTGACAACAGAGCTTCAATGTCGAAGGACATGTGACATAGATTACGGAGAAGGGTATCCTCAATCGCCTTCTAGACTATCAATTCATATCACTCTCTAACTTGCTTCACATCAAAGGGTGCGTTAAATGTTGCAAGACAAAATAAAGATCTTCCAATCGTATTCTTTAGAGTAGAATTAAGGAGTGGTAATTCATTGGAAATCAGGCTCATAAACTTCGTATTCCGCACTAATTGCATAAAGTTCATGAACCAGAGGAGACTCCACATCAGAGATATGTGCTCTCCGTATTAGAAACTTATCTTTCCACATAGTATATGCCTCCACTTTCCTCGACCAATAGCAGATAAACTTCCCCAGCGTCCGCTTTCCCTCTGCCTCCATAAGAGAGATTTTTCTCTATGCTCAACATGTGAACTCCACTTTTCTTTTCATGCAAGAGTCAAAGAAGCGCTCCAGCCATCCCTTTTTGTCCACAGCGCACATTCCTTTTCTGTAGTGAATTCCAAGCACTTTCTTTGCATTCCTCTCCGTGTTTGGAAAACAAACCCGTTCTAATGTGTTACTGTTCTCCCAAAATGACCTCCATGTGTAGATCGTTCCCCATTCCACTTTTTTTTTTTGTAATTCTGGCGTGATGCTCCGTGAAGAGCTCCAGAAAAATGTGGACTAACCCTTTTTCAAAAGATGCCTCCAAGTTCCAAATCCTCACACTGCGGTTATCTGAAACTGATGCAATCCTCTTTCCATGTTGAGACCAAGCAATACGAAAAAATGGATCCCTCATGTGCGTTCAGTCTCTCCTTGATTGAGACTAAGTGAGATGGTCCCTCAAGATAGCCGTGGATCCTTGAGAATTTGTATTTGTATGCAGTTGTTGAGTGCGGTATGCCCACATCCCAAATAACTCGTGAAGTGCCAAAGATCATGTGTGTTACAACCCCAGAACCACAAACAATAAAGAAGGCACCTCTCTCCACACTCAACATGATATATGTAGGCATTATGATGCATACTCCATAGTGACACGGAGTTCTCAGAGGTACCAACACCAAGCAGGCAGTCAGTAGAATCTTCATTTCTAGAAGATATATCCTTCAAGAATCGTACATCGAACACCCAATGCTTGCATCGTGGAAGTGCTTTCGAAAAATTTAGCTTTATCTGAGATTTGTTGTGATGAATAGCAGAAATATCATACTCCAAAATCAGATCATATAATTTTACAATCCTCTCTCCATGAACAACAAAAGTTGTCAAGAATCCAGAACTTTGCGAAGACACCAGATCCCTAGGAATTGCCCCTTTATCCTATTGTTAGTTTTAATGATGCAAGGGGAGGACGAGAAAAGAATCAAGGGATTCATGCTAGCATCTCAAGCAAAGCATCAAGTAATGAACGAATCATAGATATGAAACATGATTATGATAGGGATAGCATGGACCAAAAAATACTAAATTGATTCAAGATGCATCAATCATATGTCATGCTAAGGGGAGATATTCACTAATATGTTGGTTCCTAAAGTTATTGGTTGTGTGGAAATAGGAGACAACATTGAGCACAAAATAGAGCATGTGGGTGACATCAAACTAGCTTATGCAAAATATGGAAGGTTATTACAACAAGTTATTCATTTACCTTCAATTTTGAAGAACCTTGTATATAAAAGACATGGTAGAAAAAGTTTTGAAGAGCATTTCTCAAAGGAATCCACCACGTATTAGAGGCATAAAGAGGCACTTTATGGTCAGACACACCCTCCAACAAAATGGACGAGTAGAGAGGAAGAGCATGCATATTGTGGAAATACCGAGATAGATGATCAATGAAGGTAAAAATCCATATCCCTATCGGTTAGAGGTAGTCAGTAATTTAGTACATATTATGAATATGGTGCCCACTATTGGTGCACATGATTCAACACCTCATGAGCCTTACTATGGTTAGAAGCCAAGCCTAGTGCGCTTGAAGGTGTTTGGATGTCTTATCTACACATCCCACAAGAGCTAAAATCTAAAGATGAGCGGAAATCAGGGAAATCTATTTTCATGGGTTTTTCCACTTAGAATAAAAGTATAAAAGAAATTTCCAAAGCAGAATGATAGGAGAACAACTAGGAAGAAGACCCCCATTCAAAGATATAGCTATGATTCCTTTATGAAAAAACATTTTTCATATATAATGTAGGGTGTTAAAGATAAGGAACTAAGTAGCTAAGAAAAAGTCAAAGATAAACTAGAAGGGAGGGTAGCTACGTAGAAACAGTTTAGTACTTTGAAAGATAACCATACTTGTGAGCTAGTACCATCGAATGATGACATGCAGATAGTCCAAAAGAAATGGGTTTACAAGACAAAAAGAAGCTTGGATGGAACCCTAGCTATACACAAGGCAAGATTTGTGGCAAAGGGCTTCACACAAACACAAGATATTGATTATGATGAAACATTTAACCTTCTTACTAACAAAACCAAGATTACAACTTTATAGCCATATTTGTGGTCAAAGGGTGTCTTTTTTACCTGCCATATATCAAGAATTTCTTCCTTAATGATGAGTTAAAAGAAGAGGTATAAATGGCTCAACCTCAAGGGTTTGAAGATCCACAACATCCTAATTTTGTATGGAGGTTAAGAAAGGCCTTGTATGGTCTAAAGTAGGCCCTAAGGGACTGGAATCAAATGTTGGAGGATTACTTATGCAATTGTGGATACTCTCCAAGTAAAGAAAATATTTCACTATACCTAAACAGCATAGAGAATAGAATAGTATGCATGTGTATAAATGTTGATGAGATCCTCATTATAGGTAGTGAGCTTGTAGCTATAAAGGACATCAAAGAAAGACTTTAGAAAAGATTTTAATGTATCAAACTTGGGTAAGCTTAAATATGGCTTTTGGTATCCAAGTTATGCATATGAATAAAGGTATATATCTATTGCAAAGAAATTATTTTTTAGATATGATTATGGCTTGGCATAATGCAAAGCCATTGCTCAAGCCATGGACTCTAATATCAAAATTATCAAAGAGGATGGTAAGAAGCTAGATGAAATGACCTTCTATATGAGTATGGTAAGCTAACGCATCTATGCAAACGTTCATAAGACCTGATTTGATATATGTTGTTTGTGATTCCTCTCAATTCATGCATACACCAAGAGATGTGGATATAAATGTAGAAAAATGGGGCTAAGTTATGTTAGATGCACCATTCATTGTGGGTATCTTTATAGGTATAGAGAAGAGCTAGAACTGAAGGAATGGATTCATGTAGACTCGGTACGAAGTGTGGATGATTGGACATTAAATTTAGGTTATGTGTCCACGTTGGGAGCCAAAAGCCTTTAATGAATAAGAAAGACGCATACTATATTACCATAAAGAGATTTTTAATCCTAAAGCTACCTACAAAAGAAAGGAAGCCTCGTTGTTTTTAGATGGTTTGTCGAGTGGAAACTACAATCATGTGTGTACTTAAAAGAGCCACACATCATAGAAAAGTGTGTGAGAATATGCATTGATATAGACACAAGCTAGGGGAGGAGCTAGAATTATCAAAATTCTCTAAAGCTTTAGAATGCTCCAACAATATGATATCAAAACCCTCATCATCAGTTGAGGATCTAGTTGGGTTACTTGTGTTCCTAACTCAACATAGTGTGGAATCCCTCCTTCTTTTAATAAGTATTCCCAAGAACTCTTGAGAGGAATCAAAGAAGAAAACAAGGTTACAAACCAGATGAATCCCTCACCTATTGAATATATAGATGATCTTTAAGATCAATTCCCTTAGGACATACCCTCTATATATGCACAAAAAAACGAATCCAATCAAGTAAAAAGTTGGAATTTGAATCCAATTATTTACAAGAATTGTCACACTTTATAGGTACATGAAAATGAAAGCCCATTGAAATACAAACTCCTACAACACTAGTAAGGAACAAATAATCAATTATAACTAGGAGCTCATAGGTTGTAAGAAACACTAAAGTGCAATGCCATCTCTATTTAGAAGAGCTCGAAAGAGGAAAGCCTGAGTTGTGGAAGCATGTAGAAAATCAGCTGGCAACAATTGCTAGATCTCACTCGAAGGTAGAATCCAACATAAAGTCCTTGAGATCCCCTTGGAAAAGATACGACATATGAGTGAACCAGAAGAAGGAGACCCATATCTTCCTATCACAAATTAATGGTATATGACCAAGGAAAACATACATTCTAGAGAAGGAGTTTCCATTACCACCACCTCCTTATGGATACCTTGGTGTAAACATGTGTTGTGACCCACTAGAATGAAGATTCAAATGGCAAATGCACATATAGAGAAACCATTAGGATTCTTGGAAGGAATCACACTCACCATATGTGGTGTGGAGTTTGCAAATGCATTTGCAATATATGCTTGCAAAAAATAATTCACATGAAATGATTGTGGAAGATTGGTGAGCAAACGTGGAATCCCATCCACAAGACTCAAGAGGATAGAGAGGACATAGATTGTTGAACAAGAAGAAAAAGGATTAGATATGGGAAACATAGAAGCATATAAAGACATTAGATTATTACAAGACCTAGTCTATGCACCTAGTCTATGCATCTAGTCTATGCACCTAGTCTGTGCACCTAGTCTATGCACCTGCGGTATTTTTAGACGAGGTGTTTGAACCTCACCATTGGACAAAAATCTTAGCAATCATGATAGAGCTATGAATGAATTATAGTGGACCCGTAATTAGGATGAGAATGATGATGATATTGAATCCATCATAATGGACCCCTTTCTTAATTAGAGTTAAGGATAATTGTACTAAATTGATGCTAAGATGTACAAAAAATGAAGATGCACCAAAAAGAAAGAAGAAATAATGTAAAAAGATCCCATTAGCTCAGGAAGAAGAGAAATGATTTGTCGAAGTACTTGAGAACTTTAAGAAACACAATAGCGAGGATAGAAGAATTAAGGTGAGAATCCCAAAACAAGAGGCACTCATGGGTGAAGCATGCTAAAATAAAGAATGAGTAAGAAATTAGCAGTAGTCATTGAAGATTATGAAGAGCGAAACATAAACATAAGAAATTACTTAAGTATTGAGGGAGAGCGAGATTTAAAAAGCCTCTTATGCGAATACCAAGATGTGTTTGCTTGGATGTAAATACATTTTAAACGAGTGGATCCAGACCTCTTCACATAGGATTCTAATGAATTTAGAAGGCTAGCCCACTAAATAGAAGCCAACTATAATGACATGTATGCAACAAAGATAAAAGAGGAAATTGATAGCCTAATAGAAGCTAGAAGAAGCGAGTACCACATGGTTCATATGAAAAGATGCATGCTTACTTGACTGCACATGGTTTTGAGAACATTTCAACTAAGAGTACCTCTTATGTTAATCATGAAAATGATGTGCTTCTAATCATTGTTGTGCATGTTCATGGCATGATGCTCACCTAATGAGAAGCATATTCTTGAATTTAAGGAAGCGTATTTCTGAATTTAAGGATGATTTGCATGCCTCTTTTGAGATTTAAAAATTGGGGCATTTGCATCATTTATTTACACATTCAGATTATGCTAGTTGATGGGGGAATAGCTTTGTATAAAACAAAATATATTGACACATTATTGTAGCACTCCAGCTTTTAAGACTACAAACCTATTGCCAATCC
Source organism: Ceratopteris richardii (assembly GCA_020310875.1). Lineage (NCBI taxonomy): Eukaryota > Viridiplantae > Streptophyta > Polypodiopsida > Polypodiales > Pteridaceae > Ceratopteris > Ceratopteris richardii. Next base: position 16,281,976 of record CM035442.1, on the reverse strand, counting down.
TATGGAAACAGGTTTGGCAGTTCCTTACACATGAGTACCAAATCCTTGATCACCGCATCACCCTTAGGGGGGATCTAATGATATATTTTGATAGTGATGTGCGTGAACAAACTTACGATATTTGTGGCACTTTTTTCCCTCTTTAGGTGGTTTTTCCTTGGATTGTATATAAACTTCTAAGCCTAATGGGTCTCTTATCTTTGAACATTTGCTTGGTAATACATTTAGTATTATGTTCTACTCCAAGCTTCATAATCTTGTTCCTAGTTTTGTTCTCGTGCTTCCATAGACCTAAAATTCCAATAGAAATAGGGTAGGCCCCAACATTAGTATTACCCAATTGAATACAAAAGCATTTCAGTCAACCACATTGTTGTCCCTAGTTTGACTATTTTCTTGGTTTGCCTTTAATTAAATTACCTTGGCTTTCTACGTTAAAACACGGATTTCTAATATTTTTTATGAGTGACGTTGTATTCATGTAAATTTCAACCATCTTGGTCTTTAATTAACACTATTGACGATCGGATCCCATAGATGCATGAATGCAAAGGATAGTACAAAAATGAAATCACACAAAAGTTCGGCAACAAACACAATAGTCTTAAGGGCCTCGGAGATGTCCATTTCCACTAGAATTTGAGGTTCTCACTTAAGTTTAATATCTCCTCTAGGTTTTTGCACTCAAAGGTTGCGAATCAAAGATCTAACACCATCCAACCAACTATAATATTCCACAGAAAGATCATAGAGTTCAATGGACATCGGGATCCTAGTTATCTTGGGACCTTTAGGGTTAACCAAGTATGCCATTTGAAAAAGGTTATGAGAATAATCATAATCAACCGCTCGCTCTCCATAATGGCTTGCTGCACATTACTAGAGTCATCAAATAGAAAAAACGTAATTATTCGGTAAGTAGAGAATATGCTTGACATATAGACCACGACATTTCAAGGTCCATCTAGTCCAATAATTAAAGGTTTCTTGCGAAGGTCTTGGGCCATTACATAATCCAATAACCACTCTTTCATATAGTTGTTTATGCCAACTTTCAAGCGAGTTCTCATCAATCACTAAAGTTTGTCTTTCTATCTCAGTATCTTGATGTCTAATGTTACGATTATGAGTATGATCATCCTAATTCTTACCTTTAAGAGATTGACATGCGTCAGGGTTACCTGAATATTCTAATAAGTTAAGCAATGGGTTGTGAAACGAACGAAGAAGCTTGATTATCTTAGCAAATATTTTCCTTGGTAAGCCGTCCCTTGATCCCATAACCAGAGTGGATTCCATCACTTGAGTAGATTCCATCACTTGAGTAACAAAACGATAAAAAACATTACGAAGTTCACCATGGAGTGTCATGGAGTAAGCAATAGACAGCGATAAGCTCGCAAAGCAAATAATGAATAAGAGGGGACTTGAACCCCCATTTGCCTAATAGTACAAGGCACATCCGCTAGGAGTGTGAATTTTTTAGTAGTACAAGGCACATCCGCTAGGAGTGTGAATTTTTTAGCCATGGCACAAATTATATTTCCTTATTTGTAAGTAGACCATTTTTTATCTCAGTTCTGTTGGAACGGAGGAACGTGAAAGTCTCTTTGACCAAACATTAATTATTTTCCACATGCTATCATGAGTTCAACCATTGGTTATTTGCTACGTGCTACCATGAATTCACAAAGACGTGGAGTCCCACAAAAATGCCGTTTTTATTTTCATCAGCAAGAGAGACCGGTTATCTCCTTTTATGGACAAATGTTGCAGGTTGTTTCTACTGCACACAGAGCAAAGATATGCAAGTCATGAGATTTTCTTCCGGGAATGAGTGTGAATTGTTTGACGATGGCACACATATCATTTTCGGATGGAGTGAGATCATTTTTTTAATGTCAGTTCCGCTAGAAGTATGTTAAACGACCCAACGAATTGTGAGCACTGAGGGGATATGCGTTTCCTATTGTCTTAAGGCACAGGCGCTATTTCTCTCCTCCGACCAGCACATCATCGTGTCCATCAGACACACAATATGCCAGCATTATGTTTTTTGAGCGATGTATCACACAGGATGATGCCCTCCACAGTGGGTGTTTTATAACTTATTTCTCTTCGAGTCAACTAAGGGTCTGATCTTCAGACAGGATCATATCGAAATACCGTCCCGTTACGAATCAATGACAGGGACGCAATGAGGCGCACGCATTGAACAAATGTTTTAAAGCGACGACTCACGAGGCTCCTTTACGGTCACCAAGCGTTAACCTGCGAGATCGTGTTTTGCCCAAGCAGCAGTGCACATCAAGCTCCCATGGCAGGGCACAGAAGGAGGAAAAATGGCGAGCCATCGGAGAGCAATATCGAACGCATCGAGCAGGGGCGTCGCCGTGTCGGACCGCCCGATGTTAATCCTGGTAATCAGCCATATTACGGCGATCGTCCTTCTGTATCGCCGCCTCCGGTTGCTGCACCTATCTTTGATGGGCCGCAACAAAATGAGAGCAGGATGGCAAAGCTTGCTCTTGTCGCTGCGCTTTTGTTTCGGATAATCACTATACTACTGCTTTCTTTTCACATTTTTGTGATTGTAACTAGTTCTCAGAGTACCAACAACCTGAAGATCTCATACTCCGACTACCCTCCCTTCAGGTCTCTCTCTCTCTCTCTCTCTCTCTCTCTCTCTCTCTCTCTCTCTCTCTCTCTCTCTCTCGCACAAGCAACGCCTTTTTTTGTAACGAGATGTCCGTACACAATTCTTCCCAAAGAGTTCGTTTGTCCCAAAACACATTCAATCTTGCCTAAAAGTATGATACGCCTATGCGTGCAGGTATTCAATTTCTACTGCCTGCCTAGGACTGCTGTTCTGCATTTATGATATATTCTCATTAATAATGCGAAACTGGCTCGGCAATTTCACATGTTCAGGGAAAGCCTTGCTGTATTTGACGTACATAGGAGATCAGGTATCTCTTCCATGTCATGCTTGTCTATCTCTTCCATTTGATGTCTTGTCTGTGGGTACGTCTCCCTTGTAACTACCGAGAGAGAGACGCATGCAGATTACGATGGTGCTTGTCTTGTCGGGCGGAAGCGCTGTTGCAGCTACCTTGACTCTATTCCACAAGATCGACATGTGTGATTGGCTGGAAGGAGATAGTCCGCCAAGCCCGCCAGGTGGATATGATCCTGGATCAGAACTGTCTCCGCAAAGGTAGGCGTCTTGCTTCTATAATGTGGAATATAAGTACGCAAATTTGAAAGAATCAATACCTGTACATAATCTCATTCTTTAGCTATCCATCTACATATAAAGTAAACCGAGTGCTCACATTAAACTGTTTCTGTCTACTACAGTCCTTGCACCGTTTACAGTTACGACCAACTGTACCATCGATTGTCCGCTGGAACTGGTCTTCTCTTTTCTGGTTTCCTTATTCTTCTAGCAAGCTTTGTCATCTCATCGCATTCGTTGCACGCATCCCAGTCAGCAGCTTCTCCGAAGCATCGATGAAGGGCCTACATCTACAGAGCGAGCACACTGTTGACCTACTGGAGAAAATGTCTGTGCGCTGTGCAAAATTCGTGCGCTCCTTCAATTGCCCACCTTTCATGTCAATATTCGAGGAAATTGTTTCTTGAGTAAATAGACACAATAACAAGTAAATTGTTTCTACGAGTGTCCCATGTAACTATTCGTACAATCGTTCTCTTCTGTTGGCCCTGTTCGTTTGATTACCAGTTTAAAACTGCTCTTATCTATCCATATTTCATGATGTATTTTTGCTTCTTCCAAAGCAATATGACAGGATTCCTATGTGCGGAAAAGTTATATTCGATGTCTGCCAGGCAATCGAGTACGAGAATGTATGAGAAGAATTGTAATGCAAATATGATAACTTTTACTGGTCTCAACGAGATTGACTACCAAATAGATTTCGTACCAGACACTAAACCTGACGGTATTCTTCCTCTCAAGCGCCATTTATCCTTGATTTCTTTTCAGAGCTTCCTGCCAAATGAGATTTCTCTCAATTTATTCTTTACACACATATGTATGATTCCATATGGATACTTATAACAAACGCACAGGAAATGGAATGTTACCTTTCATAGCACATTTAATCCGATCCGCCGAATTGAGTTCCTCTTTCCTATTCCGTGATGTTGGGTAGTGATGAACAAAATGAAAATACGTGTATTACAGATCCCCATCGGACGACTATGCCCTGCCGCCATGAGACATTGGCAATGTGACCACGGTCAGCTGTGGTACGTCCATAGCAAACAGAAAACACTCGCGGAGACGAGACACAAAGAGAGAGAGAGAGAGAGAGAGAGAGAGAGAGAGAGAGAGAGACCAAATTTTAGATAAGGTTCTGTTGGCAGTGGCTCGGTCACGACAATTCTTTTGTTTCATTTTGCTTTGTTTTACAACTAATTTGTCACATCAATTGTAAAACAAAACAAAATCAATTGTTCAGAATGAGTTTGAATACAAGATGAAATTACTACATATGTTGAGACAAAAAGAAATGAGCTTTAAATGAAATCTGCCCCTAAGCTCGGAATGCGCTTCAATACAAGATGAAATTATTACATATGTCGAGACAAAAAGAAATGAACATGAAATGAAATCTAGCCACAAACAAAAGCTTTCTCACTCGTAAAGCTTGTCCGAAGTAGATGATTTTTTGTTTTGGAAGGTTTTTTGTGAAAATATTCGCCACTTTTTCTCGGCTGTTGATGTGAGTCAGCCCCACTCCTCATTCAATAAACTTCTCACAAAGAAAGTGATAGTGAACTTCCATGTGCTTGGATCTCGCATGAAAAACTAGATTCTTTGATAGCATAATGCTGCTCAACTTGTCCCAATAGATGATCATCTTTCTATCCATGTAGATTGCAATGTCTCGAAGTAGGTACTTTATCTAGATCGCTTCACAAATGGCTTGCGTAATGGCTCTATATTCAGCTTTGGTGCTTGACAAAGTAATAGTTGGTTGCTTCTTACTACTCCATGAAATGGTTGCACTTCCAAGTGAGAATGAAACTTCATTACTTAACCCTGGATTGATGACATTTCATGCCCAATCTGGATCTCTATATGCATATGCACATGGATGAATATTTTTCTAATGAAACAATCAAAAATTGCATGTTCCTTTCACATATCACTTATGAGTGGCAGCTTGATTCCTAAACTTTGCATTTTCTTGGGTGTTGAGGTCTGATCATATTTGATATGAGTGCCTACATAGAAATTGGTACATACTTATCCTCTCCTCACCACTCCTCTCATCGACATGTGAAGCACACTTGATATTTCTCTACATTTACTGGATATCTATTTGCGTTATGGGATGTTATTGTGTCATGTGTGAGATTGTGCATAAATCATCCACATAGACCTCTAGATTCTTATGCAATGATTCTTTAAAGACATGACACATGAGCCACCAAGAAATAGCAAGTGCATTTTTTATCCCAAAAGTTATCATCAACAATGCCAAGATACCCATTCAGTGGAACATGCCTTTTCATGTTGATCATCAAGGCATTTTGATACTTGATTGTAACCCAAAAATTTATCAACGAGGCTATGAAATTCCTTGACCACTCCATGTTCCAATATATAATTTATCATGAGAAACAGATAACTTCCTCTTATGGTGGCAACATTAACTTTCTTCAAGTTAATACACAAACATAGTTTTCCATTCTTTTGACCACGATTGGGGATACCCATTCCATATGCAGATTCTCATCCATAGACCTAACTTCTATCAAAATTTCAAGTTATTCCTTTATTTTTGCTTCATATGGGTCATTCTAGGTGTATCTCTTCTATTTTTTTGGCTTTGGATTTCGAGATCATGGGGATCCTTCGTGAACAAATGTCTAAATCCAATCCTTTCTAGTGCATGTACGTCCAATAGAAAACATCTCGATATTCTCACAAGAGGGTAGTTAACTCTTGTACTTCCTCAAAGCTTAGGTTTCTTCCTATGTATAGGCTTTGTTATTTGCTATCCTCCATGCTTACTACTATTTTCTGTTGGAAAACAATTTCTTCTTGGTCCATCTTAACTATAGCATATGTTGGTATTGTTTTGGTAGTTGGTACAACACAACAGACGGGTTGAATGAGAGACTCACATTTTAACCAACACGCCACCATTCTTGCTTGTACAAGAACTAGAAGAATATGTAAATATGCCATTCGCGCCCCTGCCTAACAGAAATCTGATAGAATCTGTATCTTTGACTTACTTCTTCCAATGTTAAGAATCATCTCAAACAAAGGATAGACAACTGAATCATAAATACACAAGATCATAAAAGATCTATTCAAGATCAATGATCTCTCCTGTGTAGAATCTACTCTTCATCAATCCTTCATGAGTGAATGTTTGATTTGTTACCTGAATGTCTCGAAGTGTCCATGCTTCTTACAAAGTTGTAAAAATTTTCTTCAAACAAATCCTTCCCAAGAATCTGCAACTCCTACTTGTAATATAAGTGGACAAACTTCTCACCTTGAGAACTCCAAAAGCTGCAAGTTGATACTTCATCTTTTCATATTCTACCTGGGTGAAATGTGATAGTACCTACTTGACTTTCTTTTGGCTAACTCCACTTCTCAATCAAGTGATAGGATCTAATGGAACACTTTTTTGAATACAAGCATGTATCCAAAAATCAAGACAATAATAGAAAGTAGATTCTCCAACTGACTAGTACATCAACAAATCTGAATTTTTTGAAGTTTTTGAAAATACTGAATATGAGGTAATCTTTTCCAAACATAAAACCTCAACCTAAGTCTTCAACATCTGCTACAAAACTCTTTTACCTTAAGAGTTAGATAAAGAAGAAATATACTTCTCTGCAACTTGTCATATACCAAGTAGCTCTGTATTAACACTCCAAGAATTCTTTGAGGGAACATATAAGCTGCCTGCTTAAAAGCTTCAACTAAAACATAACTCATACATATATGCGTCGAACCATATGTCTGCTGCTTTTATTTCTCTCAATGCAATTCTTTGTCAAAAAATCATGGCCAAGTGTAATGCAAAACAAGAAACTGCTTCTTCTTTAGACTTTCTTCACAATGTAGAGGATAAAATAGGAAAAGTAGATGGAAAATATAAGAGAAAAGGAAGTCTTACTTTTCTTTTGGAAATGATGGACTTTCTTCTTCTACATCTTTCTTTCACCTGATGATGTCAACATCTTTAAACTTCTCTTCCATACCTTTTGTTCTCTTTATCTTGAAGTAGCAAACAGTCTTGACGTCTTCAAATGAACTGTTCTCTTCCTATTAGGTCACACATATCATTTATATTTAGATTTCTCCCATACATCTGAATATGTTTGTTACATTTTTACATTCACCCCATCTATTTCTCATCACGTAGAGTGGTTGACAGTTTTGCTTACACATTGTACATTGAACATTGGTATATATGATACTATGAGTAAGCGGTGGCTTACGTAACACCTTACACATGTCATCTATTCTCTCTCTATCTTTGTCTCATCATTTGTATGATTAAGTGTGGTATGTTCATGTTTTGTCAATATTGAAGATTGCTAGATTTTGTGTTGTATATGCTGGACCTATGGAACCATGGACCTCTCATATGAGCTATGGGCCTACCTCATTTCTGTTAAAAGTCAAGCTTCAAGCTAAAAATTCGTGGGGAATCTTTTATGGACATGTGGAGCAATCAAAGGAAGCCAAAAGCCACGAGATTCCATCAAGAAAAGTCACTCAACCACTCCCCAAGTCATCTCAACTAATTCCTCCAAGTTAGGAGGCTGATTTGGAAAGGTAGTTCCTAGATTTTAGGGGCACACCTCTCACTATAAAAGGAGCATGTATCCCGACTTCTTTTTGGCCATCTTCTTGGAGTTTTAGCTCATGTAAAGTGAGCACTAAGTGCTGGAGTTGTGATAAGCAAGCCCCTTGCTTAAGCAACCCCCTTGCTTGCTTGTTTGTTTTCTTTTAGTAGGCATATCTATGTGTGTGCGCAGGCAGTGTTGCAACTCTCTACCCCTGAGTTGTTAGCATTGGTTCTCCCTCATATGGTATCCATTTGATGTAATTCTTGTCTCATTGGATAGCTATAAGAGTCTAGTTTATGCTTACCAATTCTCTGGAGCATTCTCTGAGTAAGCTGGGAGCAACATTCATTTTAGTGAAGTTGTGTGATTGATATCTCTCTCTTTGTGTAGGCTCTGTTGGAAATATTTTGCTCTCTGTTGTAAGGGCTGGTTCTCCTTCTCTATGTATCCATTTGCTATGATTTTGGTGTCATTGGGTAGCTATTAGAGTCCTCTAAAGTTGACATAAGTTTGAGATTCATTCTCTGTATAATCTCTGAGAAAAGTTTGCTGGAGTGAAGTGAGGTCTCTGCTTGACTAGCAGTTGTGAGCATTCAACTAGCTCATGTTGTAGACATTGTTTCTCTTTGTGTAAGCATCCATTTCAAGTGAAATTTGTTTTGTTGGAAAGCCCTTGGTGTCTACTACAGGTCTACAAAAGCTCACTGGAGTTCTCTGCATAAGCTCTGAGTAAGAGCATTTTTGGTGTGCAGAGGTCAAAGAAGGATACCTGTGGAGGTCATTCGCGCTTCATCGTTGCTTAGGGGTTGAGATACTTCCCCCATCAGTGGTATCAGAGCATTTGGGCATCTTGGAGGTATCACATACAAGCAAGAAGACCTCTTGGAGTTGGTGGTTGAAGAGTTGCATCAACAAAAGCTTCTTGGAGGTAGCTCACATCAAGGGGGAGCTATTCTACTCAAATTTGCAAGAGCACAAGGTGTCCATCTAAGGAAAGCTTTGGATTGAGGTAACCTTAGAGCCTCATTTTCATTTTACACACATTGGAGCATTAGCCAAGGGCTAGGTCAAGTATCAAAGACTAGATATGGGAGACTTCAACACTCAAATTGAAAAGCTAGACAAAGGTAACTATCAACCATGGAGATTTAGGGTCTCCAACTATCTTATGGGCAAGGGCCTTTGGGGGTTGATTAGTGGAAGTGAACCAAGACCTAGGTTGGATGAGAATCCAACCAATGACCAGAGAAGGGCCTTTAGGGAATGGAATGAAAGAGACAAGAGGGTTATCTTTATTCTTTCCCAACACATTAGCAATAGCATGATCGGCCATATCCAAGACCTGGATTCAAGCATGAAGGTATGGGAGACACTTGAAAGGCTCTATTCAACAAGCACCAAAGCAAGGAAGATCCAACTCAAGAATGAGCTCAACAACCTTAGGAAGAGCTCAGGGAGTAGCATAAATGACTACATACTTAAGGTCAAGGAGTTATCAGATGCATTGGGATCCATTGGAAGCCACGTAGACGATGACGATCTTGTGGCTTATACTCTCAATGGTTTGAGAGATGATGAGAAGTGGAAACCCTTTACCACTTCAGTTTATGTAAGGGATAATCTTCCCGATTTTGAGCAATTGGTTGCTCTCATGGTCACCGAAGAAATGAACATAGGTGGAAGTTCAACTAAAAGTAAAGATGCACAAGTTTTCTATGCAGGTAATCAAAGGGGCAAAGGAAGACAAGGACAAGGAAGGGGCAAAGGAAGGTTTGGAGGAAGGCAAGGCCACTCAAGAAATCAAGGACATGACCAAGGCACCTCATCACAAAGAGGGGGAGGAAGATCAAGAGGAAGAGGAGGACGACATCAACAAAACAGGAATCAAGATGGCGAAGGATGTTACATATGTGGCAAGTTTGGCCACTATGCTAGAGATTGCTACCAAGGAGGAAACCAAAGGAACTATAATCAAGGTTCTTCATACAAAGGCCAAGGTAATTATGCTTCTACAAGTTCAGAAAATGACAATCTCTTGATGATGCACATGAATGGGAATTCAAGCAAAGTAGATAACACTTGGTATATTGATAGTGGATGTAGCAACCATATGAGTTGCAATGCTTCTTGGTTTACTAATCTACATGTTCCCAAAGGTAAAGGACATGTAGAAACAGGTGATGATACAGCCCATGAGATCTCCCATGTTGGAGATGTAGCTTTGGATGACAAGGAGGAAGGAAGATGTCTCAAGGATGTCTTGCATGTACCTACCATCACAAAGAACTTGGTGTCCGTTGGGCAAATGGTTGAAAGAGGCTATCAAGTAAGGTTCAACAAAGGTGGATGCTTTGTGGAGAACCCTAAGCAAGGTTACAAGGTCATAGCAAGAGGAAAGAAGCAAGGGAGACTCTTCACTTTGGAGGTAAATTCTCATTCTACTCAACATGTCTACTTCACATATGGAAACAAGAGGATTTCGGAGTTGGACTTGTGGCACAAGAGGATAGGTCACATCAACATACAAAGAATGAAGGAAATGCAATTCAAGAGGCTGGTTGAAGGTCTTCCCAACTTCCAAGGACAAGGTATGAAGCATTTATGTGAATCTTGTCAACTAGGGAAGCAAGCGAGACTTCCATTCAAGAAGAGTGGCTACATAAGCCAACATCCATTGGAGTTGATACATACAGATGTGTGGGGGCCAACGAAAGAGCAATCCATTGGAGGTAACAAGTACTTTGTCACTTTTATAGATGATTGCACAAGGATGGTTTGGGTTTATTTCATCAAAAACAAATCAGATGTGTTTACATTTTTCAAAGCATTCAAGGCAATGGTAGAGAAGGAAACAGGTACATATATCAAGAAGCTAAGGTCCGATGGAGGGGGAGAATATTTCTCAAATGAGTTTTCTGATTTTTTAATGGATCAAGGCATCAAGAGGCAAGTAACATGCAGGTACACACCCCAACAAAATGGAGTAGCAGAGAGAAAGAATAGATACATTGCCGAGATCGCTAGAGCAATGCTTAATGAGATGAATGTACCTAACATGTTTTGGAGTGATGCAGCAAATACCGCCGTGTATCTAATGAATAGGGCTCCTACCTCAGGGATCCATGGCTTGACACCATATCAAGCCTATTATGGTAAGAAACCTGATCTTTCCCACTTGAAGATATTTGGATGTACTTGTTATGTACATGTGCCAAGTGAATTGAGGCACAAGCTACAACCAAAGGCAGAAAAGTGTGTGTTTCTAGGATATTCAAATGATCATAAAGGTTACAGGTGCTTCAACCCAAATACAAAGGACTTGAGGATATCAAGGGATGTAGCATTTGATGAGCTACTCCCTTGGTATAAGAAGTATGATTGTATGCAGGACTATGAAGAAGAAAAGCATGGACATGATGAAGAACAAATCGACCTAGAGCTAAGCGGCCCAAGGTGTTCCATCAATGAAGATAGTTCAAGCATGAACTCACCATGGAGGGGGAGACCTTCATCAAGCTATGAAGCACAATCAATCAACAAAGGCAAAGCAACATTGGTGGAGTTGGATGAAGAAGGTAATGAAGTTGAAGATGATGAAGGACACATGATGGAGAAAGAAGCCACGTCAAAGAAAGAGATCAAGTTCCCAAGGCAAAGGAGGTTTATTCCTCCAAAAGGTGAAGAAAGGAAGTCTTCTAGAGTTAAGTATCCAACTCAAAGGTTTACTTATGATTCATACATGGCAACACATTATGCATATATGAACAAAGTAGTAGAAGATCATGAGCCCGATTGCTATGAAGATGCAAGCAGGTACACCGAATGGAAAGAGGCAATGCAAGAAGAGATCGACGCACTTGAGGAAAATCAAACATGGACTCTAGTGCCCAAGAAGGAGAACATGAAGGTAATAGGTAATAAGTGGGTGTATAAAGTAAAGAGGAATTCAGATGGATCTATTTCTAGGTTCAAAGCAAGATTGGTGGCTAAGGGTTTTGCACAAACCTATGGAGTGGACTTTGAAGAGACATTCAGCCCCGTGGCAAAGATGAGCACCATTAGGACACTCATTGCAATGGCTGCTAGCAAAGGATGGAAGCTCTTCCAATTGGATATCAAGAATGCCTTTCTCAATGGAGACTTGGAAGAAGAGGTATACATGGAGCAACCACTAGGTTTTGTTCATAAAGAGTTTCCACATCATGTTTGTAGGTTGAAGAAGGCACTTTATGGCCTAAAGCAAGCTCCAAGGGCTTGGAACCAAAGATTGGTGGACTATTTGATCAAATGTGGTTACAATCAATGCAAGGCGGATCCATCTCTCTTCATCAAACAAAGAGGAGAACTTGTGGTCTACATGTGTGTGTATGTAGATGATCTTATCATTACAGGTAATGATACAAAGGGCATTGAGGAGATCAAGGCAAAGCTTGGAAAGGAGTTTAGGATCTCTGATCTTGGAGATCTTAGGTATTTTCTTGGCATTGAAGTTGTATACAAAGAAGAAGGTATTATGCTCATACAAAGGAAGTATATTCTAGACCTACTTGAGAGGTTTGGGATGCTACATTGCAAGCCTATTTCAAATCCCATGGAAGTTAATGTAAAGCTAAGCTCCATTGATGGAGAGCCATTAGAGGATGTAACTTTGTATCGATCTATTGTAGGCTCTTTCAATTATGCCACAATAACCAGGCCTGACATAGCATATGGAGTTGGAGTGTTATCACAATTTATGCATACTCCAAGGACTACACACTTGCAAGCTGCAAGAAGAATGTTGCGATATCTCAAAGCAACTATAAATGAAGGATTGTTCTACTCATTTGATGATGATATGCAGGTCAAAGCTTATTCCGATGCCGATTGGGCCGGTTCGAAGGAAGATAGAAGGAGTACAAGTGGTTACCTAGTCATGCTAGGTAGCAAGATCATCTCATGGATTTCAAAGAAGCAACCCACGGTGGCATTATCTTCCACCGAGGCTGAGTATAGAGCTTTGGCTCAAGTCACATGTGAGCTAATGTGGATTAAGAAGCTATTTATGGAGCTTAATTTGCAGGTTGACACATATCCAATTTTTTGTGACAACATGAGTAGCATTCATCTAGCATCGAACCCTGTCTATCATGCTAGAACCAAGCATATTGAAGTGCACTATCACTTCATAAGGGAAAAGGTGATATCCAAGGAAGTTTCAGTACATCATATTGGTACTAAGGACCAAGTTGCGGACATGTTTACAAAGGCTTTGGATGGGATGAAGATTTCAAAATTCAAGCAATGCATCAACATGAAGGAGCTTGGATGAGGATGAAGAATTGAAGCTTGAGGGGGAGTGTTAAAAGTCAAGCTTCAAGCTAAAAATTCGTGGGGAATCTTTTATGGACATGTGGAGCAATCAAAGGAAGCCAAAAGCCACGAGATTCCATCAAGAAAAGTCACTCAACCACTCCCCAAGTCATCTCAACTAATTCCTCCAAGTTAGGAGGCTGATTTGGAAAGGTAGTTCCTAGATTTTAGGGGCACACCTCTCACTATAAAAGGAGCATGTATCCCGACTTCTTTTTGGCCATCTTCTTGGAGTTTTAGCTCATGTAAAGTGAGCACTAAGTGCTGGAGTTGTGATAAGCAAGCCCCTTGCTTAAGCAACCCCCTTGCTTGCTTGTTTGTTTTCTTTTAGTAGGCATATCTATGTGTGTGCGCAGGCAGTGTTGCAACTCTCTACCCCTGAGTTGTTAGCATTGGTTCTCCCTCATATGGTATCCATTTGATGTAATTCTTGTCTCATTGGATAGCTATAAAAGTCTAGTTTATGCTTACCAATTCTCTGGAGCATTCTCTGAGTAAGCTGGGAGCAACATTCATTTTAGTGAAGTTGTGTGATTGATATCTCTCTCTTTGTGTAGGCTCTGTTGGAAATATTTTTCTCTCTGTTGTAAGGGCTGGTTCTCCTTCTCTATGTATCCATTTGCTATGATTTTGGTGTCATTGGGTAGCTATTAGAGTCCTCTAAAGTTGACATAAGTTTGAGATTCATTCTCTGTATAATCTCTGAGAAAAGTTTGCTGGAGTGAAGTGAGGTCTCTGCTTGACTAGCAGTTGTGAGCATTCAACTAGCTCATGTTGTAGACATTGTTTCTCTTTGTGTAAGCATCCATTTCAAGTGAAATTTGTTTTGTTGGAAAGCCCTTGGTGTCTACTACAGGTCTACAAAAGCTCACTGGAGTTCTCTGCATAAGCGCTGAGTAAGAGCATTTTTGGTCTGCAGAGGTCAAAGAAGGATACCTGTGGAGGTCATTCGCGCTTCATCGTTGCTTAGGGGTTGAGATACTTCCCCCATCAATTTCCAACATTTTCTTGGTTTGTTACTTAGTATCATAATCTTCTACCATGTGAGCCTCTCTTTTTGGAATTCTCACCTTCAATGCTTTATCTCATATTTTTTAAACTACTATGGTACTTCCAAAAATGATTCCTCTTCTTCTTAAGTTGTTGGATTCTTTTACATTTTTTTTCCTTATTATCTATCTCAACTTGAGTGGTTCGCAATGCATCATTCTTGCATTTGTTTTGTTCAAGGGCCTTTGCATTCCTTAAGTGCATGTACTATTCCTTCAAGTCAAACCAAGGATACATTATGATGGAATCTAGATCCTCATCATTCTCTTCTAACCTTACGACTATATAAAAGTTATTTTCCTAGTATTGGTTTTCCTTAATATGAGGTTCAAAGTTCTTGTCTAGAAATATCATAGGTGCATAGGTTGGGTCTTGTAATGATGTAGAGTTCTTAGAAAATCATATGCTTTTGGCTTCTACTTGCTCCTCCTATTCTTCAACAATCTTACATATCCACAAGTCAGTCTTCACATTCATCGATGAAGGATCTACCAACCCTATGGAGTGTTGGGAAAGATGGATGGACACTCCAAGAAATAAGTAGGTTCTTCCAAATCCTATTTTGTACCAGTCCCTTCTTGCTTTAGAGTTGCATTGTAGGCCCTCTTATATTTCCAATGACACTATGCAAGTGCCTATGTATTTTGGAAATGATGTGAGAAAAGATTGAACCAAAACAGACTACTTCCAAGTTGAAGGATTAAAGAAAACCTTTTATGTTTTATCACACACCTACTGCTTGTTATGTTGAGTGCCTCCAGTATAGTAGGAATTAGAAACATTCCTTTTAGGACTATCACATTTGCTTAATGAGCTAGTGATTATAGGTGGAATGCACTATACAGAAAGCAATCAATTTAGCAATCAAATCATTATCCCCGGTATTTTAGGACCTCTATAGAGTTTGACCAATGAGTGCTTCGACGTGCGTTTCTCCAAATTGGCTAAATGGATTATCTTCAACATTTGTGAGCATGTAGAGGACGTGGAGCAAATTTGAACATGCTATAGAACATTGAAATTGGTAAAGAAACGACTGAGATATGAGCAGTACAAGTTGACTGTTATGAATGACTATGATAGAAAGACCATAGATGTAACGTATTGATATATTGTATTAGAACACACTGTTGTACAAGATCATAGGCATGATAATCAAGGCCTGATGATGGTGAGAAGTGAAGGCTACAACTTAAGCTTCAGTCTCTTACAATGTGGTCAAGGAGAACTTGAAAATGGAGTCACTTATCCCATGCATTTTCTAGACATCCTTTATAGATAGGATATTTGAATTTGAATTTGAATCCTCCATTGGCTCACACTAGAAGTAGTCCTCCAATCTCCTAATTAGAGTTGTGACTTTTCCACCTAATAAGTCCCACGCTTTTAGTGGTAATTAAAAATATTCTTTCAAGCAAAGAATGAATTTTACAAATGGTAAAGATAAAAAACTTCCTAGTAATGGTTTCCATGGAGTTTTAATTTGTACATATACTCTAGCCAAATTTTTAGGCTTGGTATTTGCACCAACAGCTCCCCCTCAAGCCAACTAATTTGGCTTGTTCTTCTTCTTCAATCTTCTTGAATGTCATGTAGTCCAATCATAGACTTAAACCAGCAAAGTTTTGAACCATCTAATGCTTTAATCAATAAGTCTATGCATTGCATATTAGTTTATACATAAGCCAACTGAATTTCCTTTCTTAATAGCTTCTCTCTCACATCATGATAGTGGACCTCTATATGCCTTGTCCTAGCATGATAGATATGATTTTCTACAAAATGTAGTGAGCTTGTATTATCTCCTAAGATCATTGGAGATGTAGTATGTAAACCAAAATCTGCATATGACAATCTGATCCGTACGGCCTCTTGATTAGCATTAGCCAATCCTCTATACTCTGCCTCTATAGAAGATAAAGCAACAGTAGGTTGCTTCTTTTAATACCATGATATAGGTTTATCACCTAAGAAAAATAGGTATCCTGAGGTACTCCTTCTATCATCTTTGCAACCTGCCCAATCTGCATCTGAATATATCTTGATGTCCAAGTCTGAAGTATAAGGAAAATAAAGTCCTTGATTTTGAGTGCCCTTAAGGTACTTCAAAATCCTCTTGGCAGCTTCCAAGTGACGTGTCGTAGGTTTGTGCATAAGCTGACTTAAAACACTTACTCCATAAGCTATATCAATCCTTGTAGATGTAGCATAGTTCAAGCTTCCCACTATGCTTTGGTAACCTGCAACATTCTCAAGCAAATCACCTTCATGAGCACTTAACTTTTGGTTTACCTCCATTGGAGTACTTGCTACCTTGGCATCCTGCAACTAAAACTTCTTTTACATGTCTTGTATATATTTTCTCTGAGTAATATAAATTCCAGAGTTAGTATAGACTAACTCAAGTCCAAGAAAATATTTTAGTGATCCAAGGTCACTAATTTTGAACTCTTGCATCATCTGATACTTGATCTGCTTGATGTTATTAGCATCATTACTTGTGAGTATGATATCATCAACATATACACATAGGTATATTACCTCTGAATTTCTCCTCTTAACAAACAAGGAAGTATCTTCTTTACTCATGATGAATCCTTAGTCCTGAAGGTATGTAGTCAACCTATGGTTCCATGCCCTAGGTGCTTGCTTCAATCCATACAGAGCCTTGTTCAATTTACAAACATATGTTACCTTGCTTGGATCCTCATAGCCAAGAGGTTGAGACATGTACACCTCCTTTGAAATCCATCCATTTAGAAATGCATTTTTTACATCCAATTGATACATGTTCCAATTCTTTGATGCAGTTACACTTACCGGTACTCTGATGGTTGGCATTTTCACCACAGGTGAGAAGGTTTCTTCATAATCAACTCCTTGGCTTTGTGCAAAACCCTTAGCCACAAGTCCAGCTTTGTAGCTACTTATTGATTCATCAGAATTCCTTTTGATCTTATAGATCCATCTACAACCAATTACCTTCATAGAATCCTTCTTTGGTACTAGCTCCCAAGTATCACTCTCCTTGAGTGCTTCAATTTCCTCATCCATAGCTTTTTTCCATTCTACCTTGGTCTTTGCCTCTTCATATGATGATGGATCTTCAAACGACAATTCTTTTGCAAGATAAAGAGAGTGCTTAGTTACTAGGGAAGTGTCATGCCTATATCTCATTGGCTTCTTGCTCTCCCTTTGTGGTCTTCTGATTGTTTGGTTGGATGATTCAGGTATATCCTCCAATTTCTTCATTTTGACTTTGCCCCTAGACTTCCATGCCTTGAATTATTCTAGGTTGATGAAGTCCTCATCATCTAAGTTGATGTCTTCAATATGATTAGGTTCCTCCTTAGTGAGGCTTGGAAGTTCCTCTTCCAAGTCATAAGGTAGTTTTACTTTCCTGCATTCACTTTCAAACCAAGAGTCATTCTCATCAAAGAGAACATCTCTACTGACCATGAATCCTTTGTTTGAAGGATTGTAGAACCTGTATCCTTTTTTATTCAATTCATACCCTATAAAGATGCACTTCTTTGCCTTAGGGTATAGTGTACCTCTTATTTGAGAAGGGATATGCACATAAGCAACACATCCAAAGATCATGCAATGATCAAGTGAAGGTTTTCTACCATGCCATGCTTCATATGGGGTCATCCCATCAAGAGATTTGTATGCTAATGTGTTTACAAGATACGTAGCAGTAGATACACTCTCTGCCCACAAGTAATTAGGTAATTTTTTCTCATTTAAGATTGACCTAGCTGTTTTAACAAATAATATATTTCTCCTCTCTGCCACCCCATTTTGCTCAAGGGTATAGATTGATGTAATTTCTCTCTTGATTCCTTTGTCCTACAAGAATGCATAAAACGCATTTGAGAAGTACTCACCTCCTCCATCTGACCTTAGTTTCTTTAGTTCTTCCTGTTTGGTTCTCAACAAGTGCAAGATACTTTTTAAAGCAACTGAATTTTTCATCTTTGTGCTTCATAAATTATAAGACACTCCACCTACTGGAATCATCAATGAAAGATACATTATACCTTGATCCATAAATTGAGGGATGCTTACTTGATCCCCATACATTTGTGGTGACAAGCTATAGGTAGTCTTCATGCATGTAACCTTTCCTTGAGAAGGGTTACCTGTGAGATTTTCCAAACTGACAAGAACCACATTTATAAATCATGTGTTGCTTGGATACATTAGGTATCCCAAGTACACATTAATCTCTACATATTTGTTTTAAGGTTCTTTCACCAACATGCCCTAATCTCTTGTGCCAAATTTCAAGCTCTGAAAGTGTTTGATCTTTGTAGTTATAAAGTGCAATGTTACTTGTATCTTCAAGTTCAAAAGTGAATAATCTACCTGTATTTTCTCCTTTGGCAATTCTCTTGAATCCATGTTCGGGATCCTCCACAAATGCTCCATATTGGTTGAACCTGAACTACAAACCTTTCTCCACAATTTGTCCAACACTCATCATATTCTTGGTAATTGTAGGTACATATAGAACCCTACTCAACAGACCATCAGAGGTCTTAACATTTCCTACTTTAATCACTGAGTGCTTGGTGTCATCACCTCTTTGTACTTGATGCTTACCCTTTGGTTCCTCAAGGTCAAAGAGAAGAGCTACATTGCCTGCCACATGGTTTGAGCATCCTAAGTCAATGTAGAATAGATCGTCATCATTTATACTTGGTTTTGAGGTCATACTCATAATCAAAAGAGAACCCTCTTGCTCCTCTATGTAGTTTTTGTAGTCTTTCCTTGATTTCTAGCTTCCTTGGTAGTTGCTATTGTAGTTGTTGTTGTAGTTGTTATTGTATCCTTGATGATGATTGAATTTTCCTCTTGAGTTTGTATATCCACCTCTTTGATAACCTCTACCTCTTTGATTCTTGATGTTCCTGTAAGACTCATCTGTAGTATGATTTGACAATCAACAAATATTTAATGGTGAGAAGTTATAAGGTCTCCCCCTACCTTCCTTACCTCCTCTGACCCTTCCTCTTGAGGTTCTACCTTTCACTTCAACGTTGGCTTGGGAGGTAGCTCCTTCATCCTCAATCTTCTTATTCATCCCTTTCTCTTTGGACTTACTTTTATCTGTGTATAGGGCAGAAGAGCTATTACCTCCTGATGAATCTCCATTGTTGTTGAGCTTGGCTTCATTGGTAAAGATTTGCCCCATGAGAGTGCTAAGGTCTAGAATCTATATGTCCACATACCAATCCATGGAAGTTGTGAAGCTCTTCCATTTGTCATTAGCTTTAATACCATTTATTACTTGTCTTACAATCTGCTCCTCTTCAATTTCTTCTCCTATGTTTGCCAATTGATCTGCTACATCTTTGACTTTGGTCACATACTCAAAGATGCCTTGCTTGGGTTACTTTCTTTGAGTGGTAAACTCAATCTACAGTTGGTTCTTCCTAGATCTTGTGTTGCAAGAAAAATATGAAGACAATGTTTCCCAAGTCTCTTGGGATGTCTTACAATTCCTAATGTGTGGAAGAAGAAATAAAAAATTGAGTAAAGTAAGTAGGACCTTGCTAAGGCATCCTTGGAGCACCATGTGTTGAGTCTTTCATGTTCCTCTCTTGTAGGTTGTCCTTTGCTTCTGAATATGGGCATCTCCTCATCTTCTGAGATGTATCCATAAAGGCTCCTTCCTTGCAAGTATGTCTTCATCCTCAAGGACCATTCTTGATAGTTGTTCCTGTCGAATTTATTAATGAAAGAAGAAAAACCATCTCCCATTTTATCTTAGCTTTGATCTAATACCATTGTTGGGAAAGATGGATGAACACTCCAAGAAATGAGTAGGTATTGCCAAATCCTGCTTTGTACTAGTCCCTTCTTGCTTCAAAGTTGAGTTGTAGGCCCTCTTAGCTTTCCAATGACACTATACAAGTGCCTATGTACTCTGGAAATGATGCGAGGAACGATTGAAGCAAAACAAACTACTTCCAAGTTGAAGAATTAATGGAAACCTTCTATTTTTTGTCACACACGTGCTTCTTGTTATACTCAGTGCTTCTAGTACAGTTTGACTTAGAAAAATTCCTTTTGGGAATGTCAAACTAGCTAAATGAGCTAACGATTCCAAGTTGAATCACTTAAATTGATGCACTATACATAGACCAATCAATTTAGCAACCAAATCATTACCCCCAATTTCTAAGGACCTCTTCAAAGTTTGACTAGTGCCTACTTTGACACGCTTTTCTCCAAATTGGGTGAATGGATTATCTTCCAAATTTGTGAGCATGTAGATGAATTGGAAAATGACTAAGATATGAGCAGTAAAAGTTGATGGTTATGAATGACTATGACAGAGAGACCGTAGATGTAAAGTATCGATCTATTGTATTAGAACACATTGTTGTACAAGATCATAGGCATGATAATCAAGGCTTGATGATGTTGACAAGTGAAGGCTACAATGTAAGCCTCACTCTCTTACAATGTGGTCAAGGAGAACTTGGAAATGGAGTCACTTATCCCGTGCATTTTTCAGACATCTTTTATAGATAGGATATTTGAATTTGAATTTGAATCCTCCATTGGCTCTCACTAAAAGTAGTCCTCCAATCTAGGAGATGTTCTCTCAAGTAGATTCCTCACTTTTCCAACCAACAAGTCCCACGATTTTAGTGGTAGATACAAATATTCTTTCAAGTCAAGAATGACTTTTACAAATGGTAAAGATAAAAAACATCCTAGTAATGGTTTCCATAGAGTTTCAATTTGTACATAAACTCTAGCCAAATGTGTAGGCTTGGTATTTGCACCAACATGGAGTGCACTAGCTTTTCATCATCTTGATTCATGTGTATGGGCCTCCACTCTAAGGGTGGGAAATGTCTATGGGTGTGATTCTTGAACTTGAATTTAGTAGTTACCCAATAGTGTTGTAATTACAAGGAATCAACTCTTCAATCTTGCACTATTTGCAACTATCTCATAAAGGGTTTGCCTAAAAGATTATTTCATGTGTTCTTCATCCCAAAATCATATATTAGGATTTTGTTTGAAACTCTAAACCACCCATAGTGAGAGTGATTCCTTCCAATACTCCTAGCATTTTTTCTATATATGCATTTTCCATTTAGAGTTCCATCCTAGTGGGTTGTAAAGCTAGTTTACCTCAATGGCTCCATAAATAAGTGGTTTTGTTGCCAATGCATGCTCCTAAATCTAGGATTTCCTTAGTCACATGCCCTTGGTATTTGGTAGTGTTGGAAGATTTCGCCTCCAAATGCACAACAAGAAGCTTGCACCCTTCCCAAGACCTATATGCCCTCATACCAGTACTCACTAAAACTGGTATATCGCAGAATTCCTAAATTGAATCCAAAAAACCTTCTAGCCACTGAAACTAGACATAAAGGCTTTTGAATGCCCTATCAATCTCTAGATTTGGACACTAGTAGACCTGTCACTGAGTCACACAAGACAACGCTGTTTTCCTACCAGGTTTTAAGATAGAACAATAGACAAAGAAATAGCAATATCTCATAGTAAAATATGATTTTTGCCAAACTTCAGTTTGGAATAGAATCCTAGCTTTATATGCTTTCCAACAAGTACAAGAAGTCTCAGAATGGAGCTTCCTACAAAGAGAAATTGAAGTCCTAACAGGTTGCTACATAAATGGAGCACCCTTTGGAAAGTGTAGGAGAGATATACAAGAGAATAAGAGTATCTATGAAAGCCTATGGCTCAATGGCACATATATATGCAGCACCTCGACTTCCTAGCATCGACACACACCTTCAATGAGCTTGGATGGTCTTTATATAGCCATGATATCCTTCTATGACTCTTCATATGTCCTCCATGTCTCTTAACATGCCCTCCTTGCCTCTTCACTTGCCTTGTGACTTTGTCTCTTCATTGGAGTGGCTTTTGGTGGTCCAATGCCTCGTTTTCGTTAAGGTTGCACCTTCAACTTTGTACTTTGACTTTCCTAAGGTTCAAAATCCTTCAAATGGAGTTATTTTATGAAAACAAAACTTGAGCTTGCCCTAGAAATGCATATCTTTTAACACTCCCCCTAAAGCTCAAGTTTCTTTTGCATTTGAAGTTGGTTCCTTCAGTTGTATGGCTTACTTCAGCTTAGCAAGCTTTCTAACATCCAAGAACTTTGTTAGTAGATCAGATACCTAGTCCTTTGTACTTACATGAAGAATATCCACTTCCTTTTCAAGCACCTTCTCCCTTATGAAGTGATAGTGGACATTGATGTGTTTGCTTCTTGCATGAAACATAGGATTGTTTGCAAGATAGATGCTTGATATATTATCTCCAAACGAAGGAACTTATCCAACCTGCACATTTAAGTCTTTCATTAGCTTTTTCATCCACATTATCTCACAAGTATCTTGGGCCAAGGTTCTATATTCAGCTTCGATTGAACATAAAGCAACTATGGGTTGCTTCTTTGAGCTCCATGATACACAATTGTTTCCTAGCATGATCACATAACCTATGGTGCTTCTTGTATCATTTTTGCAGCCAGCCCAATTAGCATCCACATATCCTTTGAGCTCTAATGATCCTCCATAAGCATAGAAAAGTCCTTCATTTATTGTACCTTTGATGTACCTGAGTATCCTCTTTGCTGCATTCAAATGATCATTAGTAGGAGCATGCATATATTGAGAAAGAACTCCTACACTAAATGCCAAGCCACGACTAGTTATGGTTCCATATATAAATGAGCCTATTAGGCTCCTATAGGTAAGTTATTCTCCTTGGGTGGAGCTTAGTTTGGTGTTTACATCCTTTGGTTGCTTTACTGGTTTGCATCCACTCATTCTAAACCTGTACAATACATCCAACAAATATTTTCTTTGCATCAAGTAGAGACCATCATTTTTGTACATAACGTCAATGCCCAAGAAGTATTTGAGGATTCCAAGATCTGATATCTTGAATTCCTTCCCAAGCTTTGCCTTAATTTCTCTGATAATTGCATCATCACCTGTTATGATAAGAGCATCAACATATATGCATATGTATTTAGATTCTCCATCAACCCTTTTGATTTAGAGTGAAGGATTAGAATCATTTGCAACATAACCACACTTCATTACGTACTCAACCAATCTTTGATTCCATGCTCTAGGTGCTTGCTTGAGTCCATACAAAGCCTTCTTTAGTTTACATACAAAATCATGCTTCTTTTCATCTTCATAAGCTATGTGTTAATAGATATTACCGTTTCTTCCAAATTTCCATTAAGAAAAGCATTTTAATGTCCAATTGATACATTCTCCATCTTTTAGAAGCTATCACTGAAATCAAGGTCCTAATTGTATTCTTATTTGCAACATGAATAAAAGTTTCTTCATAATCAAGCCCATATGTTTGTGTGTAGCCCTTAGCTACTAACCTTGCTAAAGATCCATCTCAATTCCTTTTGATTTTGTACACCCATTTGTTTCTGACTACCTTCATGCCTTCTTCTCTAGGTACCAATTCCCAAGTTTGGTTCTCCTTGAGAGCTTGAATCTCCTCATCCATAGCATCTCTCCATTCCTTGTGTTGGCTAGCTTCTTCATAGCTTGATGGTTCCTTATCTTTGATAACCTATGTCATATAAGCATAATGCTTTGAAATAAAGCTATCATAAGTGAGCTTTTGAATAGGATGTTTTGCCCTTTCTGACCTTGTTTCACTACCTGTGATTGGATATTTCTTCAATGTCGGTTTCTTTTGCACTTCAGGAGTTACAACTTCTTCAAAGTCATCTTCATCTTCACTTGAATGAAAATGTCTTACCAAGTTACCTCCATTACCTCTATTGTGGCTACATTCTGATGTATGCTCTATCTTCTTTGCTTGCCCTTCCATGATGATCAGCTCTGTGAAGGACTTTGCATACTTGGTCCACTCAAGGTAGTGCTAACTTGCACTTGCTCTTCATGTACCTGATTTGCATGTACAAAGTCTTCTTCCTGCAAATCATTCAGACCTCCATACCAAGGTTTTAACTCATCAAACACATCATCCCTTGACACTCTAAGAGTTTTAGTGATCGAATCATAACACCTATACCCCTTTTGCTCATTTGAGTAGCCAACAAAAATGCATTTTTAAGCCCTAGCATCACGTTTACCTTCCCTAACTTCTTGTGGGACATGAACATAGCATATGCAACCAATAAATCCATAAATGAGATAAATCTGGTTTCCTTTGATAGTATACCTCATTTGGAGTATCCTACTCATAATATATGCTGCTGTGGTATCCTACTCATAATATATGCTGCTGTGGTTGCTGCATCAACCCAATATGAGAGAGGTACATTTATCTCATTCAACATGCATCTTGTTACCTCTACAATTTGTCTATTCTTTCATTCTGAAATACCATTTTGTTGAGGGGTATAACTGCATGTGTATTGCCTCGTTATGCCTTCATCTTCTAAGAACCTTATGAACTCATTGGACAAATATTCTCCCCCTCCATCAGACCTTAGGGTTTTAATCCTATGACCTGTTTCATTCTCAACAAGTGCCTTGTATTTTTTTAATACTTCAAACACATATGATTTTTGCTTGATTATATACAACCAAATTTTCCTTGAACAATCATGAGTAAAGGTAACAAAGTACTTATTACCTGCATGTGAAGGTTCTCTTGAAGGTCCCCATACATCTATATGCACGAAATCTAAAACCCTTGGAGAAACATACTTGCTTGACTTGAAAGGCAACCTAGTTTGCTTCACAAATTGACAAGCTTCACATACCTCATGAAGATGTGATGTTCAGAAGCTTGGAAGCTCTTTGACCAATGCACCTTTCTCCATGTTCTTTAGCATTTCAATTTTTAGATGTCCTATCCTTTTATGCCACAAATCTAAATCTACAATTCTTCTATTTCCTGAAGTGATGAACATTACCTTGTTGGAGTTTTGCTTGATATTGAGAGTAAACATCCTTCCATGCCTCTCTCCTTTTTCCACAAGCTAAAATACATTCTTTGGATCCTCTATGAAGCAACCCTTGCTATTGAATTTCACTTGGTATCATTTATCTACCATTTGACCAATAGAAATGAGATTCTTTGTAATAGTAGGGACATATAGTACCACAGATAGTGTCTTGCTCTTCTTGCCATCGTGAAACCTGACATCACCAATATGTTTGATCTCATGCTCGGTGTTGTCACCTGTCTCTACACATCCTCTTTGCTTTGGAGCCTATAAATTGCAAAACATGTCCTCCCTACAAGACATATGATTGCTACATCCACTATCTATGTACCAAGTATCATCCTTCTCATGTTTACTATCTCCATATGGATGAGTCATGACAAGAACTTGATCACTAGACTCATTTGAAGCATAGTTACCTTGAGCATTGTTCCTCCTTTGGTAGCATTCATTTACCCAATGTCCTAGCTTCCCACAAATGAAGCATCCATTGCCTCTTGATCCTTTTCCTCTTCCTCTATTGTTTCTACCTCTACCTCTTCCATTTGAAGATGAGCCTTCATTTGAGTCCTCTTGGTTGTCAATTTGCTTTCTTTGGCTTTTCCTTCCTCTTCCTCTACCTCTTGATGCTTTGCCTCTTCCTCTACTTGCATATAGCATTTGACCTTGGGCACGTTTGCCCTTGCTTCCACCTTGCAATATTTCTTTATTAACCATTAAAGTGTTGAATTGATCAAAATCAGGCATGTTCTCCCTAGCATACAATGTGGATATAAAGTTGCTCCGCTTGTCATCATCTTTAAGACCATTAAGTACAAATGCAACCATGTCATCATCATCAATTGAATGTCCTATGGCTACCAATGAGTCTCTAATACCTTTGGCTTTAATTATGTAATCATGTATGGATTGGTTACCTCCTTTCTTCAAGTTGTTGAGCTCATTTTTGAGTTGTACCTTCTTTGCCTTTGTGTTTGTGGTGAACATCTTCTCCAAATATTCCCACATTTCCTCGGTGATCTCCATGCTTTGAATGTGACCTATCATTGTGTTGCTTACATGCTGCGATATCATAAACATAACCCTTCTATTTCTTACCTCCCATTCTCTAATTGATCTCGTTTCTTGGTCGGTAGGGTTAGTTGGATCTGTAGCAATCGGTTTGACATCTCCTCCATTGATTATGCCTCCTAGGTCCTTGCCCATGATGAAGTTTGTCATCCTAAACTTCCAAGGTTGAAATTTGTCTTTGTCCAACTTCTCAATATGGTTGAATACCTCTCCCATACTCTTGAATCACCCAAAACTGAAATATGGTGTGGGATTACCTCCTTTGTTGAAAGTGAAGTCCTTTTGTGTGATGAAGATGAAGCTCCCCCTTGGTTCCAAGTTTGCAACCTCCTTCAAGCTTTGTAAAGGC
The DNA here is from genome assembly GCA_020310875.1 of Ceratopteris richardii. NCBI lineage: Eukaryota > Viridiplantae > Streptophyta > Polypodiopsida > Polypodiales > Pteridaceae > Ceratopteris > Ceratopteris richardii. The sequence goes on along the minus strand of CM035442.1, from coordinate 16,255,340 downwards.
TTGAATGGTTGATTCCTTGGCTTGGCCTCCTTCTTTGTACTCTCCTTGATGTCCAAAAGGAGCTCTGATACCACTCTTGGAAGATTTCTCATCCAAATGCACAACAAGAAGCTTGGACCCTTCCCAAGACCTATCTGCCCCCAGAACAGTACTCACAAATACTAGTATATCTCACAATTCTTGAACCCAATCCAAAAACCCTGTTAGACAAAAAGGGCTTTCGAATGAGCTATCAATCACTGGATTTGGACACTGGTAGACCTGATCAACTAAGTCACACAAGACAACCCAATTTTCTTAACAGGTTTTGGGATAGAACAGTAGACAAAGAAAAAGCAATATCTCACATTACAAGATGATTTCTACCAAAATTCATTTTGGAATAGAAACCTTTCTTTATAAGATTTCTAGCAAGTACAAGAACTCTCAGAATGGAGCTTCCTACAAAGAGAAATTGAAGTCCTAAGAGACTGCTACACAAATGGAGCACCCTTTGGAAAGGGTAGGAGAGATATACAAGGGAATAAGAGTATCTATGAAAGCCTATGGCTCAATGGCACATATATATGCAACACCTTGACTTCCTAGCATCCACACATGCCTTGAAGGAAGTTGGATGATATTTATATAGCCATGAGATCCTTTTATGACTCTTCATATGTCCTCCATGTCTCTTCACATGCCCTCCTTGTCTATTCACTTGCCTTGTGACTTTGTCTCTTCATTGGAGTGGCTTTTGGTGGTCCAGTGCCTCTTTTTGGATAAGGTTGTGCCTTCAACTTTGTACTTTGACTTTCCTAAGGTTCAAAAGCCTTCAAATGGAGTTATTTTATGAAAAACAAAACTTGAGTCTGCCCTAGAAATGCATATCTTTTAACAGGTAGGAAGATAGTTGGTTCCTTCTTCTCCACTCATATCTCTTATCTTGTCTTTGAGAATCTCTAGGACTTTCTTGTTGGATGCTAACTTCAAGTGGTAAATAGAAAGTTCTGGCACATGGTTTGCTATATGTTTCCAAATTTCTGACTTTAACTCTGAAAGATCTTCGAAAGTAAGATGGCATTTTACTTTAGTGTTTCTAACAGACTCTATGTTTCTAGGTGTGACTGAGTCTTCATTGCTGATCAATATCATAGGAGTTTGCATTTGGATGGACCTCAATTCCCATGGCCCTATGAATTGTGAAAATTATTGTAAAGAATTAGATAGAAAGTCTAGTATTTTACTCAATTCAACGTCTTTTTCATCCCCTTATATAAAGGGGATGCCCTAAGGGAATTTATCCAAACGATTTTCTATTTCCTAAATGTGTGATGCATTCATTACTTTCTTACCCCACATCTTTTCCTACATTTCTCTCAAGAATTCCTTGGAGTACTTGTTAATGAAGGGAGAAATATAGCACTCTATTGAGTTAGGAATATAAGAAATCTCTATAAGGAATTCATCACCCTCTCTCCTTCTGGGATGATCCTTTTAAGTCATGGAAAGTGCAACTCTAGATTGAATATGTTTCTCTCCTTGAGGAGTTGGCTGGCTTCCAAGATAGCTTGGACTAGTTCCACCATGTTGATGTAGATTTTTGCAAGCTCTACATCTAGTTCCACTCTGAGATAGAACTTGTCTAATTCTACTACATTTTTTCCCTTTAGGCATGCTTATATGCCTTGAACATCATATCTAAGTCCTTTGGGATGGGCCTTGTTAGTAATGACCTAGACATTGGGACTAGAGGGGCATGTATTGGGACTTAAGATTGCCTTCTTATAGTACTAGTTTTTGAGAACACTTTTTCTTTGTTATTTCTCTATCCTCTTTCCATGATTTTTTTCTTCCTTTTATGAAGCTCTTTGCTTTTTCTTGAATCTAATTCCTTATCTATACCTCCTTGCTTGGCTCTTCAAATCATGTGTTCTAGTAACTACCTGAATGGGAATTAACATGTGCTGAATTCCACTCGAGTTGTTCGCTATGCATATCACAATAATAGGGAAGACCTTGGAGGCACTAGTGGGGTTCTTAGGGCATGCCAGATAATATGTTTCTTCACACACTCTAAACAAAAGTCTTGGATTGTAAAGTATTAAGGAAAACCTATAGGTGGGGGATGTTGAGACTCACATATGAGGTGATCTCCCTAGCATCTATAACAAGGTCCTCTAAGGGCATGTTTTTGCATTTTCCTCATCTTGGGTCTTCCACTAGGATTGAAATACATAACAAGTGCATAATTGGGCTCCAACCCATATTCCTGGGATGGATTATGATACTAATCATATTCAAAATGTTCATGAGTCTATGTAGTATGTAGCGACATTTTCTCCATATGAAGATTCAACACTATTTGTCCTTGGATCGTGCTCTATGTCCAATTGAGATAGTTGTATCAAAGACTTATTTATGTTCTCTTCTATAGCTACATGCTTGTTTGAAACTACATTGACACAATGTTGGAGTTATTGATCTAGTATTGGTTGTCACCTTGGGTACGACTAATATTGTTGTTGGTAGTTTGTTGTGGCTTATAGTAAGGTTGTTGTTGAAATCGATTTTGATACTTGTGACGCTCATGATGTGGTCCTTGGTAGGTTTGTCTGACTCCTTGTTTGTTATACAGACTATCTTCTACCATGGTCTGTGTACTTTTTCTCTATTGTGCAATAATAGGATCCCAATTCTAGAGCATTCTAGATTTGCGTATGGAAGGCATGTGTTGCATGATCACTATCACATGCATAGTGACACCTAATAGCCATCATCATCTAATTATTCCTATTCCATAAGCTTTATCCTAGATTTTGTGCCACTAACTCAGCTAGTTATTTCATTGATGATGAGGGTTTCAATGTGACACTAGCCGAGTAGTCTGATCCTTTATAGAGTTTTCTTGATTCTAGTTTCTCTCCTGAATCATGTTTGATGTTGATGCACATTCTGTACAAATATGATTGTAGCATCCCACTCATGAGACCATCAAAACATAATGAATCCTATTTACCTTGTCTATGTAGATTCGGGATTCCACATCTCTCTATGTACTACTTGAATCTACATCCCATTAGCCCTACAATATTGTGGGGAATCTCTTTAAAAATTTGGGTCAGGGATGAAGTATTATGCATGATTCTACTCTTAGAGAAATCACTGATGAAAGCTTCCATCAACTTTGAGGTTCTTCGTAGTTGCCTAGATGCAATGGATGAAACCATGCTAGGGTTATATGATTCAAGGTTAACCCAATGGCCTCATATTGAGTGAACAGGTTCTCTACTTGCCCCCCCCTCAAGACTTGCTTGAATTTGGAAACATGATCATAAGGATCTCCTATGCCATCGAAGTTATTCTCCATGTTCTTGACTACCTTCAAGGGTCTCAATATTCTTGAGTGTTGTGTACGTCGGAGTAGAGAGAAACTATCATCCTCTCCATGTGATCTATGATCTTTTCTAACTAGTCTACTTGTTTCTAGCTATGATCTTCGTCTTCCTAAGTTGTGTATGAAGCTTACTTCTTGATCTTCTCTTTCTTTTCTCTCTCAACTCCTAAGGTGCTAGTATGTCCTCCACTAGATTGTTTGTGTGAGGTTGAAGGTTTGTGTAGAGGAAAAACCTTATGCCATTGTCAAAGATTATTTTGTTTTCTATATCCCAAGACTAGGTGTTTTGTCTCCAAATCATGGCTCAAGTAGGTTTCTTTTCATGGATTATCAAGGTTATTTAATGCATACACCATGAATTCTTGCTTAACGTAAATCATCTTCAACCCAAATTTCCAAAAATCCTCCTCAATATATTTAGTAGCATAGAGCTCCATGGTAACAATATTGTTCGGTAGTTTCATTGTAGCTATTATCCTTGTCAACATAGATTTCTACCCGAGAGTGTGTGGTACCTCATCATAATATTCCTAATCACAATCTCTAACTTTTGAGTCTAGGAGAATATTTGCAAGGTCATGTAGTCTCTAAGTGTGACTACTCATCACGTACATAGTTCCATGCTTATCTATGTACTAAGCATTCTCCAATCTGACTACAATATGGTATAACCCAAAACGTTGTTCTATGTTTTTCAGATGGATCAATTATTCTTGCAAGAACCTAATAAGTTGGTTCAAATGTAGTCTAGCTATGTTTTAAAGGGACCTTTTGGTGCCTCTAAATAGGCTAGCCTAGTACTAAGCATAGGCCTCTCCATGGGATAAGAATTGTTTGTGTTGCTCCTCGCTAGGCTCTCACTAGATGGGTGATTGCCTTATTACTTGAACCAATACCTCAGGGCATGGTTGACACTAGCTTCAGATGATCAGAGGCTTTCTTGATCCACTTTGCCATGGTGTTTACCTAATCTAACGTCCATGTATTGAACCCAAATCCATTTTTCTTTTCTATATAACTCACATCAATAACATTCGGTTATTAATATGAAGTAATTTGGTGGTGATGCACCATGATGCGCTCTCCTTCTTGAGAGCTTCAAAGATGATATCCTGGGAATAGAAAAGCAAGCTCCTAAGGCTGCAATAATGCCTTACTCAGAGGCTGCAAAATATGGAGAAAAACGGTACACAACAAGCAGGAAGATCAACTTCTTAGGTCTTACAAATGCGGTTAAACTTATTGTCTGTGACTGACTAGACCAAAATATGTTTTATTAAAGAACATATACAAACAAGTGTTCGGTGGCCATTTGGCCTTTCACATGAACACTAATGGTAACAACCTCCCACTAAAGGCCAATATGCCCAAAGCAACTATGGGAGAAAAATAAAGAATGATAAAGAATACCTCAGTGTAAGTATACAAACTATCCCTTCCACCTGATGGGCACGTGATATAGTATACAAGTGACTGTGTAAGATCATGAATCAAGTAACCCCATCAAGTGACTTTAGTGTCAAAAGCTATCATGTCATAGAGCTTTAGTCTAAGCATCTGTAGCATTATCTCGGGTGTGAACCTTTTTGAGAATAATGCGCTAAGTGGCTAAGCAATCTATAATGAAGTGATACCTTACCTCAATGTGCTTGTTCTTTGCATGAGAGACCGGATTCTTCACCAAAGCAATGGCACTCTGAGTGTCACTGAGCAAACGAGGTACATGCTGAGGTAAACCCACATCACAAGCAAGATGAAAACGCCACAATTCTTGCTTACATGCCTCACTTGCTGAGCATACTCTACTTCTATGGTGGAAACAATTGTACATTCTTGAAGACCAAATCTCCAAGAGATAGCATCTCTAGCAAAATAAAAAATGCACCTGATGTAGACTTATGATTGTTTTAGTCGGCCGCCGGATCGGGACAGATATAATGGAAATCTTGGCAGAACACGCGCGAAAGGTGGTTACGCACATATTTGTACTTTCTATATAAAGCAATGAAAAGAATGCACGAGAGAGCGGTTTTCTGGGTCATTTCTGGGTATCACCAGACTGTTCGTCTGGGTGAATGTATGAGTGTTGATGTAGTGTTTGTTTTTGCATAATCTCTGTGTTCTAAGTTCTTGTTCGTATTTGGCTTTGTCTATCGTTCTTATTGTCTGTCATCGATCTCGTTTCTGTTGATGAACTTCATAACGTTCGAGAGATAACTATACTATCAGTCTGAATGTTACTGTGTAACGTTTGGAGTAACCCAGAATATCTTGGCGATCTCCTACATAGACTGATGGTACTGTGTGTATCTGTGTTTGTTACCTAGTGAACTCCATTGAGGTTGCGAGTTCCATTACTGTTGTTTGAGTAAGTTGGTTATGCATCTCTGTTGGATTGTGCTCGCGCACTGTGTATTAGGACTTCTTGGAAGTTTTTGTCAAGAATTGGTGGAATCCGAGAAACTGTGTTAGCATTCTGATACTCAGATTTGTACTATGTTGCTATAGTGTTGGGATTTGTCTGTCTGCGGCAAAGTTAAGTGCAGTAAGGATTTGCTAAGTTGAGTACTGAGCCTCCAGTACTGTGTACTCTCAAGTTCTTTGTGTTATGGTGTTGTTTGATCATTGAGACCCGTTCTGTGAAGTTGATCGAATACTCTTGTTTTTGGCATTTCCAGTAAGTTTATATGTAGATGCAATATGGCATCTTAGTGCATTTGGTGTGTTTAGTCGAGCTAAGACTGTGATGGTAAATTCTAAGTACGGCAACCCGTTAGAGCTCTCAGCATTATCACAGTGCTAGGTATGAACAGTACTTTTGGGAACTAAGTACAGGGCTCTGTCTAACAGACCCCTACCACTCCGAAGAACCCATGATTCGTTGATGCGTGCTAACAGTCAGAACAACACATTTTAACATTGTCCATTTTTGTTCCACTTAAATGCTTAACACGTTTCTGACAGATAGTCTCGCGTTTTAAGCATTTTAACACTTGGTGCCATCTGTGGGAAAGTGGCACCAAGATCGCCATTCGGCTGTCGGAATCGAACATCAAGATTACCGTTTGTTTGTCGAAAGTAGCAATAGAATCAGATTGTTGCAAACTTGTTGTGGAAACGTGATTATAAATTTTTAGTCGATAGTGATACTACGGGATTAGTACAAAAGATGATACATGCCGGTTACTCGATCCGGTGAAACGTATCCCAAGAACTGTCAGTCTCGAGTACTTAATGTACTAAAGACAACTCCGGAAGGTAGAAGTACAACTAGGTCTGACCTAGTTGTCAAGAAAGTCAAGAACGTTAGAAGTGATTCCGGTCATACTCCGGTGGAACGTGTTACGTCTCTGGTACATTCCGATACTATTTCGGCACAGTCCGTCGAAGATATAGTAACGCCAGAATGTACCAGAACGCAGCCTGAAGTTAGTTTAACAATCTTGGATAAAGATTCAAATTTGTTTACAACAAGAAACATTTTAGCCAAAGAAATTTGCGAAGGCAAAAAAACACCTGATTTTGGTGAAAATTCGGCACATTTCGGTGATATTTCGGTAACAAAATCTTCGTTTTTCGGCGACGGTTTACCATTTTTTGGTGAATCTTCAGCCCAGCCACTGCTTTTTGGAGTAAGTTTCCCTACACTCGACATCAAGAAGGAAGGAAATTTGTTCGAAACCGAGATTGGAAACATACTGGACAAGATTATCGAACTTGAAAGCGCACAAGCCAGCGATACAGACTCCAATAGTTCGGACATTCAGCCTCTGGATACAAGAGAAAGTCATCATACAACCATCAGCATGATGAATGGGCAACAACAACAACAACAACAGTAGCAGCAGCAAGAACAACTATGTCCACCCACGCCGCCTCCAACAGGAGTAACGTACACTAAATTCGGTGGATTCCCAGGTGATGACCCAGATGCTCATGTACGCACATTTGAGATAAGTTATGCAGTACTTAACCATCCACCAGATCCGGCGTATAAAGCTATTGTCTTTCAATCTACATTGGTCAATGAAGTAGCTAGATGGCTTACAGAATATGATATTAATCACTTCGGTACCTATGAAGCAGTACGAGATGCCTTTTTGCAGAGATTCAGGCTAAAGAAGAATCCAGTTGAAATTTTTGACTATCTGCAAAACAATAGACAGAAGGTAAATCAAACAGTACAGGAATACGCTACACTATTCAGGACTCATTTAAGGCACTTACCACCAGCACATGCCAACCTACTGGATGACGTTATTACTCAATGGTTTATCAATGGCTTGACTCCACAACTTAAACAGATTATGATCATATGCTGTGTAGGAGCTATGACGCTAGACGCAGTGGTTGCCATGGCTTTACAGCTGGAAAACATGGTTGGAGGATTTACAGAAGATCTGGAGTGGTTAAAAACAAATAGAAATATTGGCGAAGATATGACCAGACAAGTATACTGCATCACATGCAAGAATTCAGGCCATACTAGTACCACTTGTGCACTTAATCAGTTATTCTGCGCTATCTGCAACACTCCCAGACACACCACCGAAAACTGTGCATACAACGCCAAAGTGTAGGGAACCGCAACTGTTAATGCTATTATACAGGAACCAGGACAACCGGTCAATCATTATGTACCTCCGCAAATGAGGAACAATCAGCAACAAGGATATCGAAATTACAGAGGACAAAGATACAACAACTACAACGCAAACCGCTGGCAGGTCGGACCAGCGCCAGAAAATCCCAATTTGCCACCACCATGCTGTCATTTCTTTGGTGAATTTGGTCACATTAGAAGATTCTATAAGGATGCAGCTGAATATGATCAGAGGAAAAAGGAACGTCAAAATCCAATGGCTAATATGGTACAAATCACACCAGTGGAAACGCAAGCTACAGTAATTCAGACCCGCTCCGGTAAACAACTATAGCCAGCAGCAGAATTATTTGAACCAGGTATACGCAAACAACAAAGGATGTACAACAAGGCTAGTCAATGGACCACCACAGAACCTCCAGTCTTCCCAGATCCTATTCCGGCGTCTCAAACTCTGATAAGTGAAGAAGGAACACAACAACAGGCTTACAGTTCTACAGCAAGTCCATCATCTTCAGCAGAAGCATCAACTTCAAAACCGGTGGAGCATGCAACCCAATCACAACAAGCCTGGGAAATTTTATCTAAAGCATCTATCACTATGCCTCTAGGCCAACTACTTCCATTAGTACCAGGAGTTCGGCAACAATTCCAATAGTAGTTCAGCCCTGTGCCTTCTTGTATTCCAGCAACGACAACAGTGCAACCGGAACCTGATTCTACGGTCGATCGTTCAGTTCTTTTAATTACCGTATGGTATAAAAATCATAAAATCACACAGGTACTAATTGATGGAGGATCTGGTGTCAACATTGCTACTGCTGCACTATGTAAAAAGTTAGGGTGGACCAACATCGAACCAGTTCAGTTTTTTGTCAGAATGGCCGACCAGTCAAGAGTCCATCCCGTAGGACTTGTACGAAATGTACCCATAACTTTACAAGGTACCACATTTAACATGATCTTTGTCATACTAGAATTACCAGAATCCACCGTTGATTATAATCACCTTTTCGGCTGACCTTGGCTGAAGCACGCTAAGGTGATACAAGATTGGTCTGCATAGGAGCTCACTTTCAAAGACAACAATCGTAAATATGTTGTAAAATTAGATGCTATACAACCTTGCGAACTACATGCTAGACCAAATTTTGTAGAACCAGTTCATATGTTAGATGGTCTGTCAGATGATGAAGAAGAAGAATTTTTAAAAAATAATATTGATTTGATCTCCCTAGGGACCATTGATCTACAATCTGTTATAGATAATTGGAACCCTACAGTTTGTACGATAATGATTGTAATAGAAGAAGATAAGAAGGAAGATACTGCTGCTATAGATGACGCTCAACTGCAACAACTTTTTAAGTCAGCTGACGATACAGAGAAGCCCTGATAATTTTATGTTCCAGAAGATCAGTTGATAACTTATAATTTAGGCGATGAAGATCATCCATGTCCTGTGAAGATAAAGCAAAATCTACCGGAAACATTTCAAGCAGGCTTAATCCAGCTACTCCAAGAATTTTCCGACATCTTTGCATGGGATTACAAAGATATGAAAGGCTTGGACCCACGCATCTATCAGCACAGAGTCATGCTGAAGCCGGAAGCAAAACCGAACAAACAACCTAGCTACCGGATAAATCCAAACTATGCATCACAGGTAAAGGCACAATTTGATAGGCTACCTAAAGTCGGATTTATTGTACCAATAGAACATGCTGAATGGATCTCACCAATTGTTATTGTCCCGAAAAAGAATAAGCAATTGCGAATATATGTAGATTACCAAAAACTGAACGCACCTACGGTGCCTGATCCTTTTCCAATCCCTTTTCTCGACACAATGCTTGATAGAGTAGCAGGACATGAAATGTATTCATTCCTAGATGGGTACAGTGGATATAATCAAGTTAGAATGGCTGAACAGGATATACCGAAAACTGCAGTCATTACCAACTGGGGTGTATTTGCTTGTACTCTTATGTGGTTTGGATTGAGAAATGCCCCAAGTACATTTCAAAGGTGTATGCAAGAAATATTTTCTCCTTATCTTACTTCGTTTATGCAAGTGTATCTCGAGGATTTTTCAATTTTTGGTAAGATGATAGCACATCTGTTCCATTTACGGTGCTCCTTTCAGAAATGCAGAGAATACAGACTCTGTTTGAACCCAAACAAATCCGTGTTTGCGGTTTCATGTGGCAAGCTACTTGGTCACATTGTATCTGCACAAGGTATACAGGTAGATCCAGATAAAATTTCAGCTGTATTAGAAGCTCCGATGCCCACTACACCGAAGGAAGTTATGCGCTTCATGGACCAAGTAAGATGGCATGGACGACACCTACGATGGCTTGCTGACTTGGCAATACCACTGAACAAATTAATCACCAAGACTCCTAAACAGTTTGAATGGACTCAGGAATGTCAGATAACATTTGATCGTCTAAAGTGTTTATTAACACAGGTTCCAATCTTACAACCTCCCGACTGGGATCACCCATTTCATGTATTTTTTGATGCTTCAGATATAGCAATAGGAAGCGTTTTGATGCAACAAATGGATAAGTGGTTCATACCAGTGTACTATGCAAGTCGAAGATTAGCCCCTGCAGAAAAGAATTACTCGGTAACAGAAAGAGAATGTCTAGGCTTAGTATACTCTGTCAAGAAATTCAGACATTATTTACTGGGCCGCAAATTTACCTTTCATATAGATCATGCTGCTCTTGTCTATTTGGTTCGCCAACAGCATCTAGGTGGTCGATTAGCACGATGGGTTCTACTTTTACAGGAGTTCGACTACGAAGTCATTCATCAGCCAGGCAGTTCACATGCCTTAGCAGATTTTCTCTCTCGCTTAGATTCCGGTGAAGCTTCAGTCGGTATAGATGACACGACACCAGTAATTTATGCTTCTGACCATCCCATGATGAAATTACAGACCCGCCTTTGCCATCTACATACTATGATCAGATATTGACTTTTCTCACTAACAGATGCCTTCCATCTCAGACTTCTACGGTAGTACGCAGGAAAATTGCACTGTTTAGTCGCCGATTTCGGTTAATTGCTAGAGAATTATACTATGTGGATCATACTGGAATTTTATTTCGATGTATTTCACCACATGAAGTTAACTCAGTTATTACTTTGGCTCACTCGATTCCTTCCGGTGGCCATTTTGCTGCAGACTTAACACACCGGAAAATTCTGCAAAGTGGTCTCTGGTGGCGTACAATGTACAGAGATGTATCACAGTTTGTCAAACAATGTGATACTTGTCAAAGATCTGGACAACCCCTGCAACGACATCTTTTCCCTCTGCAACCCATCTTACCATTGGAACCTTTCCAGAAGTGGGTTCTAGATTTCATCGGACCTATTACAACTCCAGCAGTCCTTAGTAACAATCGTTATATACTGACCTGTACAGACTATGCAACCAGATGGGCAGAAGCCTGGGCTTTACGATCTGCTACAGCTGTTGCGGTAGCAAAGTGTCTGCTAACCGATGTCTTTCCACGTTTTGGTTTACCACTGGAACATGTTTCAGATCAAGGCACCCATTTTGTAAACAATTTAATGAAGGCACTTACACAGTCGTTCCAGGTCACGCATAAGTTTAGTTCTCCTTATTATCCTCGTGCTAATGGTTTGGCCAAAAGTACAAACAAAACTTTGCTGAATATGCTTCGGAAATTGATTATGGAAGCACCGGAAAGATGGGATCAACTGTTGCCTGCAGTATTATGGGCATACCGGACTACCTACAAGGTAACAACAGGATTAACACCTTTCAAACTAGCTTATGGATTAGAAGCAATAGCACCAATGGAGATCGTTATACCAAGTTTGCAAGTTGCAATCGCTCAGAAACTGCTACCGGAAGACTCACTGTCATCTCGGTTGGATACACTCAAAGGACTAGACGAGCATCGTTGGCACAGCTTTTTAACTATGCAGGAAGTACAACTAAGACAGGCTCATACGCATGACCGACACTTGAAAACTCCAGTTTTTACGGTGGGACAACTTGTCCTTTTTTATAATGCAAAGTCGAATCGGTCTGTTGGTAAATTCAAATTATGATGGTATGGCCCTTACCGGATTTCAGAACGAGTTGGCCCAGTAACTTTTCGGTTGACTACGTTGCCCGAAAACCCTCTTCCGAAAGTCATCAACAGTTCGAAGCTGTGGCCGTATCAACACGCCTCTAACCCGCACTGAAACATTTTTCGGTGGGCCGCGTCGTTTGGTGCTCGCTTTTCTTTCCTTTTCTTTTCTTTTCTTTTCATTTTGTGTGCTTAATAATATAAGTCTGTATATATCTGTGTCTTGACTCCTAATTATGTCACAAGCCGCCCTACTCTTTCCAGCTACTAAGACATGCACACCCAAGTTAAAACAGTGATCATCTCAACGTCGCATGATGATTAGTGATTTTTAATTACAGTCCACTACAGCGCATCTACTTAACCTTCTCCAGTTCGCCGAAAAAAATGCTATTGTGCTTGTGTGATTGTGCTTTGTGTTCACCCTGTGCTCTGTGTGCCTGTGTTCTGTGTCTTCGTGTGCGCCATGGAAGCCCTGGCTAACTACGCCGCTTTCCGTGACGGTCTCCCTACCGAGGTAGGAGATTACTTGTGCATACGAGGGTTGGCAAACTTTGCTGAATTGCCTTGGCATTCAGTGGAGTTCCACCCATTCTTCGCCAACATCATCTCCGCCATCGCCAACACACCCGCCCATGAGCAAAGATAGGTTATCACTTCCTTACCCTCCCAAACCGTAATCACCTTCCAAACTTTCACTGAGTCGTATCGACTCCCTTCGCAAGGCCGAGAGAATGGCCCGAATTTGCCATTAGCCACCATGAACCATTTATTCCCTAGATACTCATCCAATGAATACGCAATCCTATTTCGACCAGAACCAGAACGATCAGCCCTCCAATTTTTAGTAGCTATACTCAACCTCCAAAAACGCACATATGGTATTTCGTGTCCATTCTACTCAGTCATAGACCTAGCAACCCGAGAACCACTAAACTTCACGTCTTATTTCTTCCATAGAATCCACAAAGAATGCATCGCCATCATGAAACATGTAAACAAGGGAGGTACGCTGAGATCCAGACTACCACACATCATTTCATTCCTCTTTCTGGCCATACTCCTAGTGCAACCACCACCTAGGGGACCAGTTCTGTGACATGAAGAGTCAGTGCAGCTGTGGGACGACGAAGAAGAAGACGAAGAAACTATTCCGAAGAAAAAGAATAAGGATTAGCTCTTCTGAAAGCGAAGCACAAGAATCTGCCAGAGAGAACAAGGATGGCGACAAAGAAGATGATAAACAGGATGAAGAAACATTCCACGACACCACAACCTCCATGCAGAATGAATCCTCTGCGCATTCTTCATAGGAACAACAAAAAGAAACTCGTACTGAAGCTCAAACAACATCGACCGAAGAAACATCAAAGCAGCAGTGTGAAGGAGAACAACAAACAGAGGAAGAACAAGCTGCTAAAGAAGCACTAGATAGACTACTTAAGGTAGTGGAATCCACATTTGCGGACCAGGAACAACAAACCACAAATGAGGTAACACAAGCTAACTCTGCCATTTCCACCCCACCACCGGAACATCCACTTAACCCCATCCTTCCTATCCCATCCAATCCACCAATCAAACCTGCAGCTTCTTCCGCCTCATCGCCCAACTACTCCCCTCTGACCTCATAGCAACTACTTACTGCATCGTCTTCCCAACCTCGTCCCACTCTTCCACCACCCTCCACCCCAGTATTTTCTCAACTGGAATCGATGGGTCAGCTGCTAATAGAGTTATCAAAACAACTACCGCAACAACTGAAGCAGATTACAGAAAGTGTTCGCGAAGATTTCCAGCATAAATTGGAAGTCATGGAGGCAGATATCACGCTCCTCCAAGAAGAATTACAGGCCGTGAAGACAGAAAATCATGCGCTTCATGAACAAGTACAACAGCTACAGGTCAGAATCCAAGAACAGGAACGAATTACAGTTCAGCGAGATGAAGCCCTGGCAACAGCAAAAGAAAAAGAAGAATTACTGCAAATTGCCAATGAAGAAATCAAGCAAATGAAGCAGGACATACAAGACAAAGAAGATGCCCGAATTGTATTGGGCAATCTACTAGAAGAAACCAGAAAGCAATTACAAGAAATGGTACAGCAGAGTCAAGAACAGCAGTTGCGGCATAAAAGAACATAAGAAGAGCTTCAGCGGACAAATGAAAATCTAGCAGATGTAAATAATATGCTAGAACATTACTTAACCAAGGAGAAACAGACCCAAAAAGTGATTACAGATCTCAGACATGAAAGAGAATCATATGTAAGAACAGTGAATTTTCAAGTTCAGGAGATCGAGCGACGCGAAAACCAACTGGCCAACCAAAAAGAACGAGTACAGAAGATGGAACAACAACTTGAGGAAATGAAGACGTCAAGAGATGCTGCATTGGCCAATGACTTTTATTTGCAAGAGGCCTTTCTACAAACGCAAGCAGAAATTTTGTTAACAGAAGCCATAGCCATAAGTTCTGTTAGAGTAGATGCCCAGGTACTAGAACCCGATACATTAAAAAAATTATTAGAAACCCTTAAGAAAAAGATCGCCCGTACATTTAGATTAGCCCGGAATATGTATTTAGAAGGAATAGTCGATGAGCAGTAATTTTTTAAAAACTTGCGGGTTCAAGTCCACCGTGCATGCCAGTGTTAGTCGGCCGCTGGATTGGGACAGATGTAACGCAAATCTTGGCAGAACACGCGCGAAAGGTGGTTACGCACATATTTGTACTTTCTATATAAAGCAATGAAAAGAATGCGTGAGAGAGCGGTTTTCTGGGTCATTTCTAGGTATCACCAAACTGTTCGTCTGGGTGAATGTATGAGTGTTGATGTAGTGTTTGTTTTTGCATAATCTCTATGTTCTAAGTTCTTGTTCGTATCTGGCTTTTTCTATCGTTCTTATTGTCCGTTGTCGATCTCGTTTCTGTTGATGAACTTCGTAACGTTCGAGAGATAACTATACTATCAGTCTGAATGTTACTGTGTAACGTTTGGAGTAACCGAGAATATCTTGGCGATCTCCTGCGTAGATTGATGGTACTGTGTGTATCTGTGTTTGTTACCTAGTGAAATCCATTGAGGTTGCGAGTTCCATTACTATTGTCTGAGTAAGTTGGTTATGCATCTCTGTTGGATTGTGCTCGTGCACTGTGTATTAGGACTTCTTGGAAGTTTTTGTCAAGAATTGGTGGAATCTGAGAAACTCTGTTAGCGTTCTGATACTCAGATTTGTACTATGTTGCTATAGTGTTGGGATCTGTCTGTCTGCGGCAAAGTTAAGTGCAGTAAGGATTTGCTAAGTTGAGTACTGAGCCTCCAGTACTATGTACTCTCAAGTTCTTTGTGTTATGGTGTTGTTTGATCATTGAGACCCGTTCTGTGAAGTTGATCGAATACTCTTGTTTTTGGCATTTCCAGTAAGTTTATATGTAGATGCAATATGGCATCTTAGTGCATTTGGTATGTTTGGTTCAGCTAACACTGTGACGGTAAATTCTAAGTATGGCAACCCGTTAGAGCTCTCAGCATTATCACTAAGTACAGGGCCTCTGTCTAACAGACCCCTACCACTCCCAAGAACCCATGATTCGTTGATACGTGCTGACAGTCAGAACAACACATTTTAACATTGTCCGTTTTTGTTCCACTTAAATGCTTAACGCGTTTCTCACAGATAGTCTCGCATTTTAAGCATTTTAACAATTGTCTACACAACAAGCATAGTTAGATTTTGTGTAACAAATAATGGATGCTTTCCCTCTACCTAATCATAGACCCTTGTCTATAGTGCCACTCAGATATCTCAAAATCGTCTTGAATGCCTCCCAATGTTTCTTGCAAGAGTTAGACATATATCTGCTCACAACTCCCACTGCAAATGCAATATCTGGTCTCCTAGATACCATAGTATACATGAGACTACCAATAGCAGAGTGATAGGGAATTTTGGTCATGAAATCCTTTTCCTCATCTGATTTGAGACAATCATCCTTGCCCAATTTCACATATGTGGGTAAAGGTGTACTCAATGCCTTTCCACCCTGCATATTGAACCTGTGAAGTACTTTGGATGTGTACTCACTTTAAGACAATTATATGCATCTTTTACTTCTATGACGAGTAATGAGCATGCCAAGAATATGTTTGGCATCCCCCAAATCCTTCATATCAAATGTCTTACTCAACTTGGTTTTGAGAATTGACAAGTCATATGAGGGCTTCCCAGCAATCAACATATCATCGACATAAAGTATCAAACATATAAAGCTGTCATCTTAGCATATCTTTGTGTAGATACGGTGATCCTCATTGCTTTGAGAATAGCCTTGAGACTTCATAAAAGCATCAAAATTTTGGTACCATTGTCTAGGGGACTGTTTAAGTCCATACAAAGTCTTCTTGAGCTTACAAACTAGACTTTCCTTGCGAGGAACTACATAACCCTCTAGTTATTCCATATAGACCTCATCTGTAAGATCTCCATGCAAGAAAACATTTTTCACATCCATTTGGACTAGCTCTAAGTCCTCCATTGCAACGAATCCAAGCAACATGCATAGGGTAGTCATCTTGAACACTTGAGAGAAGATTTCCTCGAAATTAACACCATGTTGTTGCTTAAAGCCCTTTGCAACAAGTCATGCTTTATAGTTTGGAGAAGCACTATCTGATGTGAGTTTTAGCTTATATATCCATTTACATGGTAAAGCTTTCGTGCCATTTGGCAAAGGTACTAAATCCCAAGTACCATTCTTGTGAATAGAATCCAACTCACTCTTCATGGCATGCTCCCACTTGACATGATCCTCTATCTACATAGCCTCTTTGTAGCAAGAAGGCTCACCAGCATCTGTTAGCATAACGAAATCTAAACATGGAATGTATCTATCAGGTGGATGTGAGACACCTATAGTGTCTTAATGGTTGCTGAACAGGAACATGTGCAGAATTATCTGATCAACCATTCTCTTGAACATCCCTATGTGCAACATTTTTATGCATACTAACCAGAGGACTCGTATCCTCAAATGACGCTCTTCTCACCTCAACCTACTTAATGAGCTATTTATGCATCTTATACTCATTGAAAATGACATCACTACTTCTGATCACTAATCTTGTTTTAGGATCCCATAAGTGATATCCAAATTCTCCTTCTCGACCATATCTAAGAAAAATGCATTTCTTTGATTTATGGTCCAACTTTTGTCTAATATTCTTCGGTATATGAACATATGCCTCACACCCAAAAACTGTAAGATGATCAAAAAATGGTGGCTCCCCTGTCCATAACTCTTGTGCTACTTTCAGACCTTTTGACGATATAGCTCACCATCTCCATGAGAGACCTCTTATTTCTTTCTATAAATCCTTTTTTTTTTAGGTTTATATGGAACTCTACATTGATATTTCATCCCACACTCAACCAAAAATGCATTAAAATCAGAATACACGTATTCCACACCTCAACCAGAATGAGGCATGGCCAATTTACATGCAAAAATATTTTCTAGCCATAACCAAAAAGTTTTTAAAGCACATAAACTCTTTGGAGTTTTTGTTTAATGGATACACACATACATTCCTAGAGAAATCATCAATGAAAGCCAAAAAAGAAACGGTAGTTCCCAAAAGAAGGTGTTTGCATAGAACCATCACAATGAACAAGCTACAATTTATGGGCACCTTGAACTGAACCATGTTTAGGGAAGAAAGAATCTGCGAAAAATATGCACTTCAAAGACATGCTCACAAAGTGCCTCAAGTCTAGGCAGCGAGGGCACCGTTTTGGATGTCTGTAGGACTAGTAAACTACAAAAAGTCGGATGGTCAAAGTGTGCATGCGAAAGCTTTCCATCTGATATAGCCAGAGAATCTTGAACTCTACATGGTGAGTCATTCACAAATTTTACACAATGTATGAGCTTAAATAGCCCAGGACATAAAATGCTAGAAGCAATAATAACATCCCCATTTGAGAGATCATGAATTGTACATCTCTCATCAACAAATTTGACAACCAAGCCAATTTTGGCTAATGTTAAAACTGACAATAAATTTTTCTTGATCACTCGCACATACAAAAGGATGTGACAATGTGAAACATATACCATCAGTAGCATTCATAATTATCTTACCAACTTTCATTAGAGGATAAGAGGAGTTATTGGCACATGTAACAGTATTCCCCACAAAGGTAGGCTCAAGTGTACTCAAGAAACTAAACTACGAGGTAATATGTTTGGTTGCTCGACTATCAAAGTAGCAAACATATTACTCTACCACAAACATACAATGCTCAAGAGAAGATGGATCCTAGCGGCAAACATTAGTAAATACCCATTCTTCATTGTGGAAAAGATTAGAAGTCTCTGTTTTAGGTGTAGAGACCTTTGTAATAAACATCCCAAACTATCTTTCTTCATTTCTATTTTCTTCTCATGTTTGTCCTCCTTCGTCATCTTAATTACTATGATAATAGTGTATGTGTATGTAACTTCTAAGGTATGTAAGTATATTATACCTTAGTGTGAACCCAAATTAAAAGTAGTAAAGAATTAAAAAAATAAACAACAAATGAAATAGAATAAAAAGAAAAATAACCTCTAAATTAAAAAATGAAAATTAATATGTGTGGTGTGAGTGAGTTATGGAATTAGCCTGTGTCAAAGTCTGGAGTGAGTGAATTGTGTAATTGAAGTGATTAAAGTAAAAATTCAATGTGAGGTGTGTGTGGAATGTGGATTGAAGAGTGGACTGTATGCGATATGTGATTAAAATAGGTTAAAAGAGTGGTGTATGTGTGTGTGTGCTAAAGAATGGTGTGAGTGAGTTGTGTAATTAAAGAGATTACAATACAAATTAAATGTGTGGTGTGTGGAGAATGTGGATTAAAGAGTGGAGAGTGTGAGATATGTGATTAAAGTATGTTAAAAGAGTGGTGTATGTGTATGTGCTAAAGAATGGTGTGTGTAAGTTTTGTGGAAAAAGTGAAGTATAAATGAGTGACAATATATATATATATATATATATATAATATATATATATATATATATGTATGTATGTATGTATGTGTGTGTGTGTGTGTGGTACGAATGTTTTTCCTACTGTTGTTTTTGTAGGTACTCATTCTCCTTCTTCTTCTTTTGATCCCTTCCTCTGATGTCTTTAGGATGTGTGACTGCTGTGGAGATATATATATATATATATATATAGAGAGAGAGAGAGAGAGAAAGAGAGAGAGAGAGAGAGAGAGAGAGAGAGAGAGAGAGAGAGAGAGATAAAGAGAGATCGAGTGAGAGAGAAGGTATTCACGAGTAGAGCAGATTTTGATGATGCACACAATTGGAGAGAGAAAACAAGAGAGAGGGAGGGGGAGAGAGTGAGAGAGAGAGAGAGATAGAGATAGAGGGAGAGACAGAGAGAGAGAGAGAGAAAGAGAGAGAGAGAGAGAGAGATAAAGAGAGAGGTACAGAGAAAGAGAGAGAGAAAGAGACAGAGAGAGAGAGCATGAGAGAGAGAGAGAGATGCATTAGGGCATATATGTCAAGTCTGATGTATATGAGAGAGAGAGAGAGAGATAAAGAGAGAGGTACAGAGAAAGAGAGAGAGAAAGAGACAGAGAGAGAGAGCATGAGAGAGAGAGAGAGATGCATTAGGGCATATATGTCAAGTCTGATGTATATGAGAGAGAGAGAGAGATTGATGCATAAGTACATATATGTGTAGTATGATGTACATGAGCATGCATATGGATGAGAAAGCATGGATGTGCATGGGTGCATCGCTATGCATGTGAGATGTTAGTATCTATGCATAATGATGTGTGCATTAATGCATAAGTATGAGAAAACTATGCAAGCATAGGTGTATGATTATGAGTATCTATGAGTGCATGTGCATAAGAATTAGATGCATGAGTGTGCATGAGTATGATGTATGTGTGGTACGAGTTAATGCATATGTATGAGAATGCATGAATCCATAATGTGATGTGCATATGCATGTAAGAATGTGTTAGTTTGCATGCGCGCATGGATGCATGTTTTTTTGAGCATGTGCTTACATGTGCATGAATGCATGGAAGTGTAAAAGAGCATATGCATAAGTAAGCATAAATGCATGAATATTAATAAATATATATGAACGCATGTGTATGTGAGCATGTGTGCATATATGCATGATGAAAAAATGCATATGCATGTAGTGTATACTTGTGCACGAGTGTGCATGAATGCATGTGTATGAATGTATACATGTGCCTGATTAATGCATGCATAAGTGAAAGTGTGTTAGCATATGAAAATGTGTGAGAATATGTGAGAGTATGTTAGCATGCACGTGTGAATGTGTGTTAGCATGAGTATGAGAATGTGTTAGCATATGAAAGTGTGTTAGCATATGTCAGAGGAAGTTAGCATATATATATAGAATGATGTGAACATAGGTATGAGTGAATGAATGAATGAGCATATACATATATGATAAGAGTTGAAAATAATAAGTGTGTTTTATGTTTCGTAAAATGTACTTATGTTTTTTCTAATGTTTTTTTGTAGAGAGAACTGATGAGATTTGATGAACTTTGACGAGCATTTACAAGCAATTGAAGATCGAGAGATTGGAGACGCACCATTTCTTCCTCTTTACTCACATTTTAGCTTAATTGTATATTAGGATTTTTGGCAATTTATCCTAGCATTTGTGCTTAGAGACATATAAGCGTATTGAAGTAGTTTCCATTCATTAGGATCATCAAGAAAACAGTTTTAGAATTATTCATTGATCAATTGGAAATTTTTATTCTTCTAAAGTTTTTGATATCTCAGAGTAATGAGCCTTTGAATGAGTCTGTGACTAATGAGTCTACGAACGAGAATACCATTTCTACATCTTTCATTTTTGAGGTTTTATTACCACCAGTTGTAAACACTACTGCTCAACCTGAAGAGAACCTAGCTAATATAGAAGTAGAAGAAAAGGAATTTATCAAAGACTGCATTACTAGTGAAACTTTAGTCTCTCCATCATATGAATATTTTCTATGTAGGTTTCTAGCTGCACAACCCTATGGTCATAGTTTAGATTAGGCCATTAGCACCTAGATGAACACTTTCACATCACTGAATCACATCTTGGATCCTAATGTATGCTAAAAAAACACCCTTCGTGTAGTCACTGAGTGAGGCCATAGTAAGTTCAGTTCTAATCTTTCGTTTGATCTCCATTCACACCCCTCCACACCGGTCCTACGCTAGGTTTGGAAGTGAGTCTACTTGGTGAAATATAGTATGAGAGGAAATTCAATCGATTGGGAAATATTATTACCATCAGTATTATCATTACTTTGGCTACATCAAAATGATGGGCACTATCAGCTTGATGTGAAGAATGCATTCTTTACTCATGACTTCGAAGAGGTATTATTCATCAGGAAACCTCTTGTATTTGTTCATGATAAGGTTCTTGACTAGGTATGCAAGTTTAGGAAGCATCTTATGGTTTAAAACAATCTCCACAAGCTTTGAATAATAGGTTCCTATTACAATGAAAAAATGATCAAGACTACATCCAATCGATAAAGACAAGGATTGATAATGAGTTCAAAGTCTACGATCTTAATAAAGTTAAGAATTCCTTAATGATTAAGATGACTAGAAAGGATGGAATCTAGTGAATGGCAATGTACTTGGCGGACCTATTGTCAAAGTATGGTATACTTGAAACCATGCCTATTTCCAATCCGATGGAGTGAACTTCAAATGTACTTCATAAGAGGGTGAACTAGTGTAGTTGATCACCTTACTATAGTTTTGGTGTTTCGTCGCAACACATGTTCAAACCAAGAGTATCACACCTTTTGGCAATAGGAGCAAAACTAACATATGAAATGGACTATTAATAAAGTTCTAGATTATCCTTATGATGGCAATGTGTAAGTTTGGAAGATGTTGTAGTGGTTACATGGTGATGAATCGAATAAAACTAATTTCATGGTGTTCAAGTAGGCAAACCATATTTTGTATCTCATTTAGTGAAGCTACTTCAAGCCACATGGGAGCTTATGTTGTCTTGGAAGCTTGTTATTGAAATTCAAATCATTTGTGATAATTTTAGTGTACATCTCACATTTGATATGGTTTTTCATGTAAGGACTAAACACATTGAGGTAAAGTAGTGCGTTTTGAGATAAACAATGACATCGAATGATACAAAAATACATCTCATATGTTGAAAGGATCAAATAGTTAATAAGATCACAAAATGTTTAGATACTATAAAATTATGTAGGTCACAAATTTGCATTTGATTGAAGGATCTTAGAAAGTTATTTGAAGCTTGAATATTAAGGGTGTGTGTTGAAACTTAAGTTTTGATAAGAATATGGAGTTCAAAACTTCTATAAATGAGATAAAAGGATAAATATTCAATCTTCCAAATTGGTAGCTTCAAATTTGAGTTTAAATTACCCAATCAAATAACAATTTATGTATTGATGAAACATATTTGATTAAGTACATCATAATTTGGGGATACATATTTCTTTTCAGATTGAAAAGGGATATCACTTGAGATGATCAGTTCCCCATGTGCATTTTTTTCTCCATTTGCATCATTTCACTAGTTTTTGTTAAGTAATAAACTAAGTACCCCTCCTTGGTTGTCTCCATGCATGCATCCAACTACAATTTGAGTTACGATATCTCTCTATCCGGTTAGACAACAACTAGCTTTCCTAGCTTTGTGATGTAACTATTCTTTAGGTAAGAGAGAATAAAAAATGGAATATAACAATACACAGTGTTGAGGAAAAGTGTAGAAAAACAAAAGATATAAAGCACTTAGAACTCCCAAATTGACAAGAGCAATGAAGATACAAAGATGGTTTTGTCTGTTCTTGGCATACAAGGTGAAGGCCAAACTAGAGCAACTAGGTAGAGAAGGCACGAAAGTATGTAAAATATATCTAGAATGGTTTGTGTTGAGACAAGTAGTAATGTAACCATTCTTACTTTTTTCACAACTCAAAAGAGTGATTTTCATCAATACTTTTGTACATACAAAACCCTACTTTGTAATCCTATGTTTGATTTTTCGTAAGCCAAGGATCTCTTGAGCCTAATGATCTTAGGTAGAATCTACATACAAAGCTTCATAATTTTTGGAGTTTACTAGGTCCCCCAAATTATCTCTAGAACCTATCCTTTAACTATGCCAGATATTATGTTTGAAACGAGCCAAAGCTAGTAGAAAAACTGTAACAACAGCTAGAGAGCTCATTTCACAAGTTCAAGTCTTGCACAAAACTATCCATTTTGGGAGAAGAAGCTTGTATTGTGATTGAGAATCTATAATACAAGTAAACCATGCACTTCACTCGCTCATGATCCTCATAGTGTTCTCATGTCTCCATAGATTGATAATTATGAGCTGAAAGTCCTTGACATGGTACTCATCCTTGTCTAGCATTACACTAGATTTAGTGCGTTTGTGAAAGAGAGCACAAGTGTGTAATGGTAAGAGCAAAGAAAATCAATGTTGGAAGAAGTTACTTTTTGCACTTCATGTGCCTCACCTCCATCCACCATAGCCACTCATCTCCATCTCCACCAAAAATAAAACTCAATTTTGGGCATATCTACATAACCCCCTTTTGCATTTCCTCATTTGCATGCTTGCAAGAGAGTGAGATAGAGAAAGAGAGAGGAGCTGTTGTGTTTTTGTGCATTCTTGCTATTTTCTTATAGATTTAGGTTCTTCATCATCTTCAATAATGTGCAACTATAAAATAAACAGGCTTCTTTAGGATTCACTTTGATCCCCTTGGTCTATCATGATAGAACAAAAAATGTATCAGTTTGAGTTTGCATCTATGCCACGACAGTGCGTTCCCCAACACCATCGTACTACAATAAATGCATGAGAAATTTGTCAAAGTTTCCGCTTTGTTGGGATAGGAGAAAAAAATCATTAGATGAGAGGTACTTCTAGATAGACCGGTCTATCATGATAGACCTCTGGTCTACTACGGCAAAACATCCCTACCACAATAAACTCCTACCTATCATGATAGACCGATTGCAAGGACTTCACCTATCATGGAATACTAGTACTCTATTAGGACACAATGCTCTATCACAAGGACAAAACATGAAAGAACAAATTTGTGATAGACCACTCTTATCAAAATAGAGCCCCTCTATTTTAATAGAGACAGAGAGGTTATACAAAAATTTTAAATAGGCCACTCTATCACAACACATCCCCTCTATCACAGTTGGAAATTGCACACATGAGGGAAGGAGATTACATGGACATTGTGTTGAAAAAGATTAAAGATTTGAAGAAATAGTTGATTTGTGTTAATAAGCTCTTACCAAATAATTCACTTCTGTAGACTATTCTTAATGGTCTTCTAGATTCATATAAGAGTTTTTCTTCTATGCTTTGGTTGATCATAAAAGGCAATCTGAATGCCTTGTCATTTGAACAATTAGTTTGTTTTATTGCATGAAGACCATTCAAAGAAGAACATGTTCATTATGAGCATTGTAGATCAAGCTTTCTTAGATAGTCGGAAGGACAAAGGAAAATGGAGCTCATGTATTAGTAACAAAAATTTGCTAATCCTACACATGTTCAATGCATGGAGTTTAAAGACAAGGTTATAGATTCTTTTGCCAAGGAGGAATAGAGACTTCTAAATCGACCACTCTTTATGAGGTTGTCCAAAATTGTAGGCACACTGGTCCCTCCAAATCTTTGAGAGGGGTTCCCCTCTTATAGCATTCCAAAGAGCCGCTATGAAGCCGATCACATCACCCAAAAGTGCTTTCTTCCAGGTGATTTTCTCCTCCAATCTCAAAATATTCCACGGGATGCCCTAGTTTCTAGCTTCTATGATATGATTTGAGAAACAATAATTTCTCTGTCCTCATTGAAGTGATGGAATAGATCATTCTGCCTTTCTTTCTTTCTTTGTATTTCTTACCCTCTTTGTTTCCCAAAACACTACTTATAGAAATTAAAGATCACGTAGAAGCAAATCCACTTCTAGAAACAAAGGTCAAAATATGTTGACAGGGGAACACTCTCGTGTAGCTTGCACCAACAATAATTACCATTAACACTAATATTAGGCCCTCACCTCTTACCTATGAATAGCTTTTTGCAATACTTTTGGAAGACGAAATGCATTCAAAGAATAGGCAAGGTTCAAATGATGCAACATTTTCAACAAGTGCAAAGGTAAAAGTCTCTTTGCATAGCTCAAAGAAGAAGAAATTCACTACAAGATGTTGTTTCTATTTCAAAAAGAAGGATTATGCCATGAAGGATTGCAAGAGGAAGAAAGCTCATGAGAGAAATGGTACTCTAAAATCCACATGCAAGAATAGGAAATCGACAAATAGCATGGACCTCGTACTATGGAATGCCATAGAGGAGGTACGTGCATCTTTACAAACTCATGTGCATGAACCTTGGATATGAGATATTGGAGCATACTGACACGAGAACAACAAGAGGGACTGGTATAGTTCCTTAATGCCTCTAGAGGAACCCATCAATGAAGTTGTTGGAAATGACTCCAAATGGCTAGTTGAACGGATAAGAACCATCTCGTTTTTTGTTTGCAAGTGTCATGAGAAAAAACTTTATGATGTTTTATATGTTGTTACACTAAAAAGACATTTATTATCAGTGCTTTCCATAACAAATCATAACTTGAGGTACATTGCAAACAACATGTTGTAACGATTCTGGATCGAACAATAAAAACTGTAGGAAAAGGAGTGTAGAAAGATAACCTTCATGGGTTAAGCAACCTTACTATTACAGAAGACAAAGTCAGAGGTTTACTTTGGCATCAGTCTTTAGAGCTTCGTGGATTTTCCATTCTTGAAGAGATGCAAAGAAATGGGATGGTAGTGCAGTTACCTTCATTTTCAATTTTTCACAGAGAATGTGAAGCTTGCATGATTGGCCAATAGCAAAGGAAGCCATTTCCAGAAGAGAGCAGTAATCAATCTCAAGCTCCTCTACAGTTGGTACATGCTCATCTTTCTAGTAAAATCTCTACTCCTTCTTTTTGTTGATAGTACACAATCATATTGAAAAGATGTGGGTGTATTTTATAACGGAGAAGGCTGATACATTTAAAAAACTTAAAATGTGGCAAAAAATTGTTGAAAATGGGACAACTTGAAGATTGAAAATATTTTTTAATGACCGAGGAGGAGAACTCTTATCGATAGGATTCAACAACACTTGCAATGCACATGGAATCAGGAGGTAGCTTACAAAAACACATGTACCCCAACAAAATGGTATTGTTGGGAGATGAAATAGGATATTATTTGAAACGGTAGCTACAGGTTGAAAGATCAGGATGCCCGTAATTCATTTTGGGAAGAAGTAGCTAATATTTTTGTGTACATTTTGTATAAATGCTACACAAAGACAATGCATGTCATTACTCCTCAAGATACATATTCGCGTAAAAAGCATTCAGTTATTTATTTCAGAATTTTTAAAGTTTTTGTTATGCACATATACCTAAATAAACAAGAAATAAGTGAGGATCAAAAACTGGAAAAATGAAATCATTTCTTCTTAAGGTATAATGATCGTTCGAAAGCTTATACAATTTGGGATCCAAAGGCAACGAAGATCATTGTCTGCCATGATGTCGTATTGGATGAGGGAGCAAACCTAGTGGATAGTAAATGTAACTCCACTATCTCATCAATTGAAGAACTAACTCACCTTGTTCCTTGCCATAGAAAGGTTAAGATCGATGAGGAAGAGATATCAGGTAATACAATTCCTCCAGCAAAAATCCAACTGGTTGTTGCCATACAACGTAAGCCACTACCAAACTGGGCACAAGAATCCTTTGATGATCGTAATCCTCAGCTTCATCTTCTAGATTCATCTTCAGATGGGTTCCATAGATAGAAGGGAACTGAGGAGCAACAAAGAGCATCACATATCATCAATATGGAACTTATGGCTTAAATTATGGGATCAATAAAAGAACCCTTCATAACCACAATTGTATATGAAGCACTCAAAGGCCTCAAGTGAAGAGTGGCAATGAACGTTAATTGTGATAGGATACTAAAGAATGATACTTGGGCATTGACTGATTTAATAATACAGCTCATTAATGTCGTTTCTTATGATCTCAAGGGAATGCTAGGACTTGATCCACAAATCTAATAGCAATCATAAAGGAGGTAATTTGAGTTGCATAGATCGACAACGAAATGAGAACCATCAACTAATGTATGAAATGTTCATATTATCGTGTGATGAATAGTCCCAATCTCCGTTTACTTTTTGGATCCATATGAAGCATTTATTATAGGCATCATAATAGTGAGGGCCCTCTATGCTTGCTATAGAATCATGCACATGTAAGGAAGCCTCTTGCTAAATGTACAGACGTCGATATCTTTAAATGCATTGTGAGGAATGAGACGTACGTACAACGACCCGAATCGGATGCATGTAGACTCACTTCCGAACCTAGCGTTGGACCGCTGTTGAGTCACCTTCAAGAATTACATGGAAGGTCTCAATTGTTGACGTATCCATCATCAATATAATAATATCCTTGTAACAATCTGCATATTTAAGGGATTCTTGCATAAACTATAACATGCGCTAGTCCCATGATCCATTATGGGTATGAGAATCCATGTGAGAGTTTAATGCGGTGTTTCCGTAGTTTCCGAGGACTTGACGATTTGAACTTCTTTATTCATTCTTTTTTGTTTTTGAGAGATAAGAAAAGTATGGAACACTGTTTTGACTTCCTAACGTTAACTATTGAAATTTGAGAGGATTCGATTTGGGTAAACAGTTTGATCTGCAGCACGTAGGCACTTATCTGTCTGTTTGTGTGTTTTTCTTTTCTTTTTGTTGTTTTGTTTGCTTGTTTTTTTCCCGTAAGAGACGTACTTGTTTGCTGAAATAAAGACCTCTTGTGGAGTGGCAAATTGGCAATCATTCGCGTCTTCCATCGATGTTTATAAGTAAGTTTGTCTTAATAATTCGGAACACTAAGGTGAATATAAAAGCGAAATCGATGAATACACCTGGAATATCTGAAGAAATTCCTTACTGTAATATATTTGATGAAAATTGGAGACATTAAATAAGAACCATCGGCTCCAATTGTTGATACTGTGAGTGAGACGCAACGGGTCGGCTCGGTCTTCCATGACTTGATGTCATTTGTGAGACGCAACGGGACGACTCGGTCCTCCATTATTTGATGCAGCAGTCGGTTTTCTGCCAGGAAGCTAAACAAATGCAAATGTATAACCAAAAAACCAAACATTGTATACTTTCCTGCTGTTTACGTTATTTTCTTGTCGCGCAGTCCAATAGAACAGCTCCCAGCGAACAGCTCCCAGCGAGGAGGGTTTTCTGAGAGCCCATGGGAGGCCGTAGCTTCTATGATATGATTCGCACACAATAATTTCTCTCTCCTCGTTCAAGTGACGGAACACATCATTCTGTCTTTCTTTCTGTCTTCGTATTTGTTATCTTCTTTGTTTCCGAAAACACTATTTATAGAGGAGTGTCTAGGAGTCCTGAGAACGTGTATAGAAAGATGGAAGTAGAGGATCAAAATAAGTGGAAGTCTGTAATGATGCAAATGCAAATAGAAAATGTTACTCACACTTCTAGACCTAACCCTCATGTTAATATTTCAGTGGGAACTCTTACTCGAAATGTGTGGTCTGTTACAGTTCATAACAATGTGGTCAATTTAGGGCTTGTAGCTAGCTATAGAGAAATGACTCAACTTGGGCCTCCCTCACATCGTCTCCCTGATGGTAATATTGTGGGGGCAAGAACGAGCTATGTGCAAGCTATTCAGAACCAACAATCGAGTGCTTTCTCAATGTTCAACAACCACTAGTATGTAGGTAATACTTTCTCTTCTAAAAAAGATCAGGGGAAACAGAAAGTTAATGAGGATACCAGCCCCAAAGTTGATATTGAACCTAATTAAACTCATAAAATCATTCTTGATTCTAATTATGCAACTACATTTCTGCTACACTCACAAAATTTACATGAGTGTTTCTCGATATCAAGATCTTTGGCATTTTAATTGTGAGCAAGACTTGTCTCTTTTGCTCTATCACCATGTTCTTTTGATTATCAAGATGTTTAGCAACTGTTGTAATCACAAAGCTGGCTTGCCTCATGTTGATGCCTTTTTGCTGAAGATCCCTTGTGTTAAGGAAGAGTCCATCAATATCTTTAACTTCCCCTTTTTCTGCTTGGGAGAGGTCTATCAAAGACATTCAAAAGTTGTTCACCAGATATAAGTCCAAGTCTAAGGAGATAAGGCTCAAAAGAAGGATGATGATTTGTCAAGAGATACTGTTTTTTTGTATTTTTTTTGTTCGACAGGAGACGTATTTGTTTGCTATGCTTTAAATGCTTGAAGATAAATTCAAGACCTCTTGTAGAGTGGCAATCATTCGCCTCTTCTATCGATGTTTAAGAGTAAGTTTGTCTTAATAATTCGGAACATTAAGGCGAACATAAAATCGAATTTGATAAATATATATTTGATGAAGAAATCCCTTACTGGAATATATTTGATGAAAAACATTGTACACTTTCCTGCTTTTTACGTTATTTTCTTATCAGCCCAGTACAAGAGAACAGCTCCGCCTCCCAGTGAAGAGGGTTTCCTCAGGGCCCATGGGAGGCCGTAGCTTCTATGACATGGTTCGAGACACAATAATTTGTCTCTCCTCGTTGAAGTGACGGAACACATCATTCTTTCTTTCTGTCTTTGTATTTTTTATCTTCTTTTTTCCAAAACACTAGTTATCAAAATTAAAAACACTACTTATCAAAATTAAAGATCACATAGAAGGGGATCCACTTCTCGAAAGCAAAGGTCGAAATATGTTGTCAGGGGAACACTCTCGTGCAGCCTGCACCTACAATAACTAGCATTATTCAAGATACCAACAGAATGATGAACTCGAAAGGTGTGAACTAAGGTTTTGCCAGTTCCCCTCTGTTTGGGCTTCCTCCCTGCATCCTTGCCCTCCCTTTATGCTCCTTGGGGAGGGGGTTCACTCATGCCAAGTGCTGTGGTTTTCAGTGGCTCTCCACAAGGCTCTCATGAATGGGTTCGCTCAAGCAAGTCCAATGGAACCCTCAGACAACCACCCACTTCATTTGTCCAACATAGTTCACATGGGCAGGGCTTCGGTTCCCAATCAAGATCACAACTCCAAGGAGGTATGTCTTGTTTGGAGGCTTTGATCGTTGGAGGCTCTCCTATCAGATCCTTCCCTCATGTTCTCCCCTCTCAAGGTATCTCCTCATCGAATCTTGCTTCTGGAGGCAATAAAGGTAAAGGTTTTTTGCTTGATAACTGTCATAGGAATTGTTATTGATGACATGCATGACGATATGGATGAAAATGAACTTATTATCAATTTTAATAAGTTTAACAGCTAGAAAAATCAGCTTAGTGAGAGACTGGTGATTGATCTTTGCCATGGCCCTCGCCCTCCTCAAGAAGTCTTGAAGAATTGGATAAAAAACTATTTGGAATCTCATTGTTTATTTGTCAAGCAGATACTGTACTTACCTACTTGGTATTTTCTGTTTATTTTTCTGAAGATCGTAATAGTGCCCTTTATGTTATCTTGGAGGGAAAATGGATAATAAAAGGGTTCCCTATTTCTTTCTTCAAGTGATAATCCCAAGGGGCCTCAGCCCACTAAAATCCTAGTATGGGTGGACTTCCCTGACCTACCAGTTGATTTCTACCCCTGGGTGGAAAACCTTGGCAACAAGATTCGTAAAGTTCTGGGTCATAAGGCTAGAAATAATGGCATTAATCCCAAGTGGGATCCTCAGGTGATGATTGAGCTAGACATTTCCAAGGAAATTAAAACCACCATCTATATTAAGAACTCTAGGGGCAAGTTGCTTCATGAACAAAAGGTTATGCATAGGAACTTACCCAATGCGTGTTACAACTGTTACAAACAAGGTCATATTATTAGGGAGTACCCTTTGCTTCAAAAAAATGAGGTGAATTCTAACAACGAAGCTAGTCATGTAGGTCTTGATGCGGTTGTTGCGGATAGTAAGGTGCCTCCTCACGAGGTCACTTCTCATATGTTGCCTCCAATTAACAAAAGATCAGCTAAAAAAAGGGATTAATAGCCCTAACCTCAATACCTTTGAGGTCCTCCTTGAAGGGGTGTTCAATCGCTATCAAGATGATGTCTCGTGGTGGGAGGGGGGGTTGACTCCCAAAAACATAACAGTAAGCCAAATTAGGTGTCTAATAAATTGACTCATATCCACATAGTAAAGCCACTTCTCTGACTAGGGATGAAGGCTAGATTGTGGTGGGGAAAAAGAGTTTTCGAGATAACACTGAGCCTAACTGTGCTTTAGATAAAAAAGTGTTTGATTCTCAATTATGGAGAAGCAACAGATAGATAATATGGGGGCTGAATGTTTTCTCTAGTACTCCCAAGTGGGGGGAGGATATCTGCGGAGCCAAAGCCCTCATTGCTGTTAAAAGGAAAAAACTATTCCTCCTAGCCTGGCTACCATGTTGTGCCTACCCCTTACTGTCGATGATATTAAAGAAACCATTGGTAATTTGAAACCCGGCCAGACTACTGGTTTGGATGGACTTCCTAATGAGTTTTTCATTGCTCTAAAAGAGTTCATAGCTCCTTACATTCTGTTGATTTGGAAGGATTCTGTTAGCTGGGGCACTCCCCCTATCGAAGTTAAGAGTGGAATTATAAAACTGATCCATTCAAAAGGACCTAAAGAGGATTTGAAAAACTCGAGAGGTATTACTTGTCTGACAACTATCTAAAAATTTTTTGCCTCTACCCTTGCTAGAAGATTGAGCCCCATCATGAAGGATATCATTCTCCCTGAGCAAAAAGGTTCATTAAAGGTATGTTTATCGTGGATTCTATTATCTCTCTATGGGAAGGGATGGATTATGCCAAAGAGTCTAATCAACCTTATGTTTTCTTCAAGATAGATTTTGACAAGACCTATGATAGGATTGAATGGGATTTCATTCTCCAATTGCTGCATGATATTGGTGCTGGTAAGAGGTTCATTAAAGCTATTTGTACTCTATTTGGAAACGCCCATTCTAGAATTTCTATAAATGGTAGGCTCTCCCCTCACTTACACTTAGAAGGTCTATTCTTCAGGGTCGTCCCTTAACCCTCCTTTTGTTTGCCATTGCTAGTGATGCCCTTGGTTGGTTGATTAAGGTTGCTATTGAAGAAAAAAAAGTTGAAGGTATCAATCTGCCTGGATCTGATAAACAACTTTGTTTGCATGCCTTTGATGATGACACTAATATCCTCACTAAAGCTGATAATGAATATGCTAAATGTATTCTAAACTGTCTCAATACGTTTTGCTTGGCCACAGGTTCCCACATAAATCACAAGAAAACTGCCTTCAAAGCCTCTACTAATATGGTTCCTAATTGCATTAGTAATCTGGGTTGTGAATAATATGAGATGGAGAAATCTTCAGACTTTTGGGCATACCTATGGGTTTTCAAGTCTCTTTAAATCAAAGGTCAGAGTGGGTTATAGAAAGATTCAGAAAGAAGTTTTTTACTTGGTACACCTATCAATCTTCCCTTTCATAGCATGTCTTTGTGCTTATCCATTACATTCTGGCTACCATTGTTTATTTCCTTTCTTGTTGGATGCCTAATAAAGCTCATATGAATCAGCTTATTTTTCTCTCGAGAAGGCTCCTTAGGGGGGAGGAGTCTTATACATAATAAAATCCCTAAAGTTTCTTGGAAAATCTGCTACCTACCTCAAAAGGAAGGGGGACTTGGGATATTTTTCTCTTTGAAAATGTCCTCTAACTTGTCTGCCAAATGGATAGTTAGGGCTTTGGACTCTTAGGACTACTGGCCTCTGTTAATTAAAAGGAATGTTCATAGATTTAGTTTGGCTGATTACAAAGCTTAAAATAACCACTCTATTTGGGATATTGTTGCTTCCCCCCACACTTTCCTTCCCACTAGGTCCAGCTTGAGGTGTAGGATGTCGAATGCTTGGATGGATGTGAAAAGGTATGTATGTCCAGATAACAGATTTTTTAGCTTTTTTGATTTTTTTCTACAGGAAAGCTTGTGGATTGGCTAGCTGTCTCTCTGGAATAATGTTCATGTGGGGATCAGAGAACATAAATGTTATAAGGTTGGATATACCACCTCAAAAGATCTCACTAGTAATGGTGAGATTCTATCAGAAGAGCAAATCATGGGTTCTAATGCTTCTCCTGGCTGCGTGCACATCCTCCTCAATCACAAGAGAATGCTCGTGGACACGGCTGACATTTCTCAAGTGAGGAGGAACATCTTGCTATCTGATATTGCTCAAGATATGCTGCTGAAGTACAAGACAAAAAGAGGGTCCATCTTAATGATCCTCCCTAAACTCAATAATAAATGGAAAGTCAGCTGGAAGCCTGAAGAGTGGTGTCATAGATTCCTCTATATTTGGAATTTGCTCTACAACATCAAACACTCTCTTTTGCTTTGGCTTATTCTTCACAATGCACTCTAGTGTGGTAGCAAAGAGAAAAAGTTCAATATTAATTTTGGCGTATGTAAATTTGGTGAAAATGTGTAGGATGTCCCCCATCTCTTTCTGAATTGCAAGCATGCTCAAATTTTTGGCTTATCCTTCACCCATTCTGTCTGACGTACAAACTTAAGCTTAGCTACAAAGAGATTATTCTTGGCTATTGTAAGAAATTTGACTTTGTACTATGGAATATATGGAGAGATCACGTGCTCTAGAATATATGGACATGTAGGAATAAGGCTTTCTTCAATAACAAAGTTCTAGCTCTTTTTTTATCTCCTTCTAAAAGGGCCTTAGAAGGATTGTCCAACAGTGTTTGGACTCTATGTCTTCTGCCCTTGTTTTGATTTCTCGGTGAGAAGGCACCTACAAGCTAATGCTCCCCAAAAATGGAGAAGTTCTTTGTTGACTCTATACTCTCCCTCTAGACTTGACATGATTGTGCTATGTAATTATAGATGAGCATCTGTCTTGTTGTACATCATTTTCTCTTATACATTGTAACACCATGTAAACCTTTTTGAGGTTGGCCTTCTATTGGCTTGATGTTGTTTCATTGAGGTGGGGGCAACTCTACCCTTTGTACATCTTTACATCCAATTTTTAGTATACTTTGTGTCTCTTCAAAAAACAAATATGGGGGCTGAGGAAGGGGACCAAGACGGTATCCCTAATACTCAGGTTAACTATCATGCTACTAGTAAACTCGGTGCTCCTAATCCTAAAAGAAAGGACATTGTTAGATCATCATTATCTGTAAGGAAACGAACCAAGAATAGCAGGAAGTAATTTATTTGTCCATTTCGCAATAAATATCATCTTATTTTGCTTTGTTAATGTGAGAGGCATGTGTTGCCCTGTTAGGGCGAAGATGCTTTCAAACTGGATTAAATCTCTGGATAGAACTAAATTTATTTGTCTACAAAAAGTGAAAGCTAATAAGAAGAGACTATTGATTAATCTCAAAACTATTTCTAATGATTTTAGTTGGCATATCACTAATAATTGTGGTAAAGGTGGGATAGCTATTGTTATCTATTACTCTCTTTCTCATTGTAATGAGAAAGTCTTGACTACTCATAGCCACTAGTGGTTAGCTATCAAACTTGGGTTTCCCTTCAACGTCTCCTTGGTGTGCGTTTATGCTAGTAATAATGCCACTATCCAGAAAAACTATTGGGAATATTTGACCCTTATTTAAGGTCCCATCATCATTATTGGAGACTTTAACATGGTTACATTGCCCCAAGATAGACTTGACTGTAAGGGGGAGGTTGTCTCTGGTTGTGAGAAAGCTGCTTGGTATGTCCTGAATTTGTAACACAACCTTATTGATGTGTCTTCGCACACTAGGTTTACTTGATCCAACAACCAAATAGGTAACCCCTACTCGGTTTCTAGACTTAATAGATTATATGTTAATTCTTCTCTTTTTCAATCTTGATGGAATGCTAACTGTAAGATCCCTAATGACCTCCTTGTGTCTGATCATAAGCCTTTGACTATTTCTTTGCAAAGGGATTGTCCCCAATTTAGGGATGCTTGGCCCCATATGGATACCAAGGTGTTGTATCCCCTTCATAGTTGATAAAGTAAAGATCATTGACTCTAATAGCTTTTCCAATGGTTTACCTCCTTCTAGGTCCTGGAAGGTAGTTGCCAAGAAAATCCAAACCATTTTCCCTACTATAATAAAAGAGCTAAAGCCATTAGAGCCACTAGAAGGGAGAATTCAATTTAGCATCTCCAGTTATTGAAGTCCTCCCCTAACTCAAAAGCTTTCTTAGATCATTAGACTAGGGTTAAGAAGCACTTATATCTTGAAGCTTGTCACGATCTTGTCAAGTCAAGAGAATTTTGGGTAGGGAAAATAGATAGATCCAACAAGGATATGTATGCTATGATGAAAAAGAAGAAAACCAAGGATTTCATTCTTTCTTTTAAGAAGAAAAGTAGTGGAACTTCTTTGAGTATTGAGGAGAGTTTGCTGAAGACCACTACCTTCTTTATTGATGTTTTCTATGGTCTCCCAAGGCAGGGGAGGAGACCAGGAGGGGGAGAGCTACCATGGCTTTTAAAAGGAAAAAAACTATTCCTCCTTGCCTCGCCTCTCTTCTAGGCCTGCCCCTCTCTGCTAGCAAGATTAAAGAAACCATAGGTAAATGGAAACCATGCAAATCTCCTCGTCTTGATGGTATTGACAATGAGTTCTTTACTGTGCTCAAGGATGTTTGCACTCCTTACATTCTCTTGATTTGTAGGGAGTCTACTAGTAAAGGGTATCTTCCTTCTTACGTCAACATTCAAGTTTTAAGATTGATTCAAAAAAAGAGGAACAAAGATGACTTCAACAACTGGAGACGGATCACTTGTCTTTCTTCCACTTATAAAATTTTTGCTCCTTCTCTTGTTAGGAGGCTTAGTACAATCATGGATAGGGTCATCTTACCTAAATAAAAAGGGTTTATAAAGGGTAGATTCATATTAGACACTAGGGTTTATAAAGGGTAGATTCATATTAGACACTATTATCACTCTTTGGGAGGGGATGGACTATGCCAATGAGAATAACCAGGACTTCTACTTTTTAAAATTGATTTTGATAAAGTTTATGATTGGATTGAGTGGGACTTGATTCTTCAATCGTTGCATGATTTAGGAGTTGGTGAGAGATTCATTAGGTATGTTAGTACCCTCTTTGGTAATGCTTTCTCTAGAGCGGTGATCAATGGTGTTCTCTCTAAACCCTTTGCCTTGATTAGATATATTAGATAGGGCTTCCCTCTAGCCCCCCTTTTGTTTGTTATTGCAAGTGACTCCCTTGGTTGGATTGTGATGGACAATATGGTAAAAGGTCTTATTAAAGGCATTACTATACCTAATTTCAATAAGCAAATAGGGATCCAAATGTTTTTTGATGATACTAATGTGCTTATAAATGCTGATGACCAGTCAGCATTTGCCTTCCGTGATTGCTTGAATACATTTTGTCTTACTAGTGGGTTCAAGGTGAATCATTGTAGAACTAGTTTTAACTCTTCTAATAACTGCATTCCCCAAGTGGTTTCTAACATTCATTGTAATATTCTCAAGCAGGATGAGATATTTAGACTACAGGACATACCTATGGGTTTAAAAGTCACTTTTCAACGCAGATGGTAGCAGATTCTTAATAAGTTCAGGATTAAAGTGTTCAGCTGGTACAACTATTAAAGCTCCCTCTCTCATAGGTCCTTTGTTTATTATAATTATATTCTGCCTATGACTTATTTTCTTTGTTGCTGGCTTGCTTCTTGTAAGCATCTTAACCAGGCCATTTGTTTAGCTAAAAGGTTCCTTTAAGATTCATTTGCACCAAGGTCTCTTGGTGATCTACTACCTACCCAAAAGTGAGGGTGTTCTAGATATTTGTTGTCCTATCAAAATGGCTGAGAACCTAGTTGCCCAAGGGATTCACAAAAGTGTTTCTTCTACTAATTTGTGGTCTATCCTACTTAAAATAAGAATCGATCTTTTTTACATGCAGGGTTATAAGTCTTGGACTGGTTCCAACCTCTCAAACATCCTCATTTCTACTTAGATGTACAATCTTGTGGGGATCTCTCTTATGACTAAGATTTGGAAAGTTTGGATGAATGTGAAAAGTGGTTTCATTCTTTATTTGAATTTGGTTACTAACAAGAGTTTTATTTTGTAGGAATCTCCTTGGGTTGGGTGGCTTGCTCACTACATTGAAGCTCCTTTGGCCATCAAAGAGCATAAGTGGTTCAAGTCTGGGTTCTTGTCTTGGAACAAATTCATGCACCAAGATAAACGTGTTATTGATGATGCTATTAATGCTCAGGCTAACATCTCCTCTGGTTGTAAACAAGTGGTTCATCAAAGGAGGGACTTGTTGAAAAACAAGCTAAGGGATTGTTGTGGAAAGTTGATCATAGTGGATGAGGTCACTATTGCCATCCTCAAGAAATTCAAAAGTTTTAAAGGCTCAATTCAGGATATCAAAGACAAGCTCAACAAAAGATGGAACTTAAGCTCGTCCACCTACCAATGGAGATATAGATTCCAGAGTATATGGGCTTCCCCCATGTGTAACAAGCACTCTACTGCAATAGCTGATAAACAATTGTCTCTGGATATGCACAAGAGTTAAAAAGTTTAAAACTAATGAAGGTCTTTGTATACATTGTGGTAGGGTGGAGGATTTACCCCACCTATTTAAGAATTGTTATGTGGCCAAGAATTTTTGGAATGTCATCAACAAGGATATAACCTTCAAGATTAGAGGTCTTCTTTCTTATGGAAATTCTATTGAAATGCTGTGTAGATATGGATTTATTACTTTAGAACGTATGGAGGGGCTCCATTCTTTGAACCATATGGAGGAATAGGAATGCCCATTTGCTGCCCACCAGAAAATCAACCTCCAAACTCCTAAGTTCATCTTGCATAAAGGCTTGTACTATTGTGATTCGAGTGCCTCAAAGTTATTATGTCCCCCATGGTTGTATTTCCAAACAACAATTTCCTCTTACCCTCCCTCGAGGTGAAAAACCATAATTCTTGAGTTGTGTTGCCCCAAAAGATTTTTCATGATGTGTAACTTATAACCTGGCCTTTACTAGTTGGTGGGGTGCATATCTTGCCCCCTATACAATGTATATCCTTCATTAATTTAAACTTTTTTCTTGTTGACTCTAATAAACAATAACAACCATTAACACTCAGATTAGGCCCTCACCTCTTACTTCTGAATAGCTAGCTTACCACAACCCATGTACTCCAACAAAATGGTATTGTTGGGAGACCAAACAGAATAGTATTTGAAATGGTAGCCACATGTATAAAGCTCACGATGCCCCTAATTCATTTTGGGCTGAACTAGTTAATATGTTTTGTGTACATTTTGAATAAATGCTACACAAAGGCACTGCATGTCAGTACTCCTCAAGAGGCATATTCCGGTAAAAAGCATTCAATTATGCATTTCAGAATTTTGAAAGTTTTGTTATGCACATATACCTAGATCAAGAAGGACTAAGTCAGGATAAAAAAGGCAAAAAACAAAACTATTCTTTTTAAGATATAATGATGGCTCTAAAGCACATACAATTTGGGATCCAAAGGCAAAGAGGATCATTGTCTGCCATGATGTCATATTGGATGAGAGGCCAAAACTAGTGGATAACAATAGTAACTCCACTATCTCATCAATCAGAGAACTAACTCAGCTTGTTTCTTGCCATAGAAAGGTTTAGATCGATGAGTAAGAGATATCAGATAATGAAATTCCTCCACCAAAGACCCAACTTGTTGTTGATATACAACATAAGCCTTTACCAAAGTGGGCACAAGAAGCCTTTGATGATCGTAACCCTCAACTTCATCTTTAGATGGGTTGCGTAGATAGAAGAAGACTAAGGAGCAACAAAGAGCATCCCATCATATCGTCAATTGCGATCTTATGGCTTAGATTATGGGATCAATAAAAGAGCCCACAGTTGTAGATTAAGCACTCAAAGACCTCAAGTGAAGGTGTCAATGAAGGTTGATTGAGATCTCATAGTAAAGAATGATACTTGGGCATTGGTTGATGAAATAATATAGCTTATTAATGTCGTTTCTTATGATCTCAAGGGAATCTTAGGACTTGATCCACAAATCTAATAGCAATCATCAAGGAGGGGATTTAAGTTGCATACGTCAACCAAGAAATGAACACCATGAACTAATGTATGAAATGTTCAGATAATCGTGTGATGAATCTTTCTAGAATCCTTTGGTGATTCATTCGGCTGTTGTGATAGTTGATGAATAGGCCCAATCTCGGTTTACTTTTTGGATCCATATGAAGCATTTATTGTAGGCATGCTAATAGTGAGAGCCCTCTATGCTTACTATAGAATAATGAACACGTAAAGAAGCCTCTTGCCAAATGTGCTGACGTAGATTTCTTTAGATGCATTGTGAGAAATGAGACATAGATACAACGACCCGAACCTAGCACCTTCAAGAATCACATGGAAGGTCTCAATTATTGATGTATCCATCATGAATATAAAAATATCCTTGTGACAATCTGCATATTTAAGGGATTCTTGCATAAAATATAACATGCGCTAGTCCCATGATCCACTATGGGTATGAGAATCGATGTGAGAGTTTAATGAGGGATATATTTGCATCATAATGGCCAGTTTCCGTAGTTTCTGAGGACTTGACGATTTGAATTTCTTGATTCATTCTATCTTTTTTTTTGAGAGAGATAAGAAAAGTATGAAGCATTATGGAGATTTGAGAGCACTGTTTTTCTTGTTGTTTTCGGTTTTGTTTTTTTTTTGTCCCACAGGAGACGTATTTATTTGCTATGCATTCATGCTTGAAGTTAAAATAAAGACCTCTTGTGGAGTGGCAATCATTCGCCGCTTCCATCAGAGTTAAATAAATTCGGAACATTAAGGCGCAAATAAAATCGAAGTTGATAAATACACCTGGAATATCTGAAGAAATCCCTTACTGTAATATATTTGATGAAAATTGGAGACATTACATAAGAACCCTCGGCTCCAATTGTTGATACTGTGAATGAGAAGCAACGGGATGACTTGGTCTTCCATTATTTGATGCAACAGTCGGCTGTCTGCCAGAAAGCTGAACAAACGC
The DNA here is from genome assembly GCA_020310875.1 of Ceratopteris richardii. Lineage (NCBI taxonomy): Eukaryota > Viridiplantae > Streptophyta > Polypodiopsida > Polypodiales > Pteridaceae > Ceratopteris > Ceratopteris richardii. Next base: position 16,214,914 of record CM035442.1, on the reverse strand, counting down.
ACATGTATGACCAGAAAACCAAACATTGTTCACTTTCCTGCTTTCTACGTTATTTTCTTGTCAGCCAGTCCAACAGAACAGCTCCCACCGAGGAGGGTTTTCTCAGGGCCCATGGGACTCGGGAGTCGGGAGGCCGTCGTTTCTATGATGTAACTCGAGAGACAATAATTTCTCCTTCCTCGTTGAAGTAACGGAACACATCATTCTTTCTTTCTTTGTATTTCTTTTTTTTTAATTCAAACGGAAGTTCTGCAACGCCTACTCTCCCAGACTTTAATTAAAAAGGACGAACATGATACAAATGAATGGTACTAGTGCCCTTGGGACCCCCCAAATCCCACAAAGTAGGGGCAGAACTTGCGGATCTAGACTACATTGCAAAGGAGGTTAATAACCTTCTCATCCCCTTTGTGTGGGACCCACTTGTATATAAGCTTGTTGTTCTGGATGAAAAACACTTTATGATGCCTAAAGGGTTGGGACCTCTTGCAATTGACGATTCTCTTGCGAAGGAGGAATATAGACTTCTCGATTGACCACTCTTTAGGAGGGTGTCCAAAATTGTAGGGACACGGCTCGCTCCAAACCTTCAAGAGGGTTTTCCCTCTTATAGCATTCCACAAAGCTGCTGAGAAGCCGATCACTTCGCCCAAAAGTGCTTGCTTCTAGGTGATTTGCTCCTGCAATTTGAAAATATTCCCTAGCGTCTGCCTGAGTCGGGGATACTTGGGGCAAGCGAACAAGATGTGACCCGAATCCTCAATGCTATGATGGCAACATTTGCACCAGGGCAAAGCACCACAAATTTTGCTAGCAGTTAGATTGGTCCTGATACCACAATGGAGAATTTGCCACATGAGCATTGACTTTTTGATCTTGATAAGGGGGTGCTAGAAAGACTTGAACTTCAAATCCCAACATAACCTAGTCCAAGTCAAGCATCAAATGAAGGTAAACAAGGAAGAACTTCAAGAGGATATGAAGAAAGAGAACGTATGGTTCTTAATAAACCTAGCAAAATGTGGTATTCCTTAAAATCGACTTTGATAAAGCCTACGATAGACTTGAATGGGACTTTGTCCTCCAATTTCTTAAAGACCTTGGCTATAGTAAAATATTCACTAAGATGATTGCTACTCTTATGGGGAACACGTCCATGCAAATAAATATCAATGGTTAGTTATGGAAAGCTATCATATTAAATTGCTCTATTAGGCAAGGGTGCCCATTGGCCCCTCTACTCTTCACTATTGCCATGGAGGGGATGAGCTGCCTTGTGCAACATCACATGGAAATGGGCCATATTAAAGGTCTCTCTCTGCCTCTCAACCAAGGCTAGATGATCATGAGGCTATTTGCAGCCGACATGAATGCATTTGTGCATGATGATTTGACGAGCATTGAAACCTTTTGGGGGTGCCCTAACACATTCTTTGTGGCATCTGTCTTCAAAATAAACCACTCAAAAACGGATTTTAAAGCCATCATCCGACAGCCACCCCAACTGTTGGTGGACCATGGTTGCCAAATTATCCCCACGGGTAGGGTCTTTTGCCTACTTGGTATTCTGATGGGTTTTGGTGTCTCGATAGAGCTACGATGGAACTGGGTCCTATCTAAACTAGACAACAAGATAGCATATTGGAAGGGCATGCAAATCAACCTCGGAGTACATGCAATGGTAAATAATACCTTCCTCATTTCCTCAACCATTTACTTTATCTCTTGTTGGAGACCAAAGGATCAACAACTTAGTGAATTGAAAAGAATCCACAAAAACTTTCTTTGGATGCAAGACCACAATAGAAGGGGGGTTCCCAAAATTAAATGGTCCACCTGAATCAACCAAAACGATTGTGGGGGTCTCGACATTATGGATATTGAAGGCATGGCTGACAAGTTGGGGGCAAAGTGAATAATTAGATCTGGGTGCAACTTTGAGACTTCTTGGGCCAAGCTCATTTTCAGGAACAAGAACATTATTATGCTAGTTGGCCTCCGGGGGTGGCATAGGGACTATGACTGTAACACTACAGTCATAACAAGCCTTTATGTTCCTTAACTTAACTTGACACTGATAGATTTCAGAATCTTCCCCACACACAAAGACTGAGAGAACTTTTAGAATACATAGTCATCAAAGAAAAGACATCTATAGAATACTTGTTTATTATAAATAGGCCTGTACTTACATTACATTAGGACACTCTCAACTTTCACAATTCTATAATACACAGCTTCCTTTGATAGTCTTTCCAAAGTTACCGCTCCACACAGATACAACTTTGAATACTGCTCCGTAACACACCATACCGTTCTCCTCTCCGTCCTCTGCGTAATCTTCTACACAATGTTTTGCATCATGGAAATAAAGAACACCTAATTTCTAGACTTCACGAAACTCTTTGAATCTCTGTAAAAATAACCCCTTCCTATTACAAAGTAAATTATAAAGATTGTGGTCCTCTGTTCTGGCTACTAAAAAATTTATTTTTGAGAATTTGTAAATGAAATATCACTATGCACATTAAAGCCTCTACATAAGCAATCTTAAGGTGATTATTTTTCAAGTTTCTTCAATTTGGCATAAACACAAACGGATACATCACTTGCATTTTCATTGTTTTACATAAAATACATAACAAGAACTCTTTTCATTAAACTTGCGTTAGGAAAGATACTCATTGTATGCATATTAGATTCTAAGCCTCTTTTATTTATATTAAAAAGAATGCTTTATAGCTTGCATGAGAGATCAGTTCATTTGCACTAGAAACATTTATTTATTGTAAGTACTTTAGAGCATACAAAAAGGTTTCTTGTTCCTATTATAGACTTTATCTCACCTGCATTAAGACATTAGTTCACTTGTATTTAGGAAATTTTTTTCTTAGTTTCTCTACTTCGTTATTTGCTGTTATTTTTTGTGTCCTATCATTACAATCCAAAATCTCGAAAAACATATTAGAAAACTTTCAAAAAGAATACAAAAACCAAGGTTTTTGTTTTAATTGAAGTAAATCTAGGAAGAAAAAATCAAGAATTATGACTTTAAAATCAAGAAATCCAATTCTGTTAGAAAGAACTAATCAAAGAAGAACAAGAGAAATCAAAGAAAAGGAAAAACAAAGATAGTTCAAAAGACTAATTTTTAGCAAAGTTTAATCAAGTTTTATCTTGAAAAGGATTGATTATTCAAAAAATAAACTTTTAATCCTAACCATTGATACTAGTCCTATTGAAATAGGTTGGGTCATTGGACAAGATGATGAAAAGGGGCAAATGTATGCAGCTCACTTTGGTGCGAAAACTTTGTATGATACATAGAGAAATTATTCTCATATTAAAAAAGAATTATGGGCATTAGTCATTGGCTTGAAAACAGATAAAGAAAATTTTATTGGAGCTAATGTGATCCTTGAAACTTATTGTCTTCCATTAATAGGAATGATTGGTAACTACACAATTCTTGACATTGCAATGTTAAGGTGGATCGCATTTATTAAATTTATTAATCTGCCCTTTGTTCATATTGCTAGAAAACCTAATACCGTTGCTTATATGCTCTCATGAGCAAAATTAAATGATGATGAAGAAGCAACATATCGAGAGATAAACTTGATTAGTTTTGATCTATCTTCTTTTACATATGCACGATTTAGAGATGAAGAATATGAGGGAGAATGGAAAGATTTTTATCTCAGTACCTTTCAACCTATCCCAAGCTGGTTGGTAAATTGATTCCAAAACATCTGAAAGAAGTCTTTTACCTTCTTTCTAAAAGATAAATATCTTTGGAGACATGTTAGAGGGAAGATGAAAACCCCTCAAACAGAACTAGAATTAAGAAGTCTGCGAGTGCAAGTTATGAGAGATGCATGAAAGCTTATGGGCACATCATATGGATTTTGTAGTAAAGTATGAAAAACTTCGAGAAAGTTATTGGTGGCCAAGGATGTATGTACCTATGAAAGATTTTATAAGCACATGTGCCACGTGTTAGTTACATTCCTCGCTCAGACGTAGAGACCCTTTACATCTGACTTACCCACCTTGTATCCATTACAAGTGGGTAGTCGATCTTGTGACTATGCCTAAAAGCAGTGATGGCATGAGATAATAGTACTTGCACATGAAGACTTGACAAATCACATTAAAGAGCATGCACTTCGGTCTAACATTACTTCGAGATAGATTATCATTTAAGAAAACCTTCATACTCAAGGCAACAATATATGTATGTGCATGTGTTGTCAGTGCACTATGATGGGCTAGTAGGTGGGGGGGAACAACCATGAACGGGTGATGAAGGCCATGTGTTGAAGGTAATTTCATTGTAGGTCTAACATATATGTTGTCATGTGCCTATATGGATCAGTAGGGGGATTCCTACATGAATGGGATTCCTACATGATCCTACTTCTAGATAGATTATCATTTAAGAAAACCTTCATACTCAAGGCAACAATATATGTATGTGCATGTGTTGTCAGTGCACTATGATGGGCTAGTAGGTGGGGGGGGACAACCTTGAACGGGTGATGAAGGCCATGTTTTGAAGGCAATTTCATCGTAGGTCTAACATATATGTTGTCATGTGCCTATATGGATCAGTAGGGGGATGGAGTCACTATGGCTGGATGTTCAAAGGCATGAGTTGAGATCGATTTCATATAGGGCTGACTTTATGTGTTGTGCACTATGTCGAGTCCACAAAAAAGTGGAGCAAACTTAGTCGGGTGATCAAGTGTAAGACAATAGTTACGCAATATAACACAGGAGCAGTAGCAGAGAAGATAACAAATATAGGAGAATCTCAACAATTTTCTACTAACAGCAAGTACAAAGATGATGGCATTGTCCACCCATGCGCTCTCAAGGTAGAGCTTAAATGGCGATCTAGACAACTCTAGATAGGGAGATACAAGGTAGAGGTATGCTGGCTCAACTTGATGTCTCAGGTAGTGCAGAAGTCATGTATATATAGGATCATGGGTGGCCTTCCGTGGACGGCAATACATGGGCGGTAGAGCGTGGGCGATAGAGCGTGGGCGGCCACCGCCCGCGTAATTGCCATACACGGCTTAGACCGGTTGAACCGACCTAACAAATATAAATGATTTCTGACACCGACAGGGAATATTCTATGGAGTATTGCCTTTACCGCTGGCCCCCTTGGACCCCCCAGCCGGGGCTGCTCCCCGCTCCCCTGGACTCCCAATTGGGGACCTTGGTAAATCCCTTTCCTTACAATACCTTACATGATCCAATATGACCTTCATCCAACATGCAAGTTGGGATTCCCATCAATTGGGTAATGCACGCTTGGCTTCTCCTCATAACGGGGGCCTTACAAAATGTGCATACTATCATGAGGGGTAGACATTGATCATATACTAACACCCCCCCTCAATGTTTACCGATGAAAAATCAAGTAGGTTTCGGTCCTATGCCCATCTGTTGAAGGTGTCTGTTGAGCTACTCTCTTCCAAGTGCTTTAGTGAATATGTCAGCACAATTTGCCTTTGTTTGGCAATATTCTAGCTGCACAATTTCATCTTCAATTAGCTCCCGAATGTAATGGTACTGTACTTCTATGTGCTTGGTGCGAGCATGAAATACTGGGTTCTTTGCAATAGCCATACAACTTTGATTATCACACTTGAGTACAGTCTCCATATTTGATGGAAAGCCTAGATCTGCAAGAAATCTCCTTAACTAGACTGCCTCACAAGAAGCAAAAAAAGCTGCTTTGTACTCTGCTTCAGTGGAGGAGAGTGCGAGAGTTGGTTGCTTTCTACTTACCCAAGAAAATATTCCTGAACCAAGTGAGAAACAATATCTAGAAACTGATTTTCTAGAATCACAATCTCCAGCCCAATCTGAATCACAATATCGTTGGAGTGTATCACCTATGGTATAAAAAATACCAAAATCCAAGGTTCCTACAATGTACCTTAGAATTTGCATTCCAGCATTCCAGTGACTCTCCTTAGGTTTGTTGGAAAACCTTCTTAATACTCCAACAGCATAGCAAATGTCTGGTCTAGTGTTGCAAAGAAAAATAAGACTTCCACGAGCTTCCTATACTTCTTAGCATTTATAACAAGCATGTTATCATCCATAGATAGCTTATGATTTACCTCCATAGGTGTGCTAGTTGGCTTGCAGTCCATCATTCCAAATGCCTTGAGAATCTCTTGTTGGAAGTGAGGTAGGCCCTTAGGCTCATGTCACAGGTCCATGGTTCCATAGTTCCAGTCATGTACAACATTAATTCCAGCAATCTTCCATATTGACAAAACATGAACATACCACAACCTAATCATACAAATGATGAGATAAAGATAGAGAAAGAATAGACTTCATGTGTAAGGTGTTACGTAAGCCATCGCTTACTCATAGTATCATATATACCAATGTTCAATGTACAATGTGGGAGCAAAACTCTCAACCACTCTATGTGATGAGAAATAGATGAATGAGTGAATGTACAATGTAACAAACATATTCAGATGTATGGGTAGTAATCTGAATATATATGAGATGTGTGACCTTATAGGTTATAGAAGAGTGAATATGAGTGACTAAAAGAGCAAGGATTAGTGTGAAACTGATAGTCAACAAACCCTCATCTGAACTTAGGCTATGGAAGATCCTAAGTTAGATACGTGTGTGAAAAGATCACATACTTATAAAGTAGCATAGAATGCTAACAAGTTTGCTGCTAGAAATCCTCAAACTCATGTGAACACAACTTCTTAAACACCTCATCAAAATATGCATAAAGCATATATGTACTGTTTCTCTTGTACCTATGCCGAATAGGACTCCTCTTGATATGGATGCTACTCCCTCCATAAACTCCAAGTAGTACCTGTGTGCATAAAGAGAATATGTACATGAATACTTAACATAAGATGTAAATCTTATGTTAACCACCATCCAATGTCTTTGAAGTAGCCCGACATCTTCTTGTAGAAGACAATCTTCAACCTGATATCTTCTTGTAGAAGACAATCTTCAAATACACCATGTAGATGGCACCATCCAATGTCTTTGAAGTAGCCTGACATCTTCTTGTAGAAGACAATCTTCAACCTAATAGAAGATAATCTTCAAATACACCATGTAGATGGCCGATCCTCACCATCAAGCTGCTAATGACCAAGTCTTCTTGCCATGAACAAGAGATAACCTCCTCTCTATGAGGTAGAGTGTGAGCACACCCTTCATCTTCTCCAAGAAGAATCACCAAGAAGAACTCCATAGCTGCTCCTCAACATGCTTCAAGTTAGCACCATGGCTGCCGTATGTGCTAGAAGAAACACCACCTCTATTGAGGTCCAAGCTTCAAGCTTGTGTTGAATACTAGGTGAAGGATGAATACAAGTGAACCAACATACTTCTTATATAGTATTTTGTCCATCTTGAAAAGCACCCTTAATAAAGCAAAAAACTACGATCGTAGTGATCGCTAAATCCATCGTGATAGAAGAAAATATTCGAAAACGTTATTCGTCCGTCGTCTTTTTATCCGCGTTTGCTTTTAATTTGCAAAAGAACAAAAAAATATCTTCGCGTTGCCGTCCACGGGACTTGAACCCAGGTGGCTGGGATGGGAGGACAATGCTTTATCCACGGTGCCCATGCCATTTACTTGTAGAGGTAATGGAAAGAAAAGATATACATGCTGAAAACTGGTATAAACTTTGACTAATTTCCAACCAATGAGACATTGTTCTCCAACAATCCCCCCTGTAATGTCATATTGGTACAATCTGGACAGGATCTACAATCTGTCACAAATTGCAAACTATCACAAGCTTCAAGCTTGTACTCCTGCCCTTCAGAAAAAGTCTTCTTCAAAACTGAAATTGACTTTCCTTCAAAAAACCTGAATTTGCTGAATATGAACCATAATACCTGAGAAATTATGCAAACTAGATATCCAATAGTGTTCTCATCAAGCAATCACTGCTTGACAAATATAGCATGACCTGTCTCGGAACTTGCTATCTCCTGTTTTCAAAAAACCTGAAAACATACACTAGGATCCACATATTTGCATTTACCTTCCAAAAAAGTTTCTCAACGTACTTCTGCTGCATCAAAGTCAAATCAACTCAACTCAATTGAAATCAATTGAAATATGAGTCAAAAATCTATGATGTCATCATGTCTTCATCCTTTAAATCCTTCATACCTCTTTCCTTCAGAACCTGGTATAAACATATATATGCGCACTTTTGAAATATACATTTCTGAAATATCAAGCTTCTCTTCAATAGAACTCTGGAACCTTCTCTTGAACAGGAACATCCTAACAGGAACTTTCTCCAAACATTCTTTTTCTTCCTTCTTCTTTTAAAGATGGAACATAAAGAGAACCTAACAAAGGAAATATAGGAATACCTGAAATAGGAATACCTATAGGTATGACTCTACATTCTTTCACATATGGCTTGAAAATAAGTCTTCATGTTTCATCACCCCCCTGGATGAGTTAACACTAGTGTCCAGTATTCTTCAAATATATCAGACTCTATGAAATTTGGAACGTCTTCCTTCATAAATTTTGATGTTTAGTGATCAATACCTGTATCTGAAACAAAAATTATGAATCCTTTTTATTAGCACTGTGCAGTTGCCAATAGCTTCCACTGTTACTTTGTCAGCTTTCCATATTGTAGAATAAGGTTAGCTGAACCTAACATAACAAAATCTTGTTGAAAGCATTTTAGGATTCATAACCTTCTGTAACATAACAAGTATCTTCTATCTCTCTGCAACACCAATTTGATAGAATCTGAATCTTTAACTTACTTTCTCCAATGCTAAGAACTTTCTCAAACAAAGGATAGACAACTGACTCATAAATGTTCAAGATCATTCAAGATCAATGATCTCTCCTGTGTAGAATCTGTTCTTCATCAAACCTTCATGACTGAATGTTTGATTTATTACCTGAATGTCTTCAAGTGTCCATGCTTCTTACAAAGTTGTAAAACTTTTCTACAAACAAATCCTTTCCAAGAATCTGTAACTCCTACTTGAAACATAAGTGGGCAAACTTCTCACCTTGAGAACTCCAAAAGCTGCAAGTTGATACTTCATAACTTTCATATTTTACCCGGGTGAAATGTGACAGTACCTGCTTGATTTTCTTTTGGCTAACTCCACTTCTCAATCAAGTGATAGGATCTGATGGAACACCTTTTTGAATACAAACATGTATCCAAAAATCATGACAATCATTGAAAGTAGATTCTCCATTGACTTGTACATCAACACGATTCTGAATTTTTTGAAGTTTCTGAAAATACTGAATATGAGGTAACGTTTTCCAAACATAAAACCTCAACCAAAGTCTTCAACATCTGCTACAAAAAACTCTCTTACCTCAAGAGTTAGATAAAGAAGAAATATACTTCTCTGCAACTTTTCATATACCAAGTAGCTCCGTATTGACACTCCAAGAATTCTTAGAGGGAACATATAAGCTGCCCGCTTAAAAAGCTTCAACATAACTCATACACATATGAGTGCTTTTGTTTCTCTCAATGCAATTCTTTGTTAAATCTACTAAATCATGACCAAGTGTAATGTAAAACAAGAAACTGCTTCTTCCTTAAACAAGATGTTCTCATAGACTTGTCTTTGGATGTAGAGGATAAAATAGGAAAAGTATATGGAAAATATATGAGAAAAGGAAGTCTTACTTTTCTTTTGAAATGATGGACTTTCTTTTCTGCATCTTTCTTCCACCTGATGATGTCAACATCTTCAAACTTCTCTTCCATACCTTTTGCTATCTTCATCTTGAAGTAGCAAGCACTCTTGATGTCTTCAAAATGAACTTTTCTCTTCCTCTAGTGCTAAGAGTAAGAGACAAAACAAACATGGTATACAAATGGAAGTGAATATAGAATCATGTTTTATCATCTCCTCATATCTCTGAATCAAAATGATGTTTCAAATGTCTGAAACGACTGAATTCACCAATCGTTGTGTGAATGATGAATTACCCTTCTAGAGTTACCTTCTCTAGATACATTTGTACCTTGATATCCAACCAATTTACAACAAAAAATTGGCTGAAAAAACTCATCCCATCTTCACATTTGTCTTCTTAGATAAGCTTTCTTGCCATGAAAGAGATCTCTCAAAACTCTCTAGAAAAAACCTCTAGATACCTGTTTTGATGTAGCCTTTTAACTTTCAAATGATGAAAGCATATAAAAGCATTCCTTGAATTTCTTCAAATCTCTTCATAACTGCTCTTCTAAGATATGACCTGCAAATGATAATCTGATAGTAAAAATTGATACGTGTGATTTGATGTTGATCTAATTTCTTCATCTTCTCTAAACCATTGTTCTTCCTTGAATTTGAAGTAGCCTTCTCTTCATCAAGTCTGGGTGTTCAAACCATACTTTTGTAAAGTATTTGCATACTCTTCAAAAATATTGGGCTGCTAACAGATCATCAACTTCATACTCCACACTGATGAATACACATGTAACTGAATTATCTAATTCCCAAATCTCTACTCATCTAGATTAAGTGTGCATGTCAAATGTCAAATATTAGAAGATGCTTTATAATCATATGTTGTAAATCTGGAATTCTGGGAACCTGAGATATGAATGAGCCTTAATGCATTGATGCCAAAGATCTTAAGTTTTGAAACCAAAACCTTAGTGCTCTGATACCAAATGATGGAAGTGAGGTAGGGCCTTAGGCTCATGTCACAGGTCCCTGGTTCCATAGTTCCAGTCATGTACAACATTAATTCCAGCAATCTTCCATATTGACAAAACATGAACATACCACAACTTAATCATACAAATGATGAGATAAAGATAGAGAAAGAATAGACTTCATGTGTAAGGTGTTACGTAAGCCATCGCTGACTCATAGTATCATATATACCAATGTTCAATATACAATGTGGGAGCAAAAATCTCAACCACTCTATGTGATGAGAAATAGATGAATGAGTGAATGTACAATGTAACAAACATATTCAGATGTATGGGCAGTAATCTGAATATATATGAGATGTGTGACCTTATAGGTTATAGAAGAGTGAATATGAGTGACTGAAAGAGGAAGGATCAGTGTGAAACTGATAGTCAACAAACCTTCATCTGAACTTAAGCTATGGAAGACCCTAAGTTAGATACGTGTGTGAAAAGATCACATACTTATAAAGTAGCATAGAATGCTAACAAGTTTGCTACTAGAAATCCTCAAACTCATGTGATCACACCTTCTTAAACACCTCATCAAAATATGCATAAAGCATATATGTACTATTTCCCTTGTACCTATGCCGAATAGGACTCCTCCTGATATGGATGCTACTCCCTCCATAAACTCCAAGTAGTACCTGTGTGCATAAAGAGAATATGTACCTGAATACTTAACATAAGATGTAAATCTTATGTTAACCACCATCCAATGTCTTTGAAGTAGCCCGACATCTTCTTGTAGAAGACAATCTTCAACGTGATATCTTCTTGTAGAAGAAAATCTTCAAATACACCATGTAGATGGCACCATCCAATGTGTTTGAAGTAGCCTGACATCTTCTTGTAGAAGACAATCTTCAACCTAATAGAACATAATCTTCAAATACACCATGTAGATGGCCGATCCTCACCATCAAGGTGCTAATGACCAAGTCTTCTTGCCATGAACAAGAGATAACCTCCTCTCCATGAGGTAGAGTGTGAGCACACCCTTCATCTTCGCCAAGAAGAATAACCAAGAAGAACTCCATAGCTGCTCCTCAACATGCTCCAAGTTAGCACCATGGCTGCCCCATGTGCTAGAAGAAACACCACCTCTATTGAGGTCCAAGCTCCAAGCTTGTGTTGAATACTAGGTGAAGGATGAATACAAGTGAACCAACATACTTCTTGTATAGTATTTTGTCCATCTTGAAAAGCACCCTTAATAAAGCAAAAAACTACGATCGTAGCGATCCCTAAATCCATCATGATAGAAGAAAATATTCGAAAACGTTATTCGTCCGTCGTCTTTTTATCCGCGTTTTCTTTGAATTTGCAAAAGAACAAATTAAAATATCTTCGCGTTGCCGTCCACGGGACTTGAACCCAGGTGGCTGGGATGGGAGGACAATGCTTTATCCACGGCGCCCACGCCATTTAATTGCAGAGGTAATGGAAAGAACAAATATACATGCTGAAAACTGGTATAAACTTTGACCAATTTCCAACCAATGAGACATTGTTTTCCAACATCTCTTTGGCATATTTTTGTTGTGAGATGAAAATGCCATCCCTCCTTTGCCATACTTCAATTCCCAGACAAAAATGGAATAGACCTAAGTCTGTCATTTCAAACTCAGTTCCCAAGCTTGTCCGAGTTTGATTGATCAGTTCCTGATGATCTCCTATAATGATCAAATCATCTACATATACAATGACAACAACTAGCTTGCTATCCCTTTTCATTACATACAAGTTAGCATTAGAAGTACTTCTTTCAAAACCCATATTTTTTAAAAAATGATCTATTCGTTGGTACCAAGCCCGTGGAGCTTGCTTAAGTCCATACAAAGCTTTCTTCAACCTGCAAACTTTATTTTCTGAATTGGGCACCTCAAAACCTGGTGGTTGAGATACATATACCTCCTCCTTGAGGTGACCATTCAAAAATGTAGATTTTACATCCATCTCGAAAATAGGCCAGGCCTTTTGTGCAGCGACTGCAAGTACCGTCCGAATAGTTGTCATGCGTGCTGTTGGCGCAAAAGTTTCTTGAACATTAAATCCTTCGATCTGTGAAAAACCCTGTGCAACTAATCTTGCCTTATACTTTTCTAATGTTCCATGTGCTTTATACTTAGCTTTCCAAATCCATTTAGTACCTATTACCTTCTTCTTTGGTGGCAAGTCGACTAGATCCCATGTATCATTTTTTAGTATACTATCATACTCCGACTTCATTGCCGCTCTCCAACCTGGATCATCAAGGGCTTCTTCAATGGCAGTAGGTTCCTTTATTGAGCTCATGATATCTGCCATTAGAGCCATGTTAACAATGTGTTTTGAGGCTCTTTTTTGCTCCTCTATTCTCTTTGATCTTTGTAATCCATCTGATGATGATTTTGGTACATCTACATGTGGATTGTGATTATCAAAGAGCTGTTGTGCCCACTTCAGTAGTGGCTTACGTTGTGCAGCTACAACTGGTTGGCTTTTTATTGAGGAAATTTCTCCATCAGATGTTTCCTCCTCCTCAACTTTAACCTGTCTTTTGATAGGCACAAGGTGAGATATTTCTCCGTTTGATGAGATAGTAGATTTGCCTTTATCTTCTACTAAGTGCGGTCGTTCATCAAACACCACATCTCGGCTGACAAAAATCTTCCTTGCCTCAGGATCCCACAACCTGTATGCTTTAGACTCTTCACTATATCCTAGGAAGACACACTTTTTGCTTTTTGAATCCAACTTTGATCTTGTTGAATCAAGAATATGTGCATAACAGAAACAACCAAAAATTTTGAAATGCAAAACAGAAGGCTTTTTACCAGAATATGCTTCTTGAGGAGTCATCCCCTTCAGTGCTTTTGTGTAGCTTCGATTGAGAATGTAGACTATTGTATTGACTGCTTCTGCCCAAAATGAATCAGGCATGTCTTGAGCCTTTAACATACAACGAGCCATTTCAACTACTATCCTGTTCGTGCGCTCAACAACACCATTTTGTTGAGGTGTATGAGTTGTGGTAAGTTGCCTTTTCACACCATGCTCCTTACAGTAATTATTGAATTCTGTTGAGAAGAATTCACCTCCTCTATCTGTTCTGAATTTCTTCAGTTTCCTTCCAGATTCATTTTCTTCATACTTATGCCACGCTTTAAATTTTCAAAAGCATCAGCCTTCTCTCGAATGAAATAAACCCACATCTTTCTACTATAATCGTCGACTAACAGCAAGAAGTAGAAAGATCCTCCTAAAGTAGGTGTAGACATTTTACCACAGAGATCAGCATGTACCAACTCTAGAGGAGCTTGAGATCGATTGCTCGTCTCTCTTGCAAACGCATGTCGTTGTTGCTTGCCCATCATACAAGCTTCACAAGGTTCCTGCAACTTTGAAAATGTAGGCAAATGAGCAACCATCCCTGTTCTTTCAATCTCCTTCCAAACTGCAAATCTGAGATGCCCAAATTGTTGGTGCCATAACCTGCTTACATCTTTGTCTTCTGTAGCAGTTAAAGCACTTAACTCATACAAGTTATCCCGTCGTATGCCTTTACCTACAACATTACCTGATGAATCCATGATTTCCGCACCACTCTTATTGAAGTGAACTTCGAGTCCACAATTTGTTATTGCAGAAACTGACAACAAATTTGTTTTGAGTGTAGGTACATAGAGAACATCAGATAACGTTTTCTCAACACCTGGAGAAGTGATAAAAGAGATGGTTCCAGTTCCTTTGGTTGGACACTTGGAGTCATTTCCCACCACTACATTGATGGATTCCGGTGTTATAACAACACCAACTGCAGCCAATTGATCTTGAAGATGCTTTATCCATTTGAGAAAATCTTCAGCCTTTTCAGAATCAGAATGCTTTTCATTTGCCAACTGATTTTCTAAATTCTGTATCCTAGTGTGGTTCTTGGTCTCATATTGTCGAGCCAATATGCCCCAAGCCTCATGTGCTTTAGTAGTATGTTGAACTAAAGTAAGCACAGAATCACTTACACTAGTGACAATCGCACATAATGCATCAGCATTCCGCCTCTTCCAAGCTCGTAGAAGATCTGGATTTGGCTGAATCATCAATCTTGCATTTGCTGGATCTTCAACTGGTATAGGCTCTTGATCCAATCCCATCGGTCCCATGACAGTGTCAAGTAATTCATAGGAGTCCAAAATTGTAGAAATTTTGAACCTCCAGAGTGTATAGTTGGTTCCATCCAGCTTCCCTTCAGTGAATGCAGGTGGACGAATTCGAATAGATGCAGTATTAACATTAGCTGAAGCACCAAGACTAGTGTTCGACGATGAAGCCATCATGTAATCACTCGAATAATCTATTGATATTCTAGTCTGCTACTAGGCAAGAATAGTCATACTTCTCAAGCTATTCGAACCTTACAGCTCTGATACCATGTAAGACAATAGTTACGCAATATAACACAGGAGCAGTAGCAGAGAAGATAACAGAAATAGTAGAATCTCAACAATTTTCTACTAACAGCAAGTACAAAGATGATGGCGTTGTCCACCCATGCACTCTCAAGGTAGAGCTTAAATGGCGATCTAGACAACTCTAGATAGGGAGATACAAGGTAGAGGTATGCTGGCTCAACTTGATGTCTCAGGTAGTGCACAAGTCATGTATATATAGGATCATGGGTGGCCTTACGTGGACGGCAATACATGGGCGGTAGAGCGTGAGCGATAGAGCGTGGGCGGCCACCGCCCGCGTAATTGCCATACACGGCTTAGACTGGTTGAACCGACCTAACAAATATAAATGATTTCTGACACCGACAAGGAATATTCTATGGAATATTCCCTTTACCGCTGGCCCCCTTGGACCCCCTCGCTGCCCCGGACCCCCCAATTGGGGACCCTGGTAACTCCCTTTCCTTACAATACCTTACATGATCCAATATGACCTTCATCCAACATGCAAGTTGGGATTCCCATCAATTGGGTAATGCACGCTTGGCTTCTCCTCATACCGGGGGCCTTACAAAATGTGCATACTATCATGAGGGGTAGACATTGATCATATACTAACATCAAGCCCATGAGTCGCACCCAATTTCGGCATAGATAGACTTGTGAAAATAAAAATAAAAAGAAAAAAAGCTGAGCCGAGATGAAGCACTAAAGAAAAGAAAAAGAAAAATAAAAATAGAAAATAAAGAAAAGAATAAGATCTGATGGAGAGTTGGATAGTAAGAAATAAATGTAGGAAACAAAGTACAATTCTACAAGCTAAGTTAGTAGAGCTTAGTATATGCTAGTGCTTAGGATACGCTACTGGAACTAAAGACGTTAAATGAATAAAAGATCGACGTGGCCAACGGTTTATTCATATGATTGGTTGTCTGATTGTAGCAATGGAAATATAATAACATGTATGTGAAGCTTGCATCTACTTTCTAATTTTCATAAATTTGCATGAAATACAGATATATGTATTTATTAAAAAAGTGATAAGCATCTATCCATGACTATTTGATACTTGTGTATATTTCGTGACTTGATCTGTAGGTTGGCCCATCGAGAAGATGTGCAAGTTTAGTGGAGATGGATGTGTAACTGATTTCATCACTCTAACAGGCATTCAAAAAAAGTAAAATTTTCTTCCTAAGTGGTGATCTCTAAAATCTCGAAAATATGTTTTATGTGAGCTTTTGATTTGGCTAAACTCTCTCTTTAGTATGTGTAGGTAAAAAAATAGTGAAGGTGTCCACTACTAAGGGATATCACCATGTGAACCCTTCATGACCAGTTGACGCCTCTATGTAAACCCTAAAAGTAAGTATATAATCACCCTAAGTGCCTAACCATATGTATGATTTTAGATGCATGTAACCCTATTTGTGTTTTGTTACCCTACATGTGCGTATGTGCTTGTGAGAAAGGCATCCTAAGTGATGTGTGGGTATATATGGAAGTGTATATGAACCTATATATTCATATGATTTTGTGTATAGGTATAGACTTTGAATGCATCAATATGTTAGTATCAAGGTATAATCAGATGAATGTTTAGCGATGCACATGTGTAAAGAGTTGTTTGTATTTATAAATGCTCGTATGTATGATCATGTGAGAATGAATGGGTTATGTAGTGTATCTAGATCGATTAATGATGCGTTATGTACATGAGGTACATATATGAGCATTAATGGAGTATATGAGGGTCTACATCTATGTTTAAAAATGTCTTTGGTTAGTATGGAGATGTATATGTACAGAGGAAATCTGTATGACTAACCATATGTATGTACCCATAGGAATTAATGTGATCATGTGAAGTCCTATATTAATGTGTGTGAATATGAATTTATACTTTTACATATGGGTTAAAAAGAGTGAAATGTTTTATCTGTTGATGTCCATGGGAATGGTTATTTACTCTTGTGGTGTATAAAGATATTTGTCCAAATAAAGTGCATGTGTGCATTAGTTAAACCAAGTTATGTATAACATATGTGCAATTGTGTGAGTTCAAATATTATATGTGAATGTGTATATGTCTGTGCATGAATATGAATGCGCATGTGAAAATGAATATGTATCCTTGACTCTAGCTATAAATGGGAGTATGTGTGCATCAATGACGTCATGTGCTAATATATTTATGTGTACCTTATGTCTATGTACTCAATTATGTCTTTGTATATGTGTTTTTGTCTGAGGTATCATGTATCTTATGTCTAAGTGTCTAAGTTTCTATTTGTATATGTAAAGGCTAAACCATCTAATTAAAAATAAACCATAAGCTAGACTTAAATTAAAAAGTATTAAAAATAAAAACAAAAGAATGTAAATAAAAAATATGAAAAAGTGTGTACGTGAATCTGTGTATACGTGTGTTACATATGTGCATATGGAATCAGAATAAAATGAAATGTGTTTCCTTACTAAAAAGAATTTTGTATGCGTATATGCATGTATGTGTGAATATATATGTTAGGTATGTACGTATTGATTTTCTAATAGCTTTTGGTGGATACGTCAATAGTTTGAGAGAGAGAGGGAAGTTGAGAGAGAAAGATAGACAGAGAGATGAGAGAGAGGTGTTAGAAGAAAGGAGAAGGGAGACAATGAGAGAGAGATAATGCCATATCTCTTCCCTCTACTCCCTCTCTCTTCAACAAAACTTTTCTTCCCCCATCTTTGAGCTCCTCTGAATGCGCAATCAGGTAGGCAGAGGGTTCGCAAAGAGAGAGAGAGAGAGAGAGAGAGAGAGAGAGAGAGAGAGAGAGAGAGAGAGAGAGAGAGAGAGAGAGCGCGAGAGAGAAATGTTTTGTGGTATCCCCCATCACCTTGACTATTGCAGCATGATGAATAGTTCTCTTTTGTTCTAGGTGCTACAAAATGAAGACAACGCTCACCTCATTATTATAGTGTTGAGCTCGCACACGAGAGAGAGAGAGAGAGAGAGAATAACAACATATATCCCCCTCTAATTAGAAGCTCATTCTATTGTAGGCAGATACAAAAGAATGGAGATAGAGGTAGAGCGAGAAAGAGGGAGAGATGGAGAGAGAGAGGTAGAGAGAGAGAGAGAGAGAAACTACATCACTCTCCCTCTTAGGTGCTGATCGACATACATAGGTGATCAGGTGCTGAAGAAGAAAGAGTGCGATGCACGCGAGAGAGAGAGAGAGAGAGAGAGAGAGAGAGAGAGAGAGAGAGAGAGAGAGAGAGAGAGAGAGAGAGAGAGAGAGAGAGAGAGAGAGCCTTCTTCAACTGTTGTAGGTCGATGTGCCTAAAAAAATTGACCAAGAGAGAGATAAAGAGAGAGAGAGAGGGAGAGAGGTTGCATCACTCTCCCTCTAAGGTGCTGATTGGGATGTGTAGGTAATGGGGTGCTAAATAAGAGAGAGTGCAATGCGTGAAGAGAGAGAGAGAGATAGAGAGAGGGAGAGACGGAGAGAGAGAGAGAGAGAGAGAGAGAGAGAGAGAGACAAAGAAAGAGAGATATGTTGGTGCAAATGATCACGCCTACACATTTGGCTTAGAATGGAAGACAATGTGTCCAATTATCACTTTATGAATCATGTGAACCTTGGCTTGTAACCACTTGATCATTTACTATTGTAAAAGATTAAATCTTTGAAGACACTTGTAAAAGTCGATATATTGTGGAGTTAGGAAGAGTATTAGCTAGGATTTCATTTGAGAGAATAACTCTTGAATCAATGGAGTCATTTTTATTTCGAGCCAAGTTTGAATTCAAATTCAAACTTAGAAGAAAACTTTTATAAAAAGTCCTTGTAAATCGCATGGCTATGTGTGGCCTCATTTAGAGCTCTCTCTTTGATCATTTGTAGAAACGGAGTGGCTCACACCATAGCTCATGCATTCCATCATCATTGAGCATCATTAAAATGTCAGTGATCTTGTACAATCATGTTTTATAATACATATAGTTCATAAAATATCTCTGTCTACTTCTCTACTATGACTACCCAGAATAGTCAACTTTCTCGGATCATATCTCAGTGAATTCTCAACCCTTTTTCATGATCTTTGGCTTGTTGGAAACAGCTCCAAGTCTACTTTGTGGTTTCAAAATTGCAAGGCATTTGGTTGAGGTGTCATGGAGAAATCATCATCGAAGTGCTCACAAGTCATCCAGTGGATAGTCCCTAAAAAGTCGGGGGTAAGCTTCAGTTTGACTAGACTTCTTTCTCAATGCATAGTTGATCATTTTAGATGATTCCACTTGCAAGCATTAGATATCTAAGATAATTGAATTCCCTCAAAAGGAATTTCATCAATTTTTACTATACTATGAGCTCTGAGTAAAAGAACCAACAAGTGTATATACCAAAATAGCAAGTTTTTCAACTCTACCTATTCTTGAAGTAGTTTGTTTTGATTCAATTATTTCAAGCATCAACTCCAAAGTACATAGGTACTTTATTGGTATCATTTGCAAGCTAAAAGGGCCCAATATACAACTCTGAAGTGTATTAGGGCAGGTACAAAGCAGGTTTTAATAGAACAACCTCACTTCCTTAAGGCATCCATCCATCTCCTCCAATAGTGGTGTCAGAGCAAGTTGAGGTAAAATGGGAGATGTTTTCCTTTCTTTCATTGATAAATTGGAAAAGAATGATTATCTAGCATGGTCCTTGAGGATGAAGACCTATCTACAAGGAAGGATTCTCTCTAGATACATAGCACGAGATGAGGAGATGCCCATATTCAAAGGCAAAGATCAACCTACAAGAGAGGAGCAAGAAAGACTCCACTCATGGTGTGCCAAAGATGATTTAGCCAAGTCATATCTACTTAACTCTATTTCTGAATTCCTTCTTCCTCATATTAGGAATTTTAAAACTTTGAAAGAGACTTCGGATACTCTATCTTCATACTTTTCTTTCAATACAAGAGCTAGAAAAAATCAATTGTGGATGGAGTTCACTACTCAAAAAAAGCAAACTAAGCAGAATGTTTCAGAATTTGTGACTAAGGTTAAGGATGTAGCTTACTAGTTGAAAAGCATAGGAGAGGAGATTGAAGAGGAGCAAATAGTAAGACAGATAATCAATGGCATCAAGGCAGATGATAAGTGGGAATCTTTCACAACTCCAATGGATCTTTATATGGATATGCAAATCCCTAATCTAACCAATCGCATGGGGAAACTCTTCACCCATGAGGCCAAGCTCAAAAAAAATGGTGAACCACCAAGAGGTAACAATTCTTTTGCCCTCTATACAGATAGATAAAGGAAAGTCTAAGGATAAAGGAAAGAGAAATAAAGTTAAAAATGAAGGTACTACTTTTCAAGCTAATTATGTAGGGAGAGGTAGGAATTCAAGAGGAAAGGGAAGAGGAGGTAAACAAGGTAGGGGGAGGCCTTTCAACTCTTCCCCATCGAATATATGTGGAATCTCTAATCACTCAATAGATGAGTGCTATAGGAACTTCAAGAACCAGAGAGAAAGAGGATTCCAAAGAGGTGACTACTCACAATCAAGAGGAAGATTCAACCTACAATCATGGCTACAACAAAAATTACAACAACAATTATCAAGAAGGATACAAGTCAATAAATGACTTCAACAACTATGTAGAGGATCAAGAGGATTCTGTTCTCATTATGAACATTACTCCAAAACAAGGTATGAATGATGAGCACCTCTTCTATACTGACTCAGGTTGTTCAAACCATGTAGTAGGAAATGTAGCTCTCCTTTCTGAGGCTGAATACAAGAGATTAGCAAATGCTACACAAGAAGCTATTTGGATTAGATTTCTCTACTCAGATTTGGCACTTCACACTCATTCACCTATGATCTTTGGTGATAATACTAGCTCTTTGCATCTTGTAGCCAATCCCATTTATCATGCAAGAACCAAGCACATAGAAGTGCACTATTACTATCTTAGAGAGAAACTCTTGAGCAAAGAGATTCAACTAGCATATGTATCTACAAATATGTAGTGTGTTGATTTGTTAACCAACGCACTTGGTGGTACTAAGCTTTGAAGGTTTAAAACCATGACTAGATTAGAGGATATTCAAGAACATTGATGAAGCTATGCAAGCCAAGATTTCTGGCTTGAGGGGGAGTTTTTGGTGCAAATGATCAAGCCTACACAATTGGCTTAGAATGGAAGACAATGTGTGCAATTATCACTCGATGAATCATGTGAACCTTGGCTTGTAACCACTTGATCATTTACTATTGTAAAAGATTAAATCTTTGAAGAATCTTGTAAAAGCCTATAACTCATGGAGTTAGGAAGAACATTAGCTAGGAGTTCATTTGAGAGAATAACTCCTAAATCAATGGATTCATTTTTAGTTGGAGCCAAGTTTGAATTCAAATTCAAACTTAGAAGAAAACTCTTATAAAAAGTCCTTGTAAATTGTGTGGCTATGTGTGGCCTCACT
This sequence comes from Ceratopteris richardii, assembly GCA_020310875.1. NCBI lineage: Eukaryota > Viridiplantae > Streptophyta > Polypodiopsida > Polypodiales > Pteridaceae > Ceratopteris > Ceratopteris richardii. The sequence continues at coordinate 16,193,261 of CM035442.1, read as the reverse complement.
CAGAGCTCTGTCTTTGATCCTTTGTAGAAACTGAGTGCCTCACACCATAGCTCACTTAGTCCATCATCATTGGGCAACATTACAATGCCCATGATCTTGTACAATCATACATATAGTTTATTGAGCATCTCTGTCTACTTCTCTACTATGTCTACTCAGAATAGTCAACTTTCTCTGATCATATCGGAGTGAATTCTCAGCCATTTTTCATAATCTTTGGCTTCTTGGAACCAGATACAAGTCTAAATTGTTCTATTAAAATTTCAATGCATTTGGTGCAGGCATCGGGGAGAAATTGTCATCGAAGTGCCCACTAGTCATCTACTCGTTAGTCCCTAAAAAGCCGAGAGTAAGCTTTGGTTTGCCAAACTTATTTCTTAGAGCATAGTTGATCATTTTAGATGATTCTACTTGCAATCATTAGCTATCTAAGCTATTTGAACTCTATCAAAAGGAATTTCATCAATTGCAACTGTACTATGAGCTCTGAGTAAAAGAACGAGTAGGTGTATATACCAAAATAGCAAGTCTTTCAACACTAGCTATTCTTGAAGTAATCGTTTTTCATTCATTTGTTTCAATCATCAACTCCAAATTACATAGGTACTTTCTTGGTATCATTTGCAAGCTACAGGGTCCTACTATAAACTCTCAAGTGTATTAGGTTAGGTACAAAGCAGGTTCTAGTAGTATCACCTCACTTCCTTGAGGTATCCATCCATCTCCTCCAACAAGAGACAGGGAGAGAGAAGTTGCATCACTCTCCCTCTGAGGTGTTGATCGGGATGTGTAGGTGATGGGGTGCTAAAGAAGAGAGAGTGTGATGCATAAAAAGAGAGAGAGAGAGCAAGAGAGAGAGAGAGAGAGAGACAAGATAGAGAGAGGGAGAGAGACTTTTGGTATTGTAGAGGAATCATGCAATCAGAGAGAGAGAGAGATAAAGAAAGTAGAAATGACTAACCTCCCCTCCTCAGGACTCTTTTGCTATAGACATCCTAGAAAAATCTCCTTAAGAGGGAAAAAGTTACCCCAGCAATCCTAGTGTATTCACAAACATCACTACCTACAAGGAGATGGCATTCAAGTATAAGGAAGTGCCAGGCTATTTCAAATCAATCCACAAAATGAAGTAAGCCCAAAGCTTTGTGGAAAGCTTCAAATTTCTCCCTAGGAATAGCCTTTGTGAAAAGTTCTACAATGTTCTCCTATATGGGCACATATCCAAAATGATCTCTCTAGTAGAGAACCTCTCCCTGACATAATGATAGTGCACGTCAATGTGCTTAGTGGGATCATGGAACGGGGGTTCATCACAATTGTCAATGCACTCTAACTACTAGTAAATATGGTGGTGGAAGAAGACTAACCAACACCCAAATCATACGTAAGGTGTCTGAGTCATACACACTCAACATTTGTTGTGAAAGCTGCCCTATACTCATCTTGACAACTAGAAGCGGCCATAGAAGGCTTCTTCTTGCTCAACTAAGATATGCATGATCTACCAAGCATAAAGCAAAAACCACTAGTGGATACATGAGTGTCATAGCAACGCGCCAAGGGAGAGTATAAAAAGGATGTAAATCTGGCATTAGTGATCCTCCCTTGGCATAAAACAATCCAAGTAGTTGTGTACCACTCAAGTAGCAAATGCACTTAAACACCTAGTAGTAATTGGATATGTAGGACCAAAGGTCTCATCAAAATCAATGCCCCGTTGCTAAGCATAAGTGTTTGCAACAAGCCTAGCCTTATACCTATCAATTGTTCTGTCAGGCTTACACTTCAGCTTATATACCCACGTAGTACCAATGGCCTTCTTGCTAGGAGGCAAGTTACATAAAGGCCAAGTACCATTTTTCAAAATAGCATCATATTCTAATTGCATAACAACCATCGAACTTTTTGAATTTTGTGCTTCATTAAGCAAAAATCCCTCATTCTCATCACAAAGACTCGAGACGGCCATAGCATAGGAATTTGATGCAAAAGAAGCACTATGAGATCCTGAAAAGGTATGATATGAGAGAGATGTATCTAATTTTCCATCTTGTAAAGTTTGCACCAGTCATTTAGGCATAGTTTTTGCCTTCTCTATATCAGTTCTCTTGTTCAACAAGTGCATCATGTGAATTTGCATCTGAAATGGAATGATCTGCATGATCACATGAAACCTATAAAGGTTGCAAAGTTACCTGATTAGCTTCAGCACTGGACTCTCCACCTGTAAAAAGATGCAGCAAGGTGTCATACATGTCTTTAGAGCTAAATGATTTCTTCTTAGTACATGAAAGCAATGGCTGAAGAGCATCTTCCACAAAAACAACATTATGACTGACCAAAAGGTGTTGAGTTTATGGATGATATTGATCATATCCTTTGCTTTAATTTTACCCAACAAAAATACATTTTAGTGCTTTATCATCCAATTTCCTATGTTGTTATTCAGGCACTAATGCATATGCTAGACAACCAAAATCATGCAGGTGAGAAACAGATGGCTTGCAACCATGCCAAGCCTCATGTGGAGTGATAGATTGCAATGCTTTAGTGGGATACCTATTAAGTACATATGTTGCATACATAACAACCTCAAGCTAGAAAGTATGTGGTAAAGCCTCACTCTTGACCATACATCTTGTCATCTCCATGAGTGACCTATTTTTCCGTTTCAAAAGTCAATTCTGTTGAGGTGTATATGGCATTGTACACTGATGTTTTATCCCACGTTCAATGAGAAATGCATTAAAGTCAAAAGATATATATTCCTGGATCCATGAGAATGGAGGGTGCCCCATTTACATGCTGAACAATTTTTAGCCAAAACCAAAAACTATTTGAAGCACATAAATACTTAGGACATTGCTTTCAATGGATATACCCATGCATGCTTGGAAAAATCATCAATGAAGATCACAAAGTAAAGATAGTTTCCAAAAGAGGTTGTCTCCATAGGACCACAGACATCACTGTGAACAAGCTTCAATTTCTGAGTAGCTCAAACTAAACCATCTTTTGGAAATGAGGAATGATGCATTTTGCCAAAAATACAACCTTCACACACATGTTTACTAGGTGCCTTAAGTTTGGGCAGAGAGGACACCATTCATGATTTCTGAAGGCATAGCAAACTAGCAAAATTCAGATAACTAAAGCATGCATGCCAAAGCTTTGCATTTGACATAGCCTAAGAAACATGTATTGCACATGCTCAATCATTCCCAGATTTTTCATAGTCTATGAGGTTATACAACCCATAATATAAAACTCTAGAAGCAATAATGACATTGCCATTTGAGAGATCATGAAATGTACATTTGTCATCAACAAATTTCCTGCATGTGATAGTATACCCCATATGGGTTGGCGCGAGTGAAGTGAAGAAACTATGATATGAGGTAATATGTTTGGTTGCCCTATCAATGTACCAAACATCTCCATCTACTGCAGACATACATTGTTCATGAGAAGATGGGTCATAATTGCAAACAGTGGTAAATGCCCATTCTTCATTCTGCATAAGATTAGCAGACTCTATTTTGGGTGTAGAGGCCTCCCCAACAACCATTCTAGCCTCTATCTTCCTTGCCTCTTTACGAGCTAGTTTTGGAAAAATATTTATGACATGATCATTTCCTTTAGATTATTTGCAAAACAATTTCTATGTTTTTTTTCTTCACATTTCTGTCATCCTTCTTTGATTGTGTAGAATTAGCAAATTTTTGCATACTTGTAAAGAAGCTCCATTTACCTTTGCCATTCTGACTAGCGAGGAAAGGTTGATCTGCAACACACATAATGAACCTATTCTACCTAGAATGATCTTCTTGCAATAGAACAAAGAATAATTCTTTAAATGTTAAGGCATTTGGATTTCCTTTCATCATCAAACAAGAGTAGAAGAAAAACTCCAATATGAATTAGGAAGACCATTCAAAACACTCTACACAAGTGAACTATTAGACAAGACTTCATCAACAAAAATCAACTTTTGCTTCAAATCTTTGATCTTTGTAAGAAAAATCTCCATGGAATCTCATTCCCTCATGTGCTCAGTCTCCAAATGTTTTTAGAGGTAAGGAACATGAGGCTCATTCCTTTCCTCATATAAAGTTGTAAGTGTATCCCAAGCATCCTTAGCTATTTTGCAAGAGCGAATGTGAGAAATAATAACACATTTGACACACAAGGCTATCAATGCATGTGCTTGAGCACCTCTGCCATCCCAACAGATTTTTCTTGTAATAGGTTTAGTAGGAACCATTGAATAATATCATGATATTCAATGCCATCTGCATCACCTTTAGCAACTATGTTTGCAGGTGTAATAGGATGTTTTTTAACACCCTGCACAATATTCCACAATCCTTTTGCAATAAATACATCATGCATCATATAAGCCCATAATGTGTAATTGGTACTCTCCACCTTATCTTCAACAACCAACATATGGAATACATCAGTGCATTTATCCATGGCCACCAACTAAACAACACTCATGTAGAAAAATGATTGTATCTCAAAACGTTGAACATAACTACCCTATCAAGTTCTACTAAACCTATAGCAGACATTAAGATCCTTATACGAGTGAACCGAAACCTATATATATCTTTGGCACAAAAGGACAAAATTGCTTGCATAATTGCTATGATAGTGCGTTTGAAGGCCAACACGGGCGCAAATCCTGATTCAACCATCTATAGGAGAAGCAAAAGCTAGAGAGCACATTAGCTAAAATATGTGAAGGTGATAAGGCCTAGAGGTGAATCACAATGCCCCAAGATATGACATGGCCATGTGTCAAACATTGGGTGTAATTGCTACCTGAATAATCAATCAAAGGCCCTTTCTAACCATAGAGCTAGGACAAGGAAAGAGTGTACGGACTATGAGAGCCTTCATTGACTCAGGTGCAGAAACTAGTGCAGTTAGATTCTCATACTCCCAAGGTCTATAATTGAACATGAATTGCATAGGAGCCTATCATAGGATTTGGAGGTGTGGAAACCCCTTGTCTGGGTGAGGTGGAACTTCCCATCTACCTTCAAGATGTCCCAATGACAGTCAAAATGCTAGGGTGTCAAGATGCGGATCTTATGGAACCACGTCTTGGGTCAAGATTGGATCTATGACCATAAAGTCAACTTAAACCTAAGAAGTAAACTTCTTCAAGTTTGGGTACATGAACAATGCATTACATTAGAATTAGAGAATTGCATGATCACAAATCCAAGTATCACACATTCTCTTAGTTCTTCTAAGACTAATCTTCGAGAAGAAGATGTTGTATGTGTCCAAAGCTCTATGATGGAGAAGGACTCAATAATGGGAGAACAGGCTCAAATGCGTGTGGATCTCTGTCCTTTTTCAAAGACTAAGGCATCCAAAATCATTGAACCATGCACAAAAGCAAAAAAATACAAGAAAAATGCTATATCAAATAGATAAACAAAAGTAAAAAAAAAGTAGTTCGAGGCATGAAGCAAATCTACATACGGATGGGAGAGCAGTCAATCACACCATTGCAGTCAAAATCATTACCCAAGAAGCAGCAGTGAAAGCCAAGGCAAGAAGTAGTAGAACAATGAGGATCCCTATCTCAAAGATACTACAAATTTGGGTACCGACGTGATCGATGAAGATCGACCACAATTACATACAAATTTGGGTGGCTACAAAATTAGCTATAGATCAACAAGGGTGATTACACATGTGGGTACCCAAGGAACTCTTACAATCACAAAATCCTATGTTCTTCACATGAGTAAAGTCAACAAAGAATTCAAGAAAAGTCAAGGGTCAAAATCAAGCGCTAAGATCAAAAGAAGATCAATTCACCTCTTTGACAATAGTAAGAAGACAAGCAAGAAGGATATGGGTTTGGAAACCAAAAGCACTAGTGGACCCCACAGAACCAAAGAGCCAACCATGAGGGGTAGAAAACTTTAGGAACCATCGAGAGATGAAGAGGCCAAAAATGATTTGTACACATTGGAACACTATTCTAAAAGCAATCTCTAAAAAAAGGAATGATCAAATGTCATTGAGCCATCAATTTCTTGCATCATTTCAAGATCCACTGGATATCTCCTAACAAAGATTGCATCAATGTCTGCAAGTAATGTTTGAAGCCTCGACAAGAAAACCATGTGCCCTTGGCATAACCTTGTCTGTTGCATCATTCGATTCATGCATGTCCACAGTATGCATTCATATACGGCTACAGTATAGACACAAATGAAAATTCTAGGCACATGAGACACATTTGACATATGTAAACTATTTTGTTTATACTAACCACTTTCTTCTTTTTTTGTACCATTATTCCTAAAAAAAAGGAGAGAAAAAAAAGAGAGAGAGAAATAAGGGACAATACCATGCACTTGAAGAATCTCCAATGAAAGACAAGCCAATGGTCAATCACCATGATGGGAGTACAACACAAAGAGATGAACATTGACCCATTGACCAATCTTTTTCCATGGTAAGAATCCCCTACATTGGCAACACTATAACAATTATAGATTAGGAAACCTCTTTGTCAAAATACCCTTGAGCAATTAGCATTTTACAACTCCATTTTGTTTAAGTGGAGGAGTCCTCAATTTTGAGGAGTTTCAAAAGTATCATCGTACTAATTTTCATAAGTTTTAGACCATCTGAGCCCTCAAATATACCGTGGAACCTATGCTCTAATTGTTGATGACATGATTGCTCCTACAACATCTACATTTTGTATCTGCATGAGTGCATCTCCATTTTGTATCTAGGAGGGAGTCTTTCTAGTTTATTTGCATTTTATATTGTATTTCCTTTGTATTTGGGTACCTTGCCATTTGCTTCTACCATTGTATTCATTCTTCTTTCAGGGGAATTATCCCACATGAGATGTACTTTGGAGAGCCCCTCCCAAATCTAATACAAGGAGATTCTCTTCTCCCATTTGTACTTGGTTAGATGCTTGAGGAGCCTACTCCATGCTCTTGGAAAGCTCATTTCGAATCCATGTGAGTTTACTTACTTCTTGGTCTACTCACTTTGAGTCTCAGTAGGTAGAGGTCTTGGTAGTGCTTTTTGTAAGACAAAAGTTACGCAATATAACACTGGATCAGTAGCAGAGAAGATAACCCGCGATATAGGAGAATCTCAACAATTTTCTACTAACAGCAAGTACAAAGATGATGGCGTTGTCCATCCATGCGCTCTCAAGGTAGAGCTCAAATGGTGATCTACACAACTCTAGATAGGGAGATACAAGGTAGAGGTATGCTGGCTCAACGTGATGTCTCAGGTAGTGCAGAACTCATGTATATATAGGATCATGGGTGGCCTTCCGTGGACGGCTATACATGGGTGGTAGAGCATGGGTGGCCACCGCCCGCATAATTGTCATACACGACTTAGACCGGTTGAACCGACCTAACAAATATAAATGATTTCTGACTCCGATCATAACGGGGGCCTTACAAAATGTGCATACAATCATGAGGGGTAGACATTCATCATATACTAACACTTTTGGTGGTGGTGGTGGTTCAGCTTTGGTGGTGTGCTTTCTCCTCATTGAGGGAAGTCTTTTTGCCATCACGTTTTTGGGCCTCAGCTTGCCCGTTTGCCCACCCTCCCACCCTTTCCTCTTCATTCATTTTCCCATGTTTTACCCCCATTTTCCCCTCCGACACACCCTCTTCAGTGTGAGCATCTTTGTTGCTTCACTTCATGTTTGTGGTTATGACAAGGAGCTTATATCTCAATTATTTTGAAGTGTTTATAAAGACTTTTTGACTACGTTTTCATCGTTCTAAACTCTGTAGTGTTTTGAAACATTTTACTTATGATAGTGATGAATTTTTCAGAGCATTCTTCACCTTTGATCTCCGCTTTCTTAATCATTTTCTAAAGAGAGTGAAAGATCTAGTTATTAATAGTGTTTACAAACACTTTTGATACGGTTTTTGATGGGATTTAAGTTGCTTATAGTTTTCATAACCATTTTCTTTCGGTGAACATTTCATTCTTTGGATGGTGTCTTGACGCATATGCACTACATGAATTGGTCCAAAATCTTTGTTACATGAATGTATTCAAGCACTATCGTGCTTTGTAGTGCATGCAGAAGCTATCATAAGAACAACGAACCTAGCTCTACCCTCGAATTTTGTCCTCTACACGTCACCATTAGTTCCCCGCAGTCATTTGAAGCACCTACCATGTGAAGCAACCATGCTAGTTTGGGTACTTATGGAATTGAGGATTCCAGCTCCTATTGAAAGATCTTTTGGTACAAAAGAAAAGATGATGTAGCAGGAAACTGTTTCGAAAGCTTAGGCTAATGCAAAGAAGGTGCAATGGATCGAGGGATGCAAGGCAAAGACACAGAGAGAGCAGATTGCATACAAAGTTATTGCACATATATCAAAATTTATGCTATAAGATCGCTTGTATCCATCGTTTACTACATTGTATTACAGGAATTTTCACATGAAAATATTGCTGGTATAGAAAGTTGCAGAACTATGGTCTTGATGAGATCAATCATCTTCATCTCAAACCAATGCTGCAACACCTGAGGATTTTTCTTCGAGTTGTGCTTTCATCTCTAGAATCAAAGAGAGCAAGAGATAACATCATTCCTCAAGGACACAACTACCTGTTGAAGCACATATCCAACAGATATCTATACATAGTCCCTGTCATCCTCGTGTCTGCTCTGCATGCGAAGAAATTCTAGATCATTGTAGCACCCGCCATCTGAGAGAGAGAGAGAGAGAGAGAGATCAAATCTACCTCTGCTTTCCAATCCATGGTGATGTTTATAGGAAGTGCCCACGCTTTAGAGAGAAAATATAACGTGAGAATTGTTTCTCTATTGTACAGTGAAGGAGTCCAATTTTAATATGCAAGGATGATCCAGGTTCTTGCATTCTTGGTGCCAACTCAATTATACCACAGCTTCTCATAGGACTTCATCTACGTAGAGCGCGAGAGAACCCGTGAGTGATCTTCTATATCCACTTGTACTAGCTAACAACAATGCAATGCATTTGGTGGTTGCATGCAACTAGAATATTTGCAGATCCCACAATCTGTGTGGTGCATTGAGCTTGATAGAGAGTTTGGTGACTATTAATCTATCACAAGAGCTGTAGTGTCAGATGTATGGCATTGTGAAGCTCAGGTATTTGACACACTGAAACAGAGCAAGCTCTCAGTTCGGGTGCCTCAGAGTTTTCCACAGAAGCTCTCACACTCGGGAGACTTCTCTACTGATCCGTTCAACCAATATTTCCATGTTCAAAACTCACTAATGCATTGAAATAAGTGATTATGTCATTGATTTGCTCGGTAAGACATTGTATTGATTTTTCTGATTAGTTCGGCCCACCTTGCAATATGTGGTCCATGTGAATTCATAATGTATATTACATAAGTGCTTATTTTAGCTAGGCTATTGGCACTCTGAATTTTTGAAACTCCACGTCGATCTAGATTGAATCAGAATTAAGCATTTGTAAGAGGGTTCCTAATAAAATGATTTCGCATCTTATGAAGGATTTTTCATGGAGGATACATGATTTTGATCTTGGAATATTCCAATTTATATGCTCTATGTCATGAAACTCATATATTAGTTAACTAAATTTTTTCTCTCCGTAGATGTTAAGTATTGAGCATTGTTCTCTCAACTTAGAGACACTAATCTAAATCTAAAGCATTACTTTGCACTCAAGTGATAATGTTTTGGCCTCAAGTAACCCAATACAATCCTTAGGTTTGAGCATTGGCCTCAAACCTAACGGCATTTGAACCTTAGTTTAGCATAACAGCTTGGCACTAAGTGCCCACTTTTGTACTATCAAACATATAAAGAGAAGAAATGTTGTGTGTGTGCACACTTGTGGGTTGAAGGCTAGTTTAAGCCCATCCATGAGCTCTCTCTACACATTGACTCGTCTCATTTCTCCAAAGTGTCCAACATATAGGGCTATTCTAAGCCCCTTGCCCCCTCCAAGGATTTCCAGTATGGTGCCAAGCCTTTCAATTTCTTTCCAAAGTTTGTGATTTTTTTAAGTAATTTCTTAGCACACAAGTGTCTTTGAAAGTGTTTTTAAAGACTTGATACTTACTCTTGCAAAGCACAAAAATACTTCTTTATGAGATCAAGTTCACTAAAATGTTGTAATGTCAAAGAGTGAAGCTAGCACCTCATCTATGGCGAATTGTTTACCTTCCTTCACACCCATATTCATGCCCAAGGATGAAAGATTAAATGGGCAAAGCTATAACCTTTGGAAAGATGTATTGAGAGCATATTTGTACACCGATCTCCTTCACGATGTAGTAGAGGGGTCCGAGCCTAAACCGAATAAGGCCAACAACCTATAATCTTGGCATATCTAGAATGTTAAAAATAAAATGGGATTACATAAGGTTCTACTTTCCTGTGATGAACTAACCAAAGGGCACATCACGGCATGTAAAACATCGACAGAAGCCTGGGAGACTTTACCAGCCCTATACAAAGATAGAACACCCTCGAGGGTCTACACTTAGAAGGAGAATTCCATAATCTAACTATTCGACCGCAAGATACAATCACAAAAGTCAAAGCTTAGTTTGAAGACCATCAATGCAAGTTTTGTTGGAAATAATGCCCCATTGGTCCATTTTTTGTTCACACTAGACAGCAAGTATAGAGTCTCTTATCATTCTTCCTATAACAAATATGGACGGGTAGCGTGGATAAGTTATGACCCTCACAAAGAACTCGTCTGGGTTCGATTCCCACAGACGGCGCAGTGTGCGAAGCTAATTTTTAGCTCAAGCTTTTGAGAATAGCAAACGCGATAAAACACCAACAGAGTTTTTATCTAGATCAATTGCGATCGTATGTTTGCTTTATTGGAGATTGTAGCGATCGTAGATCGTTGATTTATGCTTTTGAATGAACTTTTGGAGGCTAATCTAAAAACTATATAAGAAGAGCTTGGGCTTATTGTAATTCAACCTTCACCTAGTGTTCAACACAAGCCTTGGTGCTTGGACCTCAATAGAGGTGATGTTTCTTCTAGCACATGGGGCAGCCATGGTGCTAAATTGAAGCATGTTGAGGAGCAGCTATGGAGTTCTTCTTGGAGTTCTTCTTGGAGATGAAGAGTGTGCTCACACTCTTGCTCATGGAGAGGAGGTTATCTCTTGTTCATGGAAAGAGGACTTGGCTATTAGCAGTTTGATGGTAAGGATCGGCCATCTACATGGTGTATTTGAAGATTATCTTCAACATGAAGATTTCGGGCTACTTCAAAGACATTTGATAGTCGTTAACATAAGATTTACATCTTATGTTAAGTATTCAGGTGAATATTCTCTTTATGCCCACAGGTACTATTTGGAGTTTATGGAGGCAGTAGCATCCATATTAGGAGAAGTCCTATTCGACATAACTACAAGAGAACCAGTACGTATATGCTTTATGCATTTTTGGATGATGTGTTTGTGAAGGTGTCTTCATATGAGTTTGAGGATTTCCAGCAGCAAACTTGTTAGCATTCTTTGCTACTATTTAAGTATCTGATCTTTTCACACACGTATCTGACTTAGGGTCTTCCATAGCCTAAGGTTCTATGAGGGTTTATTGATTATCAGTTTTAGACTGATCCTTCCTCTTTCGGTCACTCATATTCACTCTTCTATAATCTATTAGGTGACACATCTCATGTATATTCAGATTTTTGTCCATACATCTGAATACATTTGTTACATTTGTACATTCACTCATCCATCTATTTCTCTTCACATAGAGTGGTTGAGAGTTTTGCTCCCACGTTGTACATTGAACATTGGTATATATGATAGTGTGACTAAGCCTTGGCTTACGTAACACTTTACACATGTTGTCTAGTCTCTCTCTATCTTTGTCTCATCATTTGTATGATTAAATGTGGTATGTTCATGTTTTGTCAATTGGAAGATTGCTAGATTCTATGTTGTATATGTTGGACCTATGGAACCGTGGATCTGTGATATGAGCTATGGGCCTACCTCATCTCCAACATTTGGTATCAGAGCACTAAGGTTTTGGTTTCAAAGCTTTAGGACTTTGGCATCAATGCATTAAGGCTCATTCAGATACTCAGGTTTCTAGACGTCCAGTTTTACCATATTAGATTTAAGAGCATCTTCTAATATTTGACATTTGACATACAAACTTCATCTAGATGAGTAGACATTTGAGAAATAGACAATTCACTCACATGTGTATTCATTAGTGTGGAGTATTAAGTTGATGATCTATTAGCAGTCGAATATTTTTGGAAGAGTATGCAAATACTTTACAAAAGTATTGTTTGAAGACCAAGACTTGATAAAGAGAAGACTACTTCAAATTCAAGGAAGAACAATGGCTTAGAGAAGATGAAGGAATTAGATCAACATCATATCACAGGTATCAATTTTTACTATCAGATTATCATTTGCAGGTCATATCTTAGAAGAGCAGTGATGAAGAGATTTAAAGGATTCAAAGAGTGCTTTTATATGCTTTCATCATTTGAAAGTTAAAGGCTACATCAAAATAGGTATCCAGAGGTTTTTCTAGAGAGTTTTTAGAGATATGTTTCATGGCAAGAAGGCTCATCTAAGAAGAAAAATTTGGAGATGGATGAGTTTTGTGTTCAGCCAATTTTCTGTTGTAAGTTGGTTGGATATCAAGGTACAAATTTGACCTAGAGAGTTAACTCTACAAAGGTAATTCTATTAGTATATGATCAATGTCTATCCCTCATGATTGTATGCACATTTTGTAAGGCCCCCGTTATGAGGAGAAGCCAAGCATGCATTACCCAATTGATGGGAATCCCAACTTGCATGTTGGATGAAGGTCATATTGGACCATGTAAGGTATTTTAAGGAAAGGGAGTTACCAGGTTTCCTTGTCGGAGTCAGAAATCATTTATATTTGTTAGGTCCATTCAACCGCTCTAAGCCGTGTATGACAATTACGTAGGCGGTGGCCGCCCATGCTCTACCACCCATGTATAGCCATCCACGGAAGGCCACCCATGATCCTATATATACATGAGTTCTACACTACTTGAGATATCAAGCTGAGCTAGCATACCTCTACCTTGTATCTCCCTATCTAGAGTTGTCTAGATCACCATTTAAGCTCTACCTTGAGAGCACACGGGTGGACAATGCCATCATCTTTGTACTTGCTATTAGTATAAAATTGTTGAGATTCTCCTATATCTATTATCTTCTCTTCTACTGTTCCTGTGTTATATTGCGTAACTATTGTCTTACATGGTACCAAAGCCGTAAGGTTCAAATAGCTTGAGAAGTATCACTATTTTAGCCTACTAGCAGACTAGAATATCAATAGATTATTTGAGTGATTACATGATGGCTTCATCGTCGAACAGTGGTCTTGATGCTTCAGATAATGTTACTGTTGCACCCATTCGAATTCGTCCACCTGCACACTGAAGGGAAGCTTGATGGATCCAACTATACACTCTAGAAGTTCAAAATTTCTGCAATTTTGGACTCCTATGAATTACTTGACATTGGCATGCGACCGATGGGATTGGATCCAGAGCCTATACTAGTTGAAGATCCAGCTAATTCAAGATTGATGATTCAGCCAGATCCAAATCTTCTACGAGCTTGGAAGAGGCGGAATGCTGATGCATTATGTGAAATTGTCACTAGTGTAAGTGATTTTGTGCTTACTTTAGTTCAACATACTACTAAAGCACATGAGGCTTGGGGCATATTGGCTCGACAATATGAGACCAAGAACCACACTAGGATATAGAATTTAGCAAATCAGTTGGCAAATGAAAAGCATTCTGATTCTGAAAAGGCTGAAGATTTTATCAAACGGATAACACATCTTCAAGAACAATTGCTCCACTTGGTGTTGTTATAACACCAGAAGAGCTGGCTCGAAGATGTGTACGTGTTCTTCCAGCAAAGTATGATGGATTAGTAATAACCCTTAATACTCAGGTTAGACCAACTCCCCTCACATTTGAAGAGTTTTGTGCTATGCTTTTAGAAGAAGAGATGGGGTTGAGGAATCGCCAAAGCACAAGTGATGCTGCATTTTTAGCAAATGCAAAAGGTAAAGGCTCTTTTGATGTATCAAAGAAGAAGCCAAAGAAGAAAAAGTTCACAGGAAGTTGCTTCTATTGTGAAAAGAAAGGCCATGCCATCAAGGATTGTAGACAGAAGCAAGCTGATGAACGGAATGGGACTGTAAAATCATCATGGAAGAACAAAGAGTCTGCAAACAACACAAAGCTGGAACTTTGGGTAGCTATTGAAGAGGTATCTTCATCTGCTCAAGCTTGTGTTGATGAACCATGGATTTTAGATAGTGGAGCTTCTCGCCATATGACCAGTAAAAAGGATTGGTATAGTTCCCTAGTGCCTCTGCGGGAATCCATCAATGTAGTGGTGGGAAATGACTCCAAGTGTCCAGCCGAAGGAACTGGAACCATCTCTTTTATCACTTCTCTAGGAGTTGAGAAAAAGTTATCCGATGTTCTCTATGTACCTACACTTAAAAGAAATTTGTTGTCAGTTTTTGCAATAACAGATCGTGGACTCGAAGTTCACTTCAATAAGAGTGGTGCAGAAATCATGCATTCATCAGGTAATGTTGTAGGTAAAGGCATACGACAGGATAACTTGTATGAGTTAAGTGCTTTAATTGCTACAGAAGATAAAGATGTAAGCAGGTTATGGCACCAACAATTTGGGCATCTCGGATTTGCACTTTTGAAGGAGATGCAAAGAACAGAGATGGTTGGTCATTTGCCTACATTTTTAGAGTTGCAGGAACCTTGTGAAGCTTGTATGATGGGCAAGCAACAATGAAAGGCATTTCCAAGAGAGACCAGCAATCGATCTCAAGCTCCTCTAGAGTTGGTACATGTTGATCTCTGTAGTAAAATGTCTACACTTGCTTTAGGAGGATCTTTCTACTTTTGGTTGTTAGTCGATGATTATACTAGAAAGATGTGGGTTTATTTCATTCGAGAGAAGGCTGATGCTTTTGAAAAATTTAAAAAGTGGCATAAGTATGTGGAAAATGAATCAGGAAGGAAACTGAAGAAATTCAAAAAAGATAGAGGAGGTGAATTCTTATCAACATAATTCAATAATTACTGTAAGGAGCATGGTGTGAAAAGGCAACTTACCACAGCTCATACACCTCAACAAAATGGCGTTGTTGAGCGCAGGAACAGGACAGTAGTTGAAATGGCTCGTTGTATGTTAAAGGCTCAAGACATGCGTGATTCATTCTGGGCGGAAGCAGTCAATACAATAGTCTACATCCTCAATCGAAGCTACACAAAAGCACTAAAGGGGATGACTCATCCAAAAGCATATTCTGGTAAAAAGCCTTCAGTTTTGCATTTCAGAATTTTCGGTTGTTTCTGGTATGCACATATTCCTGATTCAACAAGATCAAAGTTGGATTCAAAAATCAAAAAGTGTGTCTTCCTAGGATATAGTGAAGAGTCTAAAGCATATAGGTTGTGGGATCCTCAGGCAAGGAAGATTTTTGTCAGCCGAGATGTGGTGTTTGATGAACGACCACACTTAGTAGAAGATAAAGGTAAATCTACTATCTCATCAAATGGAGAAATATCTCACCTTGTGCCTATCAAAAGAGAGGTTAAAGTTGAGGAGGAGGAAACATCTCATGGAGAAAATTCCTCAATAAAAAGCCAACCAATTGTAGCTGCACAACGTAAGCCACTACCAAAGTGGGCACAAGAGCTCTTTGATGATCACAATCCACATGTGGATGTACCAGAATCATCATCAGATGGATTACAAAGATCAAAGAGAATAGAGGAGCAAAGAAGAGCCTCAGAACACATTGTTAACATGGCTCTAATGGCAGATATCATGGGCTCGATAAAGGAACCTACCACCATTGAAGAAGCCCTTGATGATCCAGGTTGGAGAGCGGCAATGCAGTCAGAGTATGATAGTATACTCAAAATTGATACATGGGATCTAGTTGATGTTTCACCAAAGAAGAATATGCCAAAGAGATTCTCAAGGCATTTGGAATGATGGACTGCAAACCAACTAGCACACCTATGGATGTAAATCATAAGTTATCTATGGATGATAACATGCCTGATGTAGATGCTAAGAAGTATAAGAAGCTCGTTGGAACTCTTATTTTTCTGTGCAACACTAGACCAGACATTTGCTATGTTGTTGGAGTATTAAGCAGGTTTTCCAACAAACCTAAGGAGAGTCATTGGAATGTTGGAATGTAAATTCTAAGGTACATTGTAGGAACCTTGGATTTTGGTATTTTTTATACCACAGGTGATACACTCCAAGGATATTGTGATTTAGATTGGGCTGGAGATTGTGATTCTAGAAAATTTGTTTCTGGATATTGTTTCTCACTTGGTTTAGGAATATTTTCTTGGCTAAGTAGAAAGCAACCAACTCTCACACTCTCCTCCACTGAAGCGAAGTACAAAGCAGCTTGTTTTGCTTCTTGTGAGGTAGTCTGGTTAAGGAGAATCCTTGCTGATCTAGGCTTTCCATCAAATATGGCGACTGTATTCAAGTGTGATAATCAAAGTTGTATGGCTATTGCAAAGAACCCAATATTTCATGCTCGCACCAAGCACATAGAAGTACAGTACCATTACATTCGTGAGCTAATTGAAGGTGAAATTGTGGAGGTAGAATATTGCCCAACAGAGGCAAATTGTGCTGACATATTCACTAAAGCACTTGGAAGAGAGCAGCTCAAGAGACATCTTCAACAGATGGGCAAAGGACCGAAACCTACTTGATTTTTCATCGGTAAACATTGAGGGGGGGTGTTAGTATATGATCAATGTCTACCCCTCATGATTGTATGCTTATTTTGTAAGGCCCCCGTTATGAGGAGAAGCCAAGCCTGCACTACCCAATTGATGGGAATCCCAACTTGCATGTTGGATGAAGGTCATATTGGACCATGTAAGGTATTGTAAGGAAAGGGATTTACCAGGGTTCCCAATTGGATTCAAAAATCATTTATATTTGTTAGGTCGGTTCAACCGGTCTAAGCCACATATGACAATTACACGGGTTGTGGCCGCCCACGCTCTACCGCCCATGTATGCCGTCCACGAAAGGCCACCCATGATCCTATATATACATGAGTTCTGCACTACCTAAGATATCAAGTTGAGCCAACATACCTCTACCTTGTATCTCCCTATCTAGAGTTGTCTAGATCACCATTTAAGCTCTACCTTGAGAGCGCACGGGTAGACAACGCCATCATCTTTGTACTTGTTGTTAGTAGAAAACTTTTGAGATTCTCCTATATCTGTTATCTTCTCTACTACTGCTCTTGTGTTATATTGCGTAACTATTGTCTTACAAACTCATCATTCAGAAAATAGGTTGGTGAATCTAGTCATTTCAGGCATTTGAAGCAGAGTTTTTGATTCAGAGATATGAGGAGATGATAAAACATGTTTCTATATTCACTTCCATTTGTATACCATGTTTGTTTTATCTCTTACTCTTAGCATTAGAGGAAGAGAAAAGTCCATTTGAAGAAGTCAAGAGTATTTACTTCAAGATGAAGAGAACAAAACATATGGAAGAGAAGTTTGAAGATGTTAACATCATCATCAGGTGGAAGAAAGATGCAGAAGAAGAAAGTCCATCATTTCCAAAAGAAAAGTAAGGCTTCCTTTTCTCATATACTTTCCATATACTTTTCCTATTTTATCCTCTACATCCAAAGAACAAGTCTAAGAGAACATCTTGTTTAAAGAAGAAGCAGTTTCTTGTTTTGCATTACACTTGGTCATGATTTAGTAGATTTGAAAAAGAATTTCATTGAGCGAAAGAAAAGCAGCAGATTTTAAAAACAACTTATGTTTTGACTCTAATGTATGAGTTATATATAAGTTGAAGTTTTTAAGCAGGTAGCTATATGTTCCCTCAAAAAATTCTTGGAGTATCAATACAGAGCTACTTGGTATATGACAAGTTGCAAAGAAGTATATTTCTTCTTTATCTAACTCTTGAGGTAGAAGAGTATTTGGAGCAGATGTTGAAGACTTGAGTTCAGGTTTTATGTTTGGAAAGGTTACCTCATATTCAGTATTTTTAGAAAACTTCAGGAAAATTCAGTTTTTTGATGTACCAGTCAAGTTGGAGAATCTACTTTCTATGATTGTCTTGATTTTTGGATACATGCTTGTATTCAAAAAGATGTTCCATGAGATCCTATCAGTTGATTGAGAAGTGGAGTTAGCCAAAAGAAAGTCAAGCAGATACTATCACATTTCACCCGGGTAGAATATGAAAAGATGAAGTATCAACTTCCAGCTTTTGGAGTTCTCAAGGTGAGAAGTTTGTCCACTTATATTTCAAGTAGGAATTGCAGATTCTAGGGAAGGGTTTGTTTGTAGAAAAGATTTACAACTTTGTAAGAAGCATGGACACTTGGAGACATTCAGATAATAAATCAAACATTCAGTCTTGAAGGTTTGATGAGAGCATATTCTACACAGGAGAGATCATTGATCTTGGAAAGATCTTGTATGATCTTGAGTATTTATGAGTCACTTGTCTATCCTTTTTTTGTAAGATTCTTAACATTGAAAGAAGTAAGTCAAAGATTCAGGTTCTATCAGATTTTTGATGCAGAGAGATAGGTGAAGATACTTGTTATGTTACAGAAGTTTATGAATCCTAAAAAGCTTTCAACAAGGTTTTGTTATGTTAGGATCAGCTAACCTTATTCTACAATATGGAAAGCTGAGGAAGTAACAGTGGAAGCTATTGGCAAACTGCACAGTGCTAATAAAAAGGGTTCAGAGATTTTGTTTCAGATACACGTATTGATCACTGAAGATCACATTTATTGAAAGAAGGAATACATTCCACATTTCATAAATTCTGATATACTTTGAAGAACTCTGGATACTAGTGCTAAATCATCCAGGGGGGTGATGAAACATGAAGACTTATTTTCAGCCATATGTAAAAGAATGCAGAGTCATACCTACAGGTATTCCTATTTCAGGTATTCCTATATTTCTCTTGTCAAGTTCTCTGTATGTTCCAACTTTGAAAGAATAAGGAAGATGAAGAATGTTTGGAGAAAGTTCCTGTTAGGATGTTCCTGTTCAGGAGAAGGTTCCGGAGTTCTATTGAAGAGAAATTAGATATTTCAGAAATGTATGTTTTAGAAGTGCGCTCATTTATGTTTATACCAGGTTCTGAAGGAAAGAGGTATGAAAGACTTATAGTTTGAACAAGGATGATGACATGATGACATCATAGATATGATGTTTTGATGAGACTCATATTTAAGTTAATTTCAATTGAGTTGAGTTGAGTTGACTTGAGTATAGTCAGAGATGAACTAGCAGTGTTCATAATACACTAAGATGTGAGTTGTCAGTCACGGGTTCCAAGATTCAGTTCTTGATTTTAGTGTATTTACATGACACAGCAGAAGTACATTGAAAAATCTTTTTGGAAGGTAAATGCAACTATTTGGATCCTAGTGTATGTTTTCACATTTTTAAAGACAAGAGATAGCAGGTACAGAGTCAGTACATGCTATATTTGTTTTCAAGTAGTGATTGCTTGATGTGTACACTATTGGATATCTAGTTTGCATATTTTCTCAAGTATTATGGTTCATATTCAGCAAGTTCAGATTTTTTGAAGAAAAGTCAAATTCAATTTTGAACAAGACTTTTGAAGAAAAGAATTGAAGGTCAGTTTCAGAGTACAAAGCTTGAAGATTGTGGTTGTTTGCAGCTCTGATAGTTTGCAGATCCAGTCCAGATTGTACTTGTTGGAGATAGATGTCTACGGAAGCACGCGAACAGCACAAGGAAGAAGAAGAAGCTTGGATCACAAACACACAATATAGAATGTATTACTAGAGAATGTACAAAGATGAGTAGCCCATTAGGGCAATAGGCGTATATACAAGCTGGGGGAAAAAAACCTCCTAAAGAGGGAAAAAAGTGCCCCAACGGTCCTAGTGTGTTCACACACATCACTACCTAAATATATCAACATATCTTCCCTGGGAGTGATGCGGTGAACAAGGAGCTGGCACCCATGTATAAGGAAGTGCCAAGCTATGTGGAAATCACTCCACAAAAGGAAGTAAGCCCAAAGCTTTAGAAAAACCTTCAAACTTCTCCCTAGGCAGAGCCTTCGTGAAAAGGTCTGCAATGTTCTCCTGCTTGGGCACATATGCCAAGCTGATCTCCCCGGTAGAGAACCTCTCCCTGAAATAGTGATAATGCACCTCAATGTGCTTAGTGCGAGCATGGAACACAGGGTTCCTTGCAACTGCCAATGCGCTCTGACTATTAGTGAAGATGGTGGTGGCAGAAGACTAGCCAACACCCAAATCAGCCATAAGGCATCTGAGCCACACACACTCAACAATAGCTGTGAAAGCTGCCCTATACTTAGTCTCACAACTGGAAGTGGCCACAATAGGCTGCTTCTTGCTTAACCAAGATATACATGAGCTACCAAGCATGAAGCAAAAACCACTGGTGGACACACGAGTGTCATAGCAACCAGCACAGTCTGAGTCACAAACAGCATGCAAATCTGGTGGTAGTGATCCCCCCTTGGGATTAAACAACCCAAGTAGCCGAGTACCACTCAAGTAGCGAAAGATGCGCTTAACCGCCTTCCAATGCGTGACTCTTGGGCAATGCATAAACCTGCTCATCCGTGAGACAACAAACTGAATACCTGGCCGAGTAATGCATAAGTAAATCAAGCATCCAACACCCTCGTGATAGAGAACAGCATCAAATGCATCTCTAGCATCATGAAGACTCAATCGTAAACCTGTCTCCATAGGAGTGGCAATAGGCTTATAGTCTTCAAGGCCAAAACACTACAATAATGTGTCAATATATTTCATTTGACACAAAGCCATTCCACCATCAACTTGCATAAACTAAATGCCCAAATAGTGATGCAAATGCCCCAAATCAGACATCTCAAATGAGGCATGCAAATCAGCCTTGAAATCAGTAATATGCTTCTCAATAGGACCAGTGAGCAGCATGTCATCAACATAGACAACAATGATCAGAAGCACATCATTAGCACACTTAACATATAAGGTGCTTTCAGTTGGAATGTTCTCAAAACCATGTGCAACCAGATAGGCATGTATCTTCTCATACCAAGCACGTGGTGCTTGCTTTATAACCATATAATGCCTTCTTTAACTTGCACACTTGGTTTTCATGCCCTTTCTGCACAAAGCCATGGGAATGAAAAACATACACTTCTTCATGCAAGTCACTATTCAGAAGTGCTGTTTTAATGTTCAACTGATGTACATTCCAACCATGATGGGCTGCAAGTGCACAAATGCTCCGAACAGTCGTCATACGGCATGTAGGTGCAAAGGTCTCATCAAAATCAATGTCTCTTTCCTACACATAACCCTTTGCAACAAGCCTAGCCTTATACCTGTCAACTGTACCATCAGGTTTATGCTTCAGCTTGTATACCCACTTAGTGCCAATGGCCTTCTTGCCAGGAGGTAGGTCACATAAAGACCATGTACCATTCTTCATTATAGCATCATATTCAGATTGCATCACAGCCATCCAATTTTCTGAATTCTGTGCTTCATCAAAAGAAATAGGCTCATTCTCATCACAGAGACAAGACGCAACCTTAGCATAGCAATCTGATGCAAAGGAAGCACTATGAGAGCCTGAACGAGTACAATATGACAAAGGTGCATCTAATTTGTTGTCACGCAAAGTCTGCACTAGCCATTTTGGCATAGTTTTTGCCTGCTCAATATCAGCTCTCTCATCAACAAGTGCATCATGTAAATCTGCATCAGAAATGGAATGATCTGTCACGGAAGCACTAGATTGTGCTCTCTGACTACAGTAGAGAAGATTTCCGAAATACACTTATGATTACAAGAACACCCACGTAGGGAAAATGATACAAGAATATGTGACTGATACAAGATGTCCCACAATCCGGGACCAATAGGTATGGAAAACTGGACTAGAGATGATACAGGAGATCCCACAACCCGGGATCGTAAGTATGAGACGAGATATCTAGAGTAAAAGAACTCCCTTTTGGGAGATGCACTGGATACATGAAAGAACTCGACAGGATCTTGTACTACGAGATTACAAGGGGACAAGATAGGATGTCCAAGAACTAGACTAGATCAAGGAACAAGACAAGAACTAGAACTGGAACTTGAAGAGTACTTACTTGGCGTCCATGACTCCTTGAGCTCCCAAGATTGGTATTGGCAAGGCTGATTATGAATGTGGCCAACCCCTCCTTATATAGGTTTTCCAAGGGCGGTTCTAGGGCGGTTACGAATTGATGATGTCATCGATGATGTCATCAATTCGTAGCATGGTCTCTAGATGTCAGAATCAAGCAAGAAGACAGTCGATCTTAGGGTTTTGGCATGTTCCGAATGCACTGGAAGCATTAGTTTCCCCAAATTCTGAACCAATCATGAGATATAGGATTCACATTGAATCTGAGAGTTTACCTTGTCCATGACATTACCTCCCCCTCAAGCGACGAGTTCCACGAGGATCAGTCACGTTCTCTGGTCTCGGCTTCATTGGATTTTTCTTATGGAATTCTCGAACCTTGATTGGTGCTCTTTGAAGGTTTTCTGCAGGTTCCCAAGTAGGATCACTGATGTCATACCCTTTCCAATGAATAAGGTACTCTAATCTTCCTCGGGATATTCTCGAATCTAGGAGATGCTCGACTTCAAATTGTTCATGATCATCAATCTCGATAGGTGGTGAAGGACTAGGTCTCTCCCCCCTCAATGGTGAAAAGTGATATGGTTCCAACATGGATACATGGAAAACTAGATGTATTCTCATGGTACTTGGTAACTGGAGCTTGAAGGTGACTGGATTAATCTTGGCCAAGATGGTAAATGGACCAAATCTTTGATGATCTAACTTTGCACAAGGCCTTGAAGTTTGCAAATTGTTTCCGAGTAACCATACTTTATCCCCAATTTGATACGATGGATTTTGGACTGGTTTCCATGGTTATATTCCCAGATGGTAGAGGTCGTCCATCTACTACTTCAACTACTACTGGTTTGTTCTTACGGAGTACAAGAATTCCATGTTCCTTAACCAATCCTTCATCGATGAAACATGAGGAGGCTCCTGAATCTACTAGGGCTATAAGGGAAAGGGTCTTCTTGGGCATGATTAACTCGATAGGTGCAAGACATGTTTCTATGGGTGTAGCTGGAATTATGAGACCCTTTCTTATATCATGGTCCGGCTGCAGGGTCTCTTTTACAACTGCACTTCCTCATTTCCCTGCTCTACAAGGGTGGCTGCGACTCTAGAGTTTGTTCTCTTGTTTGGACAATTAATTGCAATATGTCCAGGGTTTCCACAGTAGAGACATAACTTATTAACTCTCCTTCTTTGTTTCTCTTCTAGTGTTAAAGGTTGAAACCTAGTTACATCTATTTGCATAGGTTCAGGCATGGACTCATCTTTAGTAGTCCGTTGGAAAGGTTTCCACTAGCGAGGTCTTCCTTCTACTTGTTTCTCTTGTTTTCTTTCAAAAAGTTGGTTATCACATTGAATAGCTTGCATGATATATTCATTCAATTTTTTAACCTCTGGCATCGTGAGCAACAGGTCCTTCACATCATCTCTTAAACCCCATCTGAATTGGCTTATGAAATAATCTTCATGCTAAGTGAGATCACATATCAACTGCCTAAATTCAGATGCATAGGTAGAGGCAGGGCAGTTATCTTCACGTAGCTTCCAAAGTTTTGTTTCTGCTACTCGACTTGTATCTACATCTCCAAATGTGGTGGAGAGTTCTCGAAGAAATCCCTCATAGTCCTGAAGTACTGCCATGTTCTTCTCCAAGATTGGCGCAAACCATGATAATGCTTGGCCATAGAGCAAGGTTCCAATAAACCCGACCTTGGATGCCTCGTCAGGGTATCTATCAGGTTGCATACGAATGTACAGTTTAACTTGCTAGAGAAATCCACGAAACTTTGTGCAATCCCCATCGAACTTTTCTGGCATGCAAATCTTGGGTTCCTTCATAAATGATGTACTAGGCCGTTGATTCACTTGAATACTCCCTTGATTTTCTTGAAGACTCCCGATTCATTCTTGTAATTCTTGGAGGAGTGCACCTACATGCGCTGGATGTCCCATCTTGACTTGTGCCTGTCGATGACTTAGGTCTTCGACTTGTTGTTGGAGACTCTCAAGTGATGCTACGATCTGTTCAGAAGCGTTCTCCATGATGTCTGGTCTTGGATAGAAGAGAGTCTTGCCAAAATGTCAGGGGAGCACTAGATTGTGCTCTCTGACTACAGTAGACAAGATTTCCGAAATACACTTAGGATTACAAGAACAACCACGTAGGGAAAATGATACAAGAATATGTGACTGATACAAGATGTCCCACAACCTGGGACCAATAGGTATGGAAAACTGGACTAGAGATGATACAGGAGATCCCACAACCCGGGATCGTAAGTATGAGACAAGATATCTAGATTACAAGAACTCATACACGAAAGAACTCAACAGGATCTCATACTACGAGATTACAAGGGGACAAGATAGGATGTCCAAGAACTAAACTAGAACAAGGAACAAGACAAGAACTAGAACTGGAACTTGAAGAGTACTTACTTGGCGGCCATGACTCCTTGAGCTCCCAAGACTGCTATTGGCAAGACTGATTATGAATGTGGCCAACCCCTCCTTATATAGGTTTTCCATGGGCAGTTCTAGGGCGCTTACGAATTGATGATGTCATCGATGATGTCATCAATTTGTAGCATGGTCTCTGGATGTCAAAATCAAGCATGAAGACAGTCAATCTTAGGGTTTTGGCACGTTCCAGATGGTGCCTCAAGTTTGGGCAAAGAGGACACGATTTCAGATTTCTGCAGGCATAGCAAACTAGCAAAATTCAGATGACCAAAGCATGCATGCCAAAGCTTTGCATCTGACATAGCCTGAGAATCATTTACTGCACATGCCAAATCATTTTTAGATCTTTCATTGTCTATGAGCTTATACAACCCACGACATAAAATGCCATAAGCAATAATAACATCGCCATTTGACGGATCATGAACTGTACATTTGTCATCAACAAATTTCACAACTAAGCCAATCTTGGCTAATGTAGAAACTGATAACAGATTCTTCTTGGTCCCTGGCACAAATAAAGCATCTGACAAAGTGAAAGAACTACCATCAATAGTAGTCAAAATGATATTACCAACTCCCATAACAAGATAAGAGGAGTTGTTGGCTCATGTAACAATATTCCCTGTAGGGGCAGGCTCGAGTAAAGAGAAGAAACTGTGCTGCGAGGTAATATGTTTGGTCGCCCAACTGACAAAGTACCAAACATCTGAGTCTACTGCAGACATGCATTGATCATGAGAAGATGGGTCAAAACTGCAGACAGTAGTAAACGCCCATTCTTCTTCCTGCACAAGATTTGCAGACTCTGTTTTTGGTGTAGAGGCCTCTACAACAACCATTCGAGCCTCTTTCTTCTTTGCCTCTTTAGCAGCCAGTTTTGGATAGTTTTTTATGATATGATCATTCCCTTTACAGTACTCACAAGACAATTTCCGCTTTTCTGATTTCTTCTCATCTTTATCTTCCTTCTTCGAATATGCAGAATTAGTAGATTTCTGCTTACTAGTTGAAGAGCTCCATTTTCCTTTGCCCTTCTGACTAGCCAGGAAAGCTTGATCTACAACTCGCATAATGGACCTGCTTTTCCTGGACTGATCTTCCTGTAACAGAACAGAGACTAACTCCTCAAATGACAAGGCATTTGGATTGCCTTTCATCATCAACCAAAGAGTAGAAGCAAAACTCTGATATGAATCACGAAGACCATTCAGAACGGTCTCCACAAGTGAGCTATCTGGTATAACCTTATCAGCTTAAATCAATTGTTCCTTCAAGTCTTTGATCTTTGTTAGGAAACTGTGCATAGAATCCCCTTCATTCATGTGCTCAGGAGGTAAGCAACACAAGCCTCATTCCTAGCTTGGTATAATGTGGTAAGTGTATCCCAAGCATCCTTAGCTGTTCTGCAAGAGCGAATATGAGGAATAATGGCACGTTTGACAAACAAAGCTATCAATGCATGTGCCTGGGCATCTCTGCCATCCCAACAAATTTGCTCTGTAGTAGGTGCAGCAAAAACAGCAACACAAATAGGAATCTGCAGAATATCATCTTTGACACCATCTTCATCAGCTCCAACACCTGTATTTGTAGTACCTGTAGTCAGAGGTGTAACAGGATGTCTTTCGACACCCTACACAATGCTCCACAATCCTTTTGCAACCAATACATGTCGCATCATATAAGCCCATAATGGGTAGTTGGTACCATCCAACTTATCCTCAACATCCAACATACGGAATACATCAGTGCTTTCAGCCATGGTCGATGAACAAAATACCTTGATGCAGAAAATTGGTTGTATCTCAAAAAGTTGAACAGAACTGCCCCAACAAATTCTGCTAGACCTGTAGTAGACTTTGAGATGCTTATACTAGCAAACAAAAACTGGTATATACCTTTGGCACAAAAAAAACGAAATAGCTTGCACAAGCGCTACGATAATGCATTTGCAGGCCGAAACGAGCTTAGATCGTGATTTCGGCACCAGATAGCAATGCTGTTCTGATCTCTCAAACACCCTGAGTATGCTCACCAAATTTCGTGCGAATCTGAGATTGCAAACGGAGGAGTGTCGACGGCGCCCTAGATGAAGCGACGACCTGCACTGATACCAATTGTTGGAGATAGATGTCTACGGAAGCACGCTAATAGCACAAGGAACAAGAAGAAGTGTGGAGCACAAACACACAATATAGAATGTATTACTAGACAATGTACAAAGATGAGTAGCCCATTAGGGCCATAGGCATACATACAAGCCGGGGAAAAAAATCTCCTAAAGAGGGAAAAAAGTTCCCTAGCGGTCCTAGTGTGTTCACACACATCACTACCTAAATATATCAACAGTACCATTGTGACATTGCAGGGGATTGTTGGAAACAATGTCCCATTGGACCATTTTTTGTTCACACTAGACATCAAGTATAGAGTCTCTTATCATTCTTCCTACAAGGAATATGGACGGGCAACCTGGATAAGTGAAGACCCTCCCAAAGAACTCGTCTAGGTTCGATTCCCACAGACGGTGCAGTGCGCGAAGCTAAGTTTTAGCTCAAGCTTTTGAGAACAGCGAACACGATAAAACGCCAAGGGAGTTTTTTATCTAGATCAATTACGATGGTATGTTTGCTTTATTGGAGATCGTAGGGATCATAGATCAATGATTTATGCTTTTGAAGGAGGTTTTGGAGGCTAATCTAAAAACTATATAAGAAGGGCTTGGGCTTATTGTAATTCATCCTTCACCTAGTGTTCAACACAAGCCTTGGTGCTTGGACCTTAATAGAGGTGATGTTTCTTCTTGCACATGGGGCACCCATGGTGCTAAATTGAAGCATGTTGAGGAGTGGCTATGGAGTTCTTCTTGGAGATGAAGAGTGTGCTCACACTCTTGCTCATGGAGAGGAGGTTATCTCTTATTCATGGAAAGAGGACTTGGTTATTAGCAGCTTGATGGTAAGGATCGGCCAATCTACATGGTGTATTTGAAGATTATCTTCTACATGAAGATTTCGGGCTACTTCAAAGACATTTGATGGTGGTTAACATAAGATTTACATCTTAAGTTAAGTATTCAGGTACATATTCTCTTTATGCACACAGGTACTACTTGAAGTTTATGGAGGCAATAGCATCCATATCAGGAGAAGTCATATTCGGCATAGGTACAAGAGAATTAGTACGTATATGCTTTATGCATATTTGGATGAGGTGTTTGAGAAGGTGTGTTCATATGAGTTTGAGGATTTCCTGCAGCAAACTTGTTAGCATTCTTTGCTACTTTTTAAGTATGTGATCTTTTCACACACGTATCTGACTTAGGGTCTTCCATAGCCTAAGGTTAGATGAGGGTTTGTTGATTATCAATTTTGGACTAATCCTTCCTCTTTCGGTCACTCATATTTACTATTCTATAACCTATTAGGTCACACATCTCATGTATATTCAGACTTCTATCCATACATCTGAATATGTTTGTTACATTTTTACATTCACTCATCCATCTATTTCTCTTCACATAGAGTGGTTGAGAGTTTTGCTCCCACGTACATTGAACATTGGTATATATGATAGTGTGAGTAAGTCTTGGCTTACGTAACACTTTACACATGTTGTCTAGTCTCCCTCTATCTTTCTCTCATCATTTTTATGATTCAATGTGGTATGTTCATGTTTTGTCAATTGGAAGATTGCTAGATTCTATGTTGTATATGCTGGACCTATGGAACCGTGGATCTGTGATATGAGCTATGGACCTACCTCATTTCCAACAAGTTTGCACTTTCTGGAGGACAAATTTCTAGTGAAGATATGGACATTAAGCTAATTAAAAAGCTACCTAGGTCATATGAGACCTTTGTAATGACCTTGTACAATCAAGGGCAAGTTCTAGGCTAGAAAGGAGTCTTTCTTCTTCTACTCCTTCATGACTCGCATGCTAAGTCAACCTCCTCCCAAGAGACTTCAATGAAGGCCAAAGGGCCTTTTAACAAAGCAGAAAGTACTAGTCATCATATGAGCAGTGGACCCAAGCTAGGATTGACTACTTTCTCCAAGAAGTATAGTTGTAACTTCTGTGGAAAAATGGGTCATTTAGAGAAATTCTACTATAAGAAGAAACAGAGGTTGAAGGCGTCTAAATCTAGGCACTCATCAAAACCTTCGCAACATAGGTCACATTGCTCTAGCGAAGAACTCTTTATCTCTATCGAGGAAAATGCTCTATTTACATCTAGCTCCCCTCACGAATGGATCGTTGACAGTAGAGCGACCTCCCACATGTGTAAAGATAAAGATTCTTTTCAAGAAATTGAAGAGCACACAAGTGAAGTGAACCTTTGAAATAACAAAGCTCTACCTATTGAAGGGAAAGACAGAGTACAGATCACCAATGCTCAAGGGGAATGAAAGTCACTTTCAAATGTGTTATTTGTTCCCCATGTATGCATGAACTTGTTGTCACTAATAGCAATTATGGATCATAACAAATAGGTGTTGTTTGATAACACCTCTATCAAAGTCATTGACCCTCATATCAAAGACATAATTGCCCAAGGCATTGAAGAGAAGAGCTTATATCTAGTTTTCTATCCAAGGAATCACTATCTAGTTTGTAGCACCAAAGATATGACCATACCTTCTATTTACCAAGAATTTCTTCATGACAGATAGTGAAAAGATTTCCCAAGCTTGGGCAACCCAATGATGTCTTCGAGGCTTGCACCCAGTGCAAGCAACATAGGGCTCTCATTCCAAAGGAAGCATCGACAAGGGCTAGGAACCCTTTTGCCCTTATCTAGATGGACCTTTGTGGACCCATGAACATCGTGTCTCTCACTGGATCACTCTACTTCTTTCTTTTAGTAGATGACCATTATGGATACATATGGGTGTATTTCTTGAAATCAAAGGAAGAAACGTTTACTAAGTTTCGTTAGTGGATCACCCAAGTGGAGAATGAAGCTTCCAAGTCAGTTAAGACCATCCTATCACATGGAGGTGGTGAATTCATAAATCACAACTTTAACAACTTTCTGAAACAAAAAGGGATAAAAAGAAAAGTTACTCAACCTCACACTCCATCCTAGAATGGAGTAGCTAAGAGAAACAATCAAAGCATGATGGAAATGGTGAGAACTATCCTTCATAATAAAGACTTACCCTACAAGTTTTGGGAAGAAGTAGTGCATACTATTGCTCACATACTTAATCAAGGCTTCACTAGCACATTGCACAACAAGACGCCATTTGAAACATTCTATAAAAAAAATCCTAATGTGCATTACTTTCAATTATTTGGTAGTGAAGCATTTATCCACGTGCCAAAAGAAGATCGCAATAAGTTGCAATCCAAGTCTAATAAGCCCATCTTCATAGGGTATAGTGAGCAATCAGATGCGTATCCCTTATATGATCTTGAAAATCACTCCATCACAATATCTAAGGATGTAATATTCAATGAAGATTCCACATACTATAGCAAGGATTCAACAAAAAATATTAGTCCATCCCTCTACCCTACAGAGGGGGACTCCTTTTTTTCCAAACCAGACTTAGAAGCAAGTACTTCAACTCATTCAAGAAGATCTCAAAGACTTATTAACAAAAGATAGCAAGAACAAATTCATTATGTCAATTATGCCTTGATGCATTAGATTCAACAAATTCGAGAACCTTCTAGCTACAAAGAAGCTTAAGAACAACCTGAGTGGGAAGAAGCTAAGCAAGTGGAACTAGATGCAATAGAGAAGAACATGACATGGACGCTTGTTCCAAAACCCACAAATCATCAAGTTATAGGAATCAAGTGGCTCTACAAGGTCAAATACAAAATCAATCAAAGATTAGATAAGTACAAAGCAAGGTTGGTAGCTAAGGGATACAAGCAACAACATGGCGCTAAGTGCCATGTTATTCCGCATTTAGCACTATGAAGGAACCCTTTCTCCTACTGCAAGATTCACAACCATAAGAATCATATTAGCTCAACGTCAAAAGTGCATTCCTTAATGGATATCTTCGAGAAGAAGTGTATGTTTAACAACCTGAAGGATTCAAGCTCCTAGGAAAGGAAGGCCAAGTATGCAGACTTTAGAAAATACTTTATGGACTCAAGCAAGCTACCAAGGCCTAGTATGAAAGGATTCACAAGTTCTTTGAAGCTAAAGGATTTCACAGAAGCAATGTTGATGCTACCCTCTGCATCTATCAATAGGAGTCCTTAGTTTCCATGATCATCCTCTATGTAGATGACTTGATATTGAAAGGTTGAGATGACAAACGCATCCAATTGATCATCACACAACTTCACCTTGAGTATTTTATGACAAATCATGGCCTACTTCACTACTTCTTAGGTATGGAAGTTTGGCAACCCAAAGAAGGCACATCCCTATCACAAACAAAGTACTACTTGGATCTTCTTTTCAGATATAACATGGACCATTTTTGCTTAGTTTCTAAACCACTTGATCCCAACATCAAGCTCACACTAGAGGATACATCATCACTTGTAGATGTCCATACCTATAGACAACTTGTTGGCTCTCTACTTCACCTAGCCAACACTAGGCTAGATATTGCATATGTAGTTGGTATACTCAGTCAGTTTGCACATCAGCCTCGTCAGACCCATCGTGATGATGCTCAAAGACTACTTCAATATCTTGCCCTCACCCAACATCATGGTATTTGGTATAGCGGGAGCATCGAACTCACACGATATTCAGACTAAGATTGGGCTAGTGATTAGATTCTTGACGTTCTACTTTTGGATACATATTCTTGCTTGGTCAAGTATCTATCTTGTGGGCAAGTAAGAAGTAGCCTACCATTGCTTTGTCATCCACATAGGCCGAGTACGGAGCATCTAGCTTCAGCACATGTGAAGCCATTTGGCTTCAATATTTGTTATCTGACATTAGTGTTTTACAAGTTACTCTGACATGCATTCGCATGAATAGCCAGTTAGCCTTGGCCATTGCAAGGAATCCAATGTTCCATGCTTAGTTGAAGCACATCCAGATATAGTACTAATTCATCCACGAGAAGCTCGTGTCTCAGGAGATTGCTTTGGAGGAGTGTACCTCTAAAGAGAACTTGGCAGAAATGTTCATGAAGGCCCTACCTCCAGTTCTGCTCCAATGCTTGGTGGACCTCTAGAGCATTCGGCCAGTCCAAAATGGAGCCATAGAGGGGGTGTTGATGAAATGATTGCTCCTACATCATCTACATTTTGTATCCACATGATTGCATCTCCATTTTGTATCTAGGAGGCACTCCATTTCTAGTTTAATCCCATTTTATATTGTATTTCCTTAGTATCTAGGTACCTTGCCATTTGCTTCTACCATTGTATTCATTCTCCTTTCAAGAGAATTTTCCCACATGAGATGTACTTTGTAGAGCGCCTCCCAAATCTATATAAGGAGGGTCTCTCCCCCCACTTCTACTTGGTTAGAAGCTTGAGGAGCGTACTCCATGCTTTTTGGAAGCTCATTTCTAATCCATGTGAGTTTACCCGTTTCTTGATCTAATCACTTTGATTCTCTCACACTCTTTCTTTTGTGAGTACACTCTTCTTTTCATCTTGCTTGGGCATGTGTATTCTCTAATTAACTAGGCCAGACACTAGGTCCGGGCATGGCCAAAGCTAGTAAAAAAACTATAAAAAGAGTTACAGAGCTCATTTTTGGGGTTAGCTAGTTGGAGATTGAAGATAGTTTTGAGCTTTGTATACTTTCTTTGAGCTTGCTAAAAGAAATACTTCCATTGTTCCTCTCTTTGCTCTTGCCTTGTGTGCATGTGCATGTGTATATGTGTGCATGTCAATGTCGTTCTCACTTACACACTTGTGCCTTCACTTTCTCATGGAATTCATACCAATCCTCATGTCTCCACGGATTGACATTTATGAGTTGGATCTCCTCACATTGGTACTCATGATTGTGCCAGAGTGACACCAAACTTGCCACCATTGCCGGGGAGAGATTTTGGAGGATGAGCATCAAACAATTAGAAGTAGATTTTCCACATTGAAATGCCAAAAAATTAGTGATTTTTTCTTCAATTTTTTATTTCTTTCTCCACCTTCATCATCATCATCATCACCATCTTCCACCATCTTCATCTTCTCACATTTTTTCGTTTTTTGACTATACATTCACTATTTTCACATCCTTTTTTAATTTGTGGTTGTGCTAGGAGTCAAGAGAGTTGGAAATTGAAACATGGTGGAAATACTATGCTCTATGCTCTCAATATACCGAAAATGTGAGTGATGTAACACTCGACATGAAACAACCAATGACAAGCATTGCGAGTGGAATATCATAGGCTAGGTAAAAAATTGTAGAGGTGTTGGTGTAAATCACAAGCCTACACATTTGGCTTGAAAGATATCTTGAAGACTCTACATATGTGAAGAAGCATAGGAACCATTGCAAGTGGTTAATTATACCATTTTATCCCCTTGTAAAAGTCAAATTGACTTGGAATCTTTTGTAATCACCTACCAAAAGGATTCCTGGAAAGAGTTAGCTATTTGATTGAAGGAATATTTCCTAGGATATATAAGCTTGATCATAGGGATCCAAAATTTTTTATTTGAATTCAAATTTTTACTCATCCCTATAAAAATGGACATGGAAAAGTCGCGGGTAGAACTCATCACTCTCGAGCTTCTCATCAGTGATTCTGAGTGTGCGTGAGGCCTACACTCTAGCCCACACCTATCTACACCATTAGGCAATGATTTTCATGCCAATGGATTTGTATACAAGTGTTCATTAATACATACATTCACATTGTTCATTTCTCAGTTCTCTGTCATACTACTCAAACGTCTGTCAACTTGTGGAGTGCATATCTCGGTCAATTTGTCACCAAATTCAGTGATTCAAAGCTTGTTGGATTCATCTTGAAGTTGTCAACACACGGCTAAAGTTTGAAGAGATTCTATTCAGCCATTTCAGAGAAAGCTGTGTCGAGGTGATCACTGGTCAATTTTTGCTACAGTCCTAAAATATCGGGGGTATAGCTTAACTTACTAAATTGATTTCTCTTAGCATAGTTTATCTTTTTACATCATTCTACTTGGAAGAGTTAGCTTACTAAGCGAATTAGATACCCCTAAAAGGAATTTTTCCAATTCTCACTATGCTGGTCATACTAAGCAAAATACCTAGAAGGTATCAAGACATAAATAGAAGGTTTTCTTGAGTTTGTGAGTTTCAAAGTTATTTGTTTTGGTTCAATCATTACTCACATCATTTCCAAAGTACATAGGACATTTTATGGTGTCATTCAAAAGCTAAGGAGGTCTACTTATCAAGTCTGAAGCAAAAGAGGGCTGGTACAAAGCAAGTTTTAGCAGTACCTACTTAGTGTCTTGAAGCATCCATCCATCTTTCCCAACAGTGGTATCAGAGCAAACTAAGGTAAAATGGGAGATTTTTTTCCTTCATTTATTGATAAATTGGACAGGAGAAACTATGAAGCATGGTCTCTAAGGATAAAGACCTACTTACAAGGAAGGAGTTTCTATGGATACATCTCAGGACATGAGGAATTGCCCTCATTCAAGACAAGAGGATTACCAACCAAGGAAGAACATGAAAAGCTCAACACATGGTGTGCTAAGGATGCATTGGCAAGGTCTTATTTATCAACTCCATCTCTGACTTTCTTTAGCCATATATTAGAAATTGTAAGACATCCCAAGAGACTTGGGAAACCTTTTCTTCATATTTTCCTCCAATACAAGGGCTAGGAAAAATCAGTTGTGGATTGAATTCACAACATTAAGGAAGCAACCAAAGCAAGCTATTTCAGTATTTGTGACCAAGATTAAAGATGTAGCAGATCAGTTAGCAAGCATAGAAGAGATTGAAGAAGAGCAAATTGTAAGACAAGTGATCAATGGAATCAAGGCTGATGACAAATGGGAAAGCTTCACCACTGCCATGGACCTCTACATGAACATGCAAATACCAGATCTAACAACTCTCATGGGACAATTGTTTACACATGAAGCAAAGCTCAACAAGAATGGAGATATTTCCAAAGGTAATAAGTTTTTTTCCCTATACACTGATAAGAAGTCTAAAGATAAAGGCAAGAGCAAGAAGGTGGAAGATGAAGGCTCTACCTCCCAAGCCAATTATGCAAGAAGAGGTAGATCATCAAGAGTAGGGGGCAGAGGAGGTAAGCAAGGTAGGGGGAGATCCTATAACTCCTCACCATGCAACATTTGTGGTCTATCAAATCATACTACAGATGAGTGTTTCAGGAATTTACAAAAATCAGAGAGGAAGAGGATACAAAAGAGGTGGATACTCACAGTCAAGAGGTAGATTCAACCATCTTTGCACATTTGAGTTAGAAGACACAAAGAATATTGCACTATACAGTTATAAAGATCAAACACTTTCAGAGCTTGAGATTTGGCACAAAAGATTAGGGCATATAGGTGAAAGAACCTTGAAGCAATTATGCAGGGATCAATGTGTTCTTGGAATTCCTAATGTATCTAAGCAACATATGATTTATAAGTGTGGTGCTTGTCAATTTGGGAAGTCTCACAGGTTACCCTTCTCAAGGAAAGGCTACATGCATGAAGAGTACCTAGAGCTTGTCCACACAGATGTATGGGGACCAAGCAAAGACCCCTTAGTCTTAGGTTCAAGGTACTATGTATCTTTTATTGATGATTATAGCAAATGGACTGTATTATACTTCATGAAACACAAGGATGAAGTGTTTAATTGCTTTAAAAAATATCTTGCACTAGTTGAAAATCAGACAGGAAGGAATTTGAAGAGGCTAAGGTTAGATAGAGGAGGTGAGTACTTCTCCAATGAGTTTGAAAACTTCTTGCAGGACAGAGGCATCAAAAGAGAAATAACCACAAGGTATTCTCTTGAATAGAATGGTGTAGCTAAAACAAGAAATAGGTTAATTGTTGAGACAGCTAGATCTATGTTGAATGAGGAAAGGTTACCTAACTATCTATGGGCAGAGAGTGTTTCTACTGACACTTACCTCATAAACAGGTTACCATCTAAGTCTCTTAATGGAATGACACCCTATAAAGCATGGCATGGTAAGAGACCCTCACTAGACCATTGCAAGATATTTGGATGTGTAGCATATGTACACATTCCTTCTCAGATAAGAGGTATGCTAGACCCAAAGGCTAAAAAGTGCATCTTTATTGGGTATGACTTACATAAAAAAGGTTACAGGTTTTATAACCCTACCAATCAGGGATTCAGGGTAAGTAGAGATGTTTTGTTTGATGAAAATGATTCTTGGTGTGAGAATGAATGCAGGAAGGTTAAGTTACCCTATGATTTGGAAGAGGAGTTTCCAAATCTTGCAAACGAGGAACCTACTCAGAATGAAGATTCAAGTTCAGATGATGAAGACACTATCAACCTTGAAGAGTTCAAGGCATGGAAGTCCAAAGGCAAAATGAAGATGAAGAAGCTTGAAGACATACCTGAATCTTCAACTCAATCAATTAGAAGATCACAAAGAGAAAGCAAAAAACCTATCAGATATGGGTATGATACATCTCTTATTACTAAACATTCTGTTTCTCTTGCCAAAGATTTGTCAAATGAAGAACCAGGATCATATGAAGAAGCCATAACCAAATCAGAATGGAAAGAAGCTATGGATGAGGAGATTGAAGCACTCAAGGAGAGTGACACATGGGAGTTAGTACCTAAGAAGGACTCCATGAAGGTAATAGTATCCAGATGGATCTATAAACTTAAAAGAAATTCTGATGGCACAATTAATAGGTACAAAGCCAGATTGGTAGCCAAGGGTTTTGCACAAACCCAAGGCATTGACTAGGAAGAGACATTTTCTCTTGTGGCCAAGATGCCAACAATCAGAGTGTTGGTAAGTGTGGCTGCATCAAAAAATTGGAATATGTACCAATTGGATGTCAATAATGCTTTCTTGAATGGATGGATTTCAGAGGAGGTATATATGTCACAACCTCCTGGCTATGAGGACCCTAAGAAGGTAACTTATGTTTGCAAATTAAAAAACTCTTTATATGGATTGAAGCAGGCACCTAGGGCATGGAATTAGAGATTAACTACATACCTCCAAGATCAAGTTTTTGTCATGAGCAAGGCATATACTTCTCTATTCATCAAGAGAAGTAATTCAGAGGTAATATATCTTTGTGTTTATGTTGATGACATCATCATTATAGGTAATGATGTCAATGGAATCAGATATATCAAAAGCCAAATGATGAAGGAGTTCAAGATCAATGATCTTGTTCTATTGAAGTACTTTCTTGGACTTGAATTAATCTACACTAATTCAGGGATATACATTACTCAGAAAAAGTATATACAGGACATGTTGAAGACGTTTCACTTGCAGGATGCCAAAGTAGCAAGCACTCCAATGGAGGTAAACCTAAAACTAAGTGCCCATGAAGGTGATGAAGTAAATGACATTACAGGTTATCAAAGTATGGTGGGTATTTTGAACTATGCTACCTTAACAAGGATAGATATTGCTTATGGAGTTAGTGTGCTAAGTCAATTTATGCACAAGCCAAGGATACCTCACTTAGAGGCTGCCAAGAGAATCTTGAAGTATCTCAAGGGTACACATAACCATGGTTTGTATTTCCCTTAAACTTCAGATATTGATATCAAAATTTACTCAGATGCAGATTGGGCAGGATGCAAGGATGATAGGAGAAGCAGATCTGGATATATATCTTTTGCAGGTGATAAGCCAATTTCATGGTCTCCAAAGAAGCAACCAACTATTGCATTGTCTTCTATAGAAGCGGAGTATAGAGGGTTGGCTAATGCCACACAAGAAGCAATTTGGATTAAGCTATTGTATACATCAATTGGGTTTATTTACTAGGTCTCCAATAATCTTTGGAGATAATACAAGTTCTCTTCACCTTGCAGCTAATCCTATCTATCATGCTAGGACCAAACATATAGAAGTTCATTACCATTATGTGAGAGAGAAGTTGATAAGCAAAGACATTCAACTAGCCTATGTGTCAACCAACATGCAATGTGCAGATTTGTTGACTAAAGCTTTGGATGGAACCAAACTTTGCAGGTTCAAAGCAATGATTGGATAGCAGGATATACTTGAAGATTGAAGATGAAGACCAAGCCAAAATGTTTGGCTTGAGGGGGAGTTGTTGGTGTAAATCACAATTCTACACATTTGGCTTGAAAGATATCTTGAAGACTCTATATATGTGAAGAAGCATAGGAATCATTGCTAGTGGTTAATTACCATTTTATCCCCTTGTAAAAGTCAAATTGACTTGGAATCTTTTGTAATCACCTACCAAAAGGATTCGTGGAAAAAGTTAGCTATTTGATTGAAGGAATATTTCCTAGGATATAGGAGCTTAATCATAGGGAGCCAGAAGTTTGAATTTGAATTCAAATTTTTACTCATTCCTATAAAAATGGACATGGAAAAGTCGCGGGTAGAACTCATCATTCCCGAGCTTCTCATCAGTGATTCTGAGTGTGTGTGAGGCCTACAATCTAGCCCAGAGCTATCTACAGCATTAGGCAATGATTTTCATGCCAATGGATTTGTATACAAGTGTTCATTAATACATACATTCACATTGTTCATTTCTGAGTTCTCTATCATACTACTCAAAAGTCTGTCAACTTGTGGAGTGCATATCTCGGTCACTTATTCACCAACTTCAGTGATTCAAAGCTTGTTGGATTCAGCTTGAAGTTATCTACACGCTACTAAAGCTTGAAGAGATTCTATTCAGCCATTTCAGAGAAATCGATGTCGAGGTCATCACTGGTCAATTTCTGCTACATTCCTAAAAAATCGGGGGTATAGCTTAACTTGCTAAATTGATTTCTCTTAGCATAGTTTATCTTTTTACATCATTCGACTTGGAATATTTAGTTTACTAATCTAATTAAATAGCCCTGAAAGGAAGTTTTCCAATTCCTACTGTGCTGGTCATACTAAGAAAAATACCCAGCAGGTGTCAAGACATAAATAGAAGGTTTTCTGGAGTTTATGAGTTTCAAAGTTATCTGTTTTGGTTCAATCATTACACACATCATTTTCAAAGTACATAGGACATTTTATGGTGTCATTGGAAAGCTAAGAAGGTCTACTTATCAAGTCTGAAGAAGAAAAAGAGGGTTGGTACAAAGCAGGTTTTAGCAGTACCTACTCAGTCTCTTGAAGCATTCATCCATCTTTCCCAACAAGAGGCACATAGGGGTGGTAAGGAGGGTACAAAGGGCATATATCCACAAAAATGTTTAAACTGGGACTTCAAAAAGTCCAAGTATTGTGACTTGTTGAGTTCTGGTATTAGCATACCTACATTCTTGTGTGTCACCATACTTCCTAGGTATTCTGTTGATAGGGCTGCGTATTGTCGGGTCATTTATCATGATACTTCCCAATTATCATGTATCATTGGGCTAAGTATCATCGGGTCATGTATCGCAACACTTTCCAAGTATCAGTATTGTTGGGGTGTGTATCGTGAAACTTCCCAACTATCATGTATCATCTAGCTGAGTATCGTGGGGTTGTTATCATGATACGTCCCAAGTATCGTGTACCATGAGGGAACCATGTATTGTGTCATGAAGACCAAAGTACCATGTATCCTGCTCCCTTACATATCGTCTATTGTTTGAAACCAACTATCATATCGGAGAGAGCCATATCATGTACCACTGATACCTTTGAGTATCGTGCATCATTAAGCTATAGGTTTTGTCTATAGTCAATTTCTTCAAGTATCCTGTATCATTTGCTCTTTAGTATCAGTGATACTTCCTAAGTATTGTGTGTCTTAACATCCTCTTTGCCTTGTTTGACCCCGAAGAGCATGATTTGACATATCTTTTTCATCCAAAGTCCGTTTGTGGAGCTCTAGAGTGCGTTGTTTTCTATCCAGAGTAATTTGAAGTTCAGCTTCAAGTGGGATTAGGAATCTAAGGGAGTTCAAAAGGATTTTGAGTAATACAAAGGGGAAAATGGGGACTATTAGACAAGATTATGAACCTTCGATCACATAGACACACAGGCGAGGATATACAAAGTGTTAGATCCTCTGAGGCTAGTGTCAATCATACAACAACTTACTGATTGTCCTTATGTGCTAAGTTAAAAAAAAGCCATTCCCAAATGTCTTTCAATAGGGAGAAACCCATAGGTAGCTCAAGCACTACCTATCTATAGACACCAGGAGGTCCCTATAAGACGTAGTTGGAATATATTAGGACCAATCGATTAGGTGCATGAATCTATGAGGATGGTTTGAGACTATTAGTTGTCCAACTCAAAAATCCCGATCAACCCTTCGGACTTTAACCTCTGCTAGCTCCAGAGATCCATTCTTCATGGTATTGTTGTATTGTGTTTGCATGGGTTGCATCCTCTGATTGGGATCATGGGCTACCTCTTCGAGATTGGTTGGTTCCTTTACTTCTTCTTCTATGAGATTAGCCACTTGCTTCACCTCCATACTCTTTCCACCAAATAGGAGGTGGATGATTTTGTATCGCTTCAATTTGCCACAGATCTCCAAAAGATCCTTCTCGATTTACATAAGATACTCTTTGGTGGAATGCATATTAACTGTACTTGGAATTAATAACTGACATGTGGTTTTGAAGTTTTCCACAACTTATTTTTTTGACACTTGACCATTGATTTGAAATTCTAGATCCAAAGTGAATGCTTTTCCATGCAAATGAGTATGCATTTGCACCCGTCTTTTCTCTACTAACGATATAATCTCTATTTTTTCTCGTAATGAAAATTGATTAAAGGCTTTTATTTTTTAATAGTATTTGACTTAATCTAATAAAATTTCCCAATCAAAAGCTTATTAGTATGAACCATTTGTAAAAGTTCCACAAAAGGTTTAGTGATACCAATGATTTTTTCAAGAATATGCCAAAACTTTTGTGTTTATATTAGAGACGTACACTTTGATGCCAACTCGATAAGAAGGACACTTCTCTAGTTGTGCCTCACATCTTTGATCAGCAATAAGTTCTACAAGAGCAGGCTTAACTTCCAATAATCCACTGACCTCAATATAGGTATTTGCAAATCGTGTGGCACAAAAAATCTGAACTGATTTATTGGGAGATTTTGATCGAAAGAGTGAAAATGAAAATTGATGCGCTGTGATAAATTTGACCACATGATTTGCATCTAATAAGATTTGTTTAATGAAAGATAATCTACCTATATCTTTCAATAATAAATTTAATGCATGAGATGCACATGGAACACAAGTGATGCCTTCATACATGTTTTGAGTCGTAATTCTAGCACTTCAAAGATTAGAGGCATTATCTCTCACTATCGCAATCACATTCTTCAGACCACCCATGCGTGACTAAGCATGTTCATATACCTTTACAAGATAAGCTTAACTTTTCTCTTTAGGAGACATATCAACAACTTCTAAAACCATGATTCGTTTTGGGAATATAACCATGCAGTTAATCAATGGTAAACTTGTTCATCCATCCAATGCTACTATACATCCATACATGGGTACATAATCAAGTACTATTAGCTTTAAAATAGATTTAGTAATTTTTTTCACTTTATCTACATACTTTATTTGCATTTTA
The DNA here is from genome assembly GCA_020310875.1 of Ceratopteris richardii. NCBI lineage: Eukaryota > Viridiplantae > Streptophyta > Polypodiopsida > Polypodiales > Pteridaceae > Ceratopteris > Ceratopteris richardii. The sequence goes on along the minus strand of CM035442.1, from coordinate 16,151,809 downwards.
TTATAATTTGGCATGGTGAATGCTTTTCTTGTTGTTGACATCAAAGCATCGCTGAGAATGGGATTACCGATAACATTGAAAGGAATCCCACATGCTGAGAGTTCTTGAGTTCATTTAAGATGAAGCTGAAGACAATCCTGCTTTTCAAAAGCCAGAAGTATAGTATTTTGTGATTTAGTACGAAGAAAGCATGGTGACATAGTATTAGATCCACCATTTTTACTACATTCACCAAGTCCACTCTTTTTTAATGGAGTTTGAGAAAATGGAGTACATGTATCTTGGTTATTCTCAAAAATAGTTTGAGAGACTTGGGTAGAAATATCCTATCGATTCTCTATTATCATCGGTGCATCCACTCGTTCTAGCTCTACATGGGCTACTTCAAAAGTGATGTGAACTTCTCATGCTTTTGAATCTTTTTGATGTGATACCTTGAGATTTACATTTATTTCCATAACTGGCAAAATGTTCGCATATATCACTATCTGGATTAGAGCATTTTACCACATTATTATGTGTACTAAAAAGATGCTCTTTTACGCGAGTTGCATTTCCTACATTCTGTCAAAGTTTGAAGTTATCTACATTCTATCAAAGTTTGAAGACATTCTATTCAGCCAGTTTGGAGAAATACGCATCAAGGTGATCTCTGGTCATTTTCTGCTATAGTCCTAAAAAGTCGGGGGTATAGCTTATTTTGCTGAATTGATTTCTCTTAGCATAGTTTATCATTTTATATCATTCCACTTGGAATAGGTAGCTTACTAAGCTAATTAGATACCCCTAAAAGGAATTTTTCCAATTCCTACTTTGCTGGTCATACTGAGCAAAATACCCAGCAGAAATAGAAGGTTTTCTTGAGTTTGTGAACTACAAAGTTATCTGTTTTGATTCAATCATTACACACATCATTTCCAAAGTACATAGGACATTCTATGGTGTCATTTGAAAGCTAAGGAGGTCTAGTTATCAACTCTGAAGCAAAAGAGGGCTAGTACAAAGCAGGCTTAACAGTACCTACTCAGTCTCTTGGAGCATCCATCCATCTTTCCCAACAGTGGTATCAGAGCAAGTCAAGGTAAAATGGGAGATGGTTTTCCTTCATTTATTGATAAATTGGACAAGAACAACTATCAAGCATGGTCTCTAAGGATGAAGACCTACTTACAAGGAAGGAGTCTCTATGGATACATCTTAGGAGATGAGGAATTGCCCTCATTCAAAACAAGAGGATTACCAACCAAGGAAGAACATGAAAAGCTCAACTGATGGTGTGCTAAGGATGCATTGGCAAGGTCTTATTTACTCAACTCTATATCTCATTTTCTTTTACCACATATTAGAAATTGTAAGACATCCCAAGAGACTTGGGAAACCTTGTCATCATATTTTTCCTCCAACACAAGGGCTAGGAAAAATCAGTTGTGAATTGAATTCACAACATTAAGGAAGCAACCTAAGCAAGCTGTTTCAAAATTTGTGACCAAGATTAAAGATGTAGCAGATCAGTTAACAAGCATAGGAGAAGAGATTGAAGAAGAAAAGATTGTAAGGCAAGTGATCAATGGGATCAAGGCTGATGATAAATGGGAAAGCTTCACCACTGCAATGGATCTTTACATGGACATGCACACTCCAGATCTTACAACCCTCATGGGACAATTATTTACTCATGAAGAAAAGCTCAACAAAAATGGAGATACATCCAAAGGTAATAACTCTTCTGGCTTATACACTGATAAGAAGTCTAAAGATAAAGGCAAGAGCAAGAAGGTGGAAGATGAAGGCTCTACCTCTCAAGCTAATTATGCAGGGAGAGGTAGATCATCAAGAGGAAGGGGCAGAGGAGGTAAGCAAGGTAGGGGGAGATCTTATAACTCCTCACCATGCAACATTTGTGGTTTATCAAATCATACTATAGATGAGTGTTTCAGGAATTACAAGAATCAGAGAGGAAGAGGATATCAAAGAGGTGGCTACTCACAATCAAGAGGTAGATTCAACCATCACCAAGGCTACAACAATAACTACAACAACAACTAAAACAATAATTACAATGGCAACCACCAAACAGGATTCAGATCCAGGAAGGATTACAACAACTACATAGAGGAGCAGGATGACTCTCTTCTGATCATGAACATGACTTCAAAGTCAGGTACAAATGATGACCACCTATTCTACATTGACTCAGGGTGCTCAAATCATGTGGCTGGCAATGTAGCACTACTCTCTGATCTTGAAGAACCAAAAGGTAAGCATCAAGTCCAAACAGGTGATGATACAAAACATTCAGTAGTTAAAGTTGGAAATGTTAAGACTTGTGATGGAAATCAGAATTTGTTGAGCAGGGTACTTTATGTACCAACCATTACCAAAAATTTGATGAGTGTTGGTCAGATTGTGGAGAAAGGTTTGCAGGTCAGATTTAATCAATATGGAGTATATGTGGAGGATCCAAGACATGGATTCAAAAGGATTGCTAAAGGAGAAAAATCAGGTAGACTTTTCACTTTTGAGTTAGAAGATACAAAGAATATTGCACTATACAGTTATAAAGATCAAACACTTTCAGAGCTTGAGATATGGCACAAAAGGTTAGGGCACATAGGAGAAAGAACCTTGAAACAAATGTGCAGGGATCAATGTGTGCTTGGGATACCTAATGTATCCAAGAAACATATGATTTACAAGTGTGGTGCTTGTCAATTTGGGAAGTCTCACAGGTTACCCTTGTCCAAGAAAGGATACATGCATGAAGACTACCTAGAGCTTTTACACACAGATGTATGGGGACCAAGCAAAGACCCCTCTGGCTCAGGATCAAGGTACAATGTGTCTTTCATTGATGATTATAGCAGATGGATTGTATTGTACTTCATGAAGCACAAGGATGAGGTATTTAATTGCTTTAAGAAATATCTTGCATTAGTTGAAAATCAGACAGGAAGAAATGTGAAGAGGCTAAGGTCAGATGGAGGAGGTGAGTACTTCTCAAATGAATTTGAAGACTTCTTGCAGGATAGAGGCATCAAAAGAGAGATAACCACAAGGTATTCTCCTCAACAGAATGGGGTAGCTGAGAGAAGAAATAGATTAATTGTGGAGATAGCTAGATCTATGTTGAATGAGAAAAGTTACCTAACTATCTATGGGCAAAAAGTGTTTCTACTGCCACTTACCTCATAAACAGGTTACCATCCAAGTCTCTTGATGGCATGACACCCTATGAAGCATGGCATGCTAAGAGACCTTCACTTGACAATTGCAAAATATTTGGATGTGTAGCATATGTACACATTCCTTCTCAGATAAGAGGTAAGCTAGACCCAAAGGCTGAAAAATGTATCTTTAATGGGTATGATCTAAATCAAAAAGGTTACAGGTTTTATAATCCTACCAATAAAGGATTCATGGTAAGCAGAGATGTTATCTTTGATGAAAATGATTCTTGGTATGAGCATGAATGCAAGAAGGTTAAGTTACCCTATGATTTGGAAGAGGAATTCCCAAGTCTTACAAAGGAGGAACCTATTCAGAATGAACCCTCGAATTCAGATGATGAAGATACTATCAACCTTGAAGAATTCAAAGCATGGAAGTCCAAAGGCAAAATGAAGATGAAGAAGCTTGAAGACATACCTGAATCTTCAACTCAACCATTTAGAAGATTACAAAGAGAAAGCAAGAAACCTATCAGATATGGGTATGATACATCTCTTGTGACTAAACATTCTGTTTATCTTGCCAAAGATTTGTCAAATGAAGAACCAGGATCATATGAAGAAGCTATAACCAAATCAAAATGGAAAGAAGCAATGGATGAGGAGATTGAAGCACTCAAAGAGAGTGACACTTGGGAGTTAGTACCTAAGAAGGACTCAATGAAGGTAATAGGATCCAGATGGATCTATAAGCTTAAAAGATTAGTAGCCAAGGGTTTTGCATAAACCCAAGGCATTGACTATGTGGAGATAGTCCCACCTATGGCCAAGATGCCAACTATCAGAGTGTTGGTGAGTGTGGCTGCATCAAAAAATTGGAATATGTATGAAATGGATGTCAAGAATGCTTTCTTGAATGGATGGATTTCAGAGGAGGTATATATGTCACAACCTCCTGGCTATGAGGACTCTAAGAAGGTAACATATGTTTGCAAATTAAAAAAGGCTTTATATGGATTAAAGCAGGCACCTAGGGCATGGAATTACAAGTTAACCACATACCTCCAAGACCAAGGATTTGTTATGAGCAAGGCAGATACTTCTCTGTTCATTAAGAGAAGCAATACAGAGGTAATATATCTTTGTGTTTATGTTGATGACATCATCATTACAGGAAATGATGTCAATGGAATCAGATGTATCAAAAGTCAAATGATGAAGGAGTTCAAGATCAATGATCTTGGTCTATTGAAGTATTTTTTGGGACTTGAATTAGTCTACACTAATTCAGGGATATATATTACTCAGAAAAAATACATACAGGACATGTTGAAGAAGTTTCACTTGCAGGATGCCAAAGTAGCAAGTACTCCAATGGAGGTAAACCAAAAGCTAAGTGCCCATGAAGGTGATGAAGTCAATGACATTACAGGTTATCAAAGTGTGGTGGGTAGTTTAAACTATGCTACCTTAACAAGGATAGATATTGCATATGGAGTTAGTGTGCTAAGTCAATTTATGCACAAGCCAAGGATACCTCACTTAGAGGCTGCCAAGAGAATCTTGAAGTATCTCAAGGGTACACAGAACCATGGTTTGTATTTCCCTTACACTTCATATATTGATATCAAAATTTATTCAGATGCAGATTGGGTAGGATGCAAGGATGATAGGAGGAGTCCTTCTGGATATATTTCTTTTGCAGGTGACAAACCAATTTCATGGTCTTCAAAGAAGCAACCTACTGTTGCTTTGTCTTCCATAGAGGTAGAGTATAGAGGACTGGCTAATGCCACAGAAGAAGCAATTTGGATTAAGCTTTTGTATACAAAATTGGGTTTATTCACTAGGTCTCCAATAATCTTTGGAGATAATACAAGTTCTCTTCACCTTGCAGCTAATCTTATTTATCATGCTAGGACCAAACACATAGAGGTCCATTACCATTATGTGAGAGAGAAACTGATAAGCAAGGACATTCAACTAACCTATGTATCAACCAACATGCAATGTGCAGATTTGTTAACTAAAGCCCTGGATGGAACTAAACTTTGCAGGTTCAAATCCATGATTGGATTGCACGATATACTTGAATATTGAAGTTGAAGACTTAAGCCAAAATGTTTGGCTTGAGGGGGAGCTGTTGGTGTAAATCACAAGCCTACACATTTGGCTTAAAGGATGCATTGAAGTCTACACATACATGAAGAAGCATAGGAACATATGCTAATGGTTAATTACCACTTTATCTCATTGTAAAAGTCAAATTGACTTGGAATCTCTTGTAATCACCTACCAAAAGGATTCGAGGAAAAATTAGCTGTTTGATTGAAAGAATATCTCCAAGCAGTTAGGAGCTTGATCATAGGGAGCCAAAAGTTTGAATTTGAATTCAAATTCTCACTCATTCCTATAAAAATGTACATGAAAAGTCGCGGGCAAGAGAGAGTACTCCCGAGCCTATGATTACTCTTTTCTGAGTGTGTGTAAGGTCTACACTCTAGCCTACACCTCTCTACACCATTTGGCAATGATGTTCATGCCAATGGAGTTGTATACAAATGTTCGTTAATACATACATTCACATTGTCCATATCAGTGTTCTCTGTTAGTCTACTCAAAAGTCTGTCAACTTGTCAAGGGCATATCTCGGTAAATTCTTCACCAAATCCAGTGCTTCAAAGCTTTTTGGATTCATCTTGAAGTTATCTACAGTCTATCAAAGTTTGAAGACATTCTATTAAGCCAGTTTGGAGAAATCGGTGTCGAGATGATCTCTGGTCATTTTCTGCTACAGTCCTAAAAAGTCGGGGGTATAGCTTATTTTGCTAAATTGATTTCTCTTAGCATAGTTTATCATTTTATATCATTCCACTTGGAATAGGTAGCTTACTAAGATAATTAGATACCCCTAAGAGGAAGTTTTCCAATTCCTACTGTGCTGGTCATACTGAGCAAAATACCCAGCAGGTGTCAAGACCAAAATAGAAGGTTTTCTTGAGTTTGTGAACTACAAAGTTATTTGTTTTGATTCAATCATTACACACATCATTTCCAAAGTACATAGGACATTCTATTGTGTCATTTGAAAGCTAAGGAGGTCTAGTTATCAACTCTAAAGCAAAAGAGGGCTGGTACAAAGCAGGCTTAGCAGTACCTACTCAGTCTCTTGGAGCATCCATCCATCTTTCCCAACATAAATGTTGAATCAAACAATTACGATAGACTTTAATTCCCAATCATAAACCTATATACAATCACGCATACTATTGTGAAGTAAAATCATTGTTGAATCAAACAATCATAATAGATTTTAATTCTCTATCATACGCACATGTACATTTACACATACTATTTTTGTAGAGTCAATGTTGAGCATACAATCAAAATAGATTTTAAATTCTGAATTTTATGCACATACACTTACACATACTATTGTGAAATAAAAATCAATGTTGATTCAAACAATCACAACAGATTTTAAAATCCTAATCATATGCACATACACTTACACATAGTATTGGGAAGTAAGAATCAATGTTCTGTCAAAGAATCACAATAGATTTTAAATTCCCAATCATATGCACATACACTTACACATACTATTGTGAAGTAAGAATCAATGTTGAGTTAGACAATCACAATAGATTCTAAATTCCCAGTCATATGAAGATACATTTACACAAACTATTGTGAAGTAAGAATCAATATTGAGTTAGAAAATTACAATAGATTTTTTTCATTCACACTTATAAGCTCATATGCATACAGATACTTTCGGATGAAATTTTGTATATACTATATACTAATACACACACATGCATATGCTATTGTGAAGTGAGAATCAATGTTAAGTCAAAAAATCGAAAACTATTGTGAAGTAAGAATCAATATTGAGTTAGAAAATTACAATAGATTTTTTTCATTCACACTTATAAGCTCATATGCATACAAATACTTTCGGATGAAATTTTGTATATACTATATACTAATACACACACATGCATATGCTATTGTGAAGTGAGAATCAATGTTAAGTCAAAAAATCGAAAACTATTGTGAAGTAAGAATCAATATTGAGTTAGAAAATTACAATTGATTTTTTTCATTCACACTTATAAGCTCATATGCATACTTTCGGATGAAATTTTGTATATACTATATACTAATACACACACATGCATATGCTATTGTGAAGTAAGAATCAATGTTAAGTCAGAAAATCAGAATAGTTTTTAACTCACAAAGAAAAATATTTTTCTTTATGATTTTAATGTTAAAATACTTAATATTTATAGCAAGAGTTTATACCTTGTTCTTTCAACGACACTTTATGTTCATAAAAAACAAAGTAGCTCTTTTGAAAGATAAGTATCAATGTATTCTTTTATAAAATGTTATTCGACCAAATTTATTTCAATAAAAAAAGGTTTCAATCGAGAACGTTTCGATCAAAAATATTTTCTATCAAGAAATTTTTTGATCGGAAGCATGTTCAATAAAAAATCATCGAGTTATTGTGCAAAAAGTATTCATGCATGTCCAAATAAGCTGACATGGCACTAAATAATTCGGTCGAATAATAAGGGCTTACCATAAAATTCTGTAATTATTGACGAATTGTTGAACAAGGAATAATGCAAGCTAGGATGCAAAAATGTGGAGAATGCTCCAAGCATACTCCTAGAAGGTCAACATGAGAAGACCGACAACTAGAAAGCTATGGATACGATTCTACATTTTATAGAAAGCATTGAGTTTACTTGGCAAAATAGTCCACTTTAGAGGAACCTTTTGTTAAGAGTTCCATGCTCCACCCTTTTGTCCAAAACTAGTTTCATTCACATGCAAGTTCACTTATCCCACATGCAAGGGAATTCTCCCAAAATCCATATAAGCAAGGCCTCCCTTCACTCCTCACAAGTCATTCCACTCTAGCTCATTGCCTAGAGTGCACTTCCACTCCTCATGGAGTCACCATGCTCATAGAGCATCTCATGTAAGTCATTTCCATTTCTATTTTAATTCATTCATCACGTTTTGTTACCTTTTGTTCCTTCCTCCTTAGCTTGTTAGATGTGTGCATGTGAGTAGAGTAGGAGTAGTCCATTTTCATTTCAACATGGTATCAGAGCATAGGTTTATGATTTTTATTTTCTCTTGTCATTTGCATCATTGTAGTCATTTTCCACTCCCCTCATTACTCACTTACTGTTATTTTTTTTTTCTTGCTCCTTGAAGAAAAACCTAACTCTAATTAGAAAAACGGAGATAAAAGCCTTAAAATAAATGGATACATGGGAGTTGGTACCAACACAAACTAATCAGAAGATAATAGTTTGCAGATGGATCTATAAGCTAAAAGTAAATTTAGATTGATCCATTTGCAAGTATAAAGCCACATTAGTTGCCAAAGGATGTGGTCAAACTCATAGTATAGACTATGATGAGACCTTCTCATGAGTTGCAAAGATGACTACAATCATGAACTTGTTGAGTGTAGTTGTTGCAATAAATTGGAGACTACTTCAACTAGATATGAGGAATGCACTTCTAATTGACAATATAAGTGAAGAGGTATATATGTCACAAACTCGAGGATTTGAAAATCCTAATTATACATCTTATGTATATACACTCAATAAAAACATTGTATCGATTGAAACAAACTCCTAGAGCTTGGAATTTTACATTGGTAATCTATCTTAAAGGTCAAGGTTTTACGTCAAGCAATGCAGACCACTCTTTGTTTATCAAGAAGGATCACAATTGTGTATATGTAGATGACATAATTGTGGCAGGAGATGACATGAATGGCATACGAAGCATCAAAAGGCATACGCAAGAGGACTTCAAAAGCAATGACTTAGGTGAGCTCACGTTCTTCTTAGGTATGCACATCATATACACATATGAAGGAATGTATTTCACTAAGATGAGATACACTGATGATCTACTTCTAAACATAAAAATGGAGAACACTAAGCCTCAAAGGTAAAATCAATGAAGGTATACTATATCCTTACTCTTCATGTTTGGATATCAAAATCTATTTAGATGCAAAGTGAGCAAGAGCTACAGATAATAGAAGTACTATGTCTCATTACTTAGCATTTGTATGTCCAAAGCTAGTTTCATGGAGTTCCAGAAAGCAAGCAACCATTTTTTTAACCTCAATTGAAGGCGATTATAAAGGTTTGACTATGCCAACTCAAGAGGATATATGTAGATAATGTAAGTTCCATGGATCTAGTAGCAAAGCCTATTTTCCATGCAAGAACCAAACACACAAAGGTTCATTAACAATTTGTTAGAGAAAACCTCATGGCAAAAGAGATTGATATTTCTTTTGTTCCAATTGAAAAGCAAGTAGTATATATGATGACAAAGGCACTTGATGGATTAAAGATTTATAGATTTGAATAAATGGAAGGTATTCAACCTATTAGAAAATGAAGACTCAAACATAATTTAGCTTGAGGGGAGACTTTGGAACATCAATTTTACACTATTCTTGCAATTTATTTGTTCTATTTCATCAAACCATCACGTGGAATGTACGAAGGATATCCCTTCAAGAGTTTTTACATCAATATTTCTTTTCATGGTATTTTTATAAGCACTGTTTATGGATGATTTACCGATATAAATTTCTAGAGCCTTACACTTACAAAAGGAGAAAATGAGAGCTCAAATTCCATGAACTTGAGGTGTGCAAGGTTGAGAAAAAGCCAATCAATCAATCACCAGAAAGTAGATCACATTAGACCTTCACTTTTCCTATACTGTAGGAAATAGAATTTCCCTTCAAGAATGTATCTTGCCTCAATTTGAATTCAAAATCCACTTGTAGAAGTCTTGGAGCACTTCAACAATATATATATATATATATATATAAATATATATATATATATATATATATATATATATATATATATATATATATATATATATATATATATATATATATATATATATATATATATATATATATATATATATATACATATATATATGTGTATATATATATAAAGACTTAAATCTCTTTTAAATTATGAAGAAGCAATATAAATACACTTTGGGTCATCAGTCTGTTGCTTCTTCACTTCTCTATACCATCTTCTTCAACAATAGTGAACATCTAGAGGTTGCTGCTCTCTCGACAAAGGTCAAAATTGGATGAATTAGCATTCATTGGAAAGCTATTAGTTTCTAGGTATTGTTTATTATCTTTCATAGATTTTGCTATCCTAAATTTATAAAAATTATAATTTCACTCACTTGTTGTCTATCTCTACACGACCTTGAAAAATTTGGGGCACCTCTATATAGTGTTAAGCTCATTCCAAAAGCACCTATTGATTATTAATTGTACCCTTGTGCATTTTAGACACTCAACCCCATCTATAACATTACCTGAGAAGGAGTATTTTCAACTATAATCATGGTCCCTACTATGAGCATTTAAAGTTGACTCTTTCATCCAAACATAGCAAGTTTTTTGAGCTAATCAATGTGTGCAAACCCATCTAATTTGTATCAGCATTTTGTCCTTGATGCTCCAAAGTACGTAGTCAATTTTACATGAATGTGTGTGTGATATATGCATGTGTGTATGTATGGATGCATGTGTGTGTGATATGTATGCAAGTATGTGCATGTGTGTGTATGCATGTATGTGTGATGTGTATGTACATATGTGCCTATGTATGAGTATGCATGCTTGTAAGCATGTGCATATGTATGCATGTGTGTCTATGTGTGGTTGTGTGTCATGTATGTGTGTTTGATGTATGTGTGTGTATGTGTGTGTATGCATGTGTGTCAATGTGTGTTTGTGTGTCATGTCTCTGTGTATATGAATGTGTTTTTGATGTATGTGTGTGTATGCATGTGTGTATTTATATATGTGCATGTGATATAGATGTATGTATGTATGCATGTGTATGCATGTATGTATCTATGCATGTGTGTATGCACACATGTATGCATGTGAGTATGTATGCTAATGTGAATGAATGTGTATGTATGCATGTGTGTGTTTGCAAGTGTGTGTGAAATTTGTACATATGTATGTGGATGTCTGTATGATATATGCCTATGTGTGTATGCATGCATGTATTCATGTGTATGTGTGCATGTGTGTATGCATGTATGTGCATGTGTGTATATGCATTCATCTATGCATATGTGTATGCATGTGTGTGTGATGTGCATGTATGTATGTGCATGTTTAGGAGATATATGCATGTGTCTATATATTCATGCATGTGCATGTATGCATGTCAGTGTATGTATATATGTGCATTTGTGTGTACACATGCATGTATACATATATGTATGTATGCATGTGTCTCTATGTGTGTGTGATGTGTGTGTGATGTGTATGTATGTAGCATTTCCTCAATAACAATCTATCCCCACTCACAATCTTTTGATCACTCAAAAATAACGGTGGAGAGAAGAACGCAGAGATTGCACAAGGTAAGAGAATATCTGATGCGGAAGAGCAGAGACAAATATGATGTAGAAAAGGAAGAATTATGATATTATAGATGTGAATCAATGGTTACAATAACTGTGGACAATAGCTTCCTGATGAAGCCTCTACCTCCCGACCACCCTTGAGCTATCACAATCACATTCAAACTCGCATTCTCAATCACACTCTCACTCTCACACTCACTCTCACTCTCAATCACAAAGTAATTCTCAGATTTATGTGTGTCCCTTGTTTTGACGCACAGGTCTCCCTATATCAGAGTTTGATCGCTGCCCTCCCCAAAGAAGTGTGCGATCCACCAAATTTAGAAAAAGTCGAGTTTTTCCAAAACTTTTGCAAAAAGCCATGAGATCATAGTGTGCTTTCTTTCTTTGGTGTACCTGTCAAAAATAGGAGAAAAACACCAAAAAGACATATCCGAAAATATCCATATTTAGACATGGTGACATGTGAGCATCAGACTCACGGGCTTGAATAGAATAAGATAAGCCCTTGTTTTTTTTAAGTGTTGGAAAACGGCACTTTTCAAAGCCGTGTAGCTAAAAACCAGGGAGGAATTATCTTAAGCTTGTGAGGGACACTTGTATTCAATTTTGTGATCTGCACAATAGTGTTAGAGACGTCCGAGGTCCAAATCCACCTCCAAATGCCAATTCTGAGCCCTTCAAGTTTCAAAATTCTAGAGAGAGTAAAATCAAGGCATTTTCTTACAATGAACTAAATGTAGGACTGTGAACGAGGTGCTTAAAACATGATTGACAAAAATTTCACTCAGGCACTTTTATTCTCCTATACTTGCTCTACCTTTCTCTCATACAGAGTTTTTCCTAGTTCTTTCTTCACCTTCAAAATTTGACTAGAAAACATGATGCAAATAAGGTCTAGAGAGAGAATATGAAACTTGTCAACCCAAAATTTTCCTACATGCATAAAATGACCTAATTATTCATTCTATGCATTATCCCCACAATGAAATTCAAAAAGTTTAAAATGAATTATTTCATTAGAAAAGAGGCCTATTACAATTCTTCCCCCCTTTAAGAACTTTGTCCTCAAAGTTGGAAAGAAGGATTATGTGTTAGAAAATCATCTAAACTCACCCAACTCAAATCTTCTACTGGGTATGAGTGCCATTTCACCAAAATTTCTCTATACATCTATGTCTAAGAAATCTTTCCTTCCTATCTAATATTATTTCCGGTTGAAGATCAAAAGAGCCATCATCTTTCAGCTTCTAATTGTCGTGCACAACATGAGCAACATTAGATACATATCTTTTAAGTAAGCTAACATGAAATAAAGGATGCACATTTAAATGTTTAGGTATTTCCAAAAAATAAGCTAGAGATCGAATCTTTTTCAAAACTTTAAAAGGACCTTCATATCGAGGAGAAACTCTATGATCCTTCCCTAGCAACAAGTTAGATTGGAGAGAATTAATTTTAAGAAATACCATATCATCAACTTGAAATTCAAGTGGTCTTCTCTTTAAATCATAGAACTTGTTTTGTGTTTTCTAAGCTTCTTTTATGTGTTTCTTAATTTTTCCAAGTTCTTCATCCATCTTATCAAGCATTTCTTTGGATACCTCTACTTTATTTGGAAACCCCAAAAATGAAGGTGGAGTCAAACAATCATAACCGTACATAGCTTCAAACGAGTCATTTTATAGATACATGCTAGTCACTATTGTATGCAAACTCAACCAAGGGTAAATATTCACTCCAATTATCCTGCTTTTCATTCACATACATATGGAACATATCTTCAACTATCCTATTAACCCTCTCAGTTTCCCCATCAGTTTGAGGATGGAAATTTGTACTCATATGAAGTTGAGTTCCAATCGATTCAAATGTCACTTTCCAAAAGTTTGACGTAAATCTAGAGTCTCTATCAGAAATTATGCTTTTAGGCATTCCATGCAATCGGAAAATTTCTTTTACAAAGATTCTTCCAACATTCAAAGCAGTATCAGTCTTTTTCATAGGAAAGAAATGTGCCATCTTGGTAAGTTGATTGATTACAACAAATACGGTATCATGCTTACTTTTGGTCATAGGTAGCTTAGTCATAGAGTCCATAGAAATAGTCTCCCACTTCTGATTTGGAACATACAAAGGTTCAAGCATTCCACGCATCCTCTTAAACTCAGATTTCACTTGTTGGCACTTCAAACATTCACTAACATATTTTCTAATATCCCACTTCATACAAGGCCAAAAGTAAGAATACTTTGTTTTAACATAGGCCCTTGAATAACGTGGATGTGCAAAAAAATGTGCATCATGACAATCATGCAATATTTTAACTTTTAATGGAGATTTAGAAGATATGCATAGCTGATTGTTACAATACAATGTTCCATTCTGCAAATGAAATTTTTCCTTATAAATGGGTCCCCTATTTGCATTCAAAGCATTCAAAATAGGTGCATAAAAAGGATCATGTTTTATCTCTTCTTGAATTTGATTGAGAGAATGAGAATTTAGTGCGGGTCGAAAGAGAGCCTTATTTGGGCACTCATATGTCCGATGCCCTTGCTCTCTACAATGAAAACACAGACCAAGTATTTTTGCCCTCTCAATAAAATCAGGATCTTGTTGCCACTAGATTGGTTGATGCCTCCTTTGATTTTCCACCTGCGCAAGATTCTTGCCGTGGTTATTTGAAGATGGAGTCTTCTTTGAATTGTTCATGTTCATCTGACTATTAGTGAGAATATGTGTAGCAGCATCAATCTCCATGCAAAGATTCATCAATAGGTGTCTCAGCCATATACACTCCACTATCACTATGAAAACTGCCTTGTACTCATCTTCACAACTCGATGTCCCCACTGTAGGTCGATTCTTACTCAACCAAGATATGCATGAGTCTCCAAGGAAAAAGAAATTACCACTAGTGGACACACGAGTATCATAACAACCAGCCCAATCACTATCTATAAAAGCATGCAAGCATGGCTGAATATATCTCCCATAAAAGAGACCTAAGCTCAAAGTGCCTCGAAGATATCTAAACACATGTTTCACTGCTTGCCAATGCTTAGTGCGAGGGCTATGCATGAATCGACTCAACTAGGAAACAACATACTGTATATCCGGCCTTGTGTTGCATGCATATATAAGACATCCCGCAACTTGTTGATAAAGGGAAGTGTCAAATGCATCACTGGAATCCTCAATTAAGAACCTGAATCCTGTCTCAACTAGTGTGGAAACTAGCTTGCAATCCTCAAAGTCAAAATGCTAAAGTAGTTTTTCAACATTCTTTGCTTGATGCATAACAATTCCCCCCTCAACGGATACAAATTCGATGCCAACATAGTAGCTCAAAAGACCAATATAAGTCACATCAAAAGTATGTTGCAAATCAGCCATAAGAATGTCAAGTTTTGCATCACATGACCCAGTCAAGAGTATGTCATCGACATAAAGAACAAGGACCATAAGATCAACCGCATTTTTGTGTACATAGAGTGTGCTTTCAATCGGACTATGTGTGAAGCCAAAAGCAATAAACTGCTTATCGATTATGTCATACCATGCACATGGAGCTTGCTTGAGACCATACAAGGCTTTATGCACGTGACAAACCATATGCTCTTTCCCTTTCACAGCAAATCTAGGAGGTTGCTTCACATAAACCTCTTCTTGCAAATCACCATTCAAGAAGGCTGTTTTTATGTCCAATTGATGCACTTTCCAACATCGATGGGCAGCCAATGCAACCACAGTATGAATGCTATTCATGCATGAAGTAGGTGCAAAAGTTTCCTCATAGTCAATGCCATATTGCTGTGCATATCCTTTGGCAACCAATCTAGCTTTGTAGTGATCAATGCTACCATCAATTTTTCTCTTAATCTTGTAAACCCACTTTGTACCAATGGCATTCTTTCCTTTTGGCACTTCATATAACTCCCATGTACCATTCCTATGTATGGAATCCATTTTTGATTGCATAGCACCCATCCATTGTGGATCATCACATGCATCTTCAAAAGAAAGTGGCTCTTGATTACATGATGTAGCAATAAGAGAATAATCCACAAAATTACTTGATGCATGGTGAGAGCTTGATCTTGTTCTACCAAGTAAAGGTGCACTCAATTTGTTGTCCTGCAAAGTTTATTTCAGCCACTTTGGCATAGATTGTGCACTATTGATAGACATGCGTTCATTATGTAAAACATCTTCAATATGTACATCATGCATGGGTTGAACTTCATGCTCATTTCAGCCATATTTTGACGCAAATGTTCAACCATATGTGGCTGGAAATTTTTAGCAGTTTTGATAATTTTTCGCTGAAATTTTTCAGCCATGTTTGGCTCGAAATTCTCTACATTTTCAGCCCTATTTGGCTGGAATTTCTCAGCCCTTTGAACCTCAATTCGTGGGTCTACATGGCCTAGTCAAGCGCACCATTTTGGAACAAAGGCATGAGTGTATCGAACACATCTTGTGAGCTAATTGTTGGCTATTTTTTGCATTCAAGTAGAGGGAAAACTGAATTTTCAACAAATACCACTTCTCGACTCACAATAATTGTGTTTGTCAATGGATGCTACAAATGATATTCCTTACTTTCAGCACTATAACCAACAAGTATACATATCTTTGCCTTCTCATCAAGTTTGTGACATTGTTGTGATGGCACAAGAGCATATGCCAAACAACCAAACACACGCATATGACTAACCATAGGCTTATGACCATTCCAAGCCTCATAAGGAGTGATGACTCTCAATGCTTTTGTAAGGCAGTAATTCAACAGAGGATTTGCACACATGATCGCTTCCATCCAAAACTTATGAGGAAGATGCATTTCTTTAACCATAAATCGTGCCATTTCAAGAAGAGTTCTATTTTTACGCTCGACAACACCATTGTTTTGAGGTGCATATGGCACCATACATTGGTGTGAAATACCTCTTTCACAAAGAAAAGCATTAAACTCATGTGACATGTATTCACCACCACCATCCGTGCGTAGAGTCAAAAGCCTTTGTGAAAAAACATTTTCAGCCATAGCTAAAAATGCTTTGAAGCAAGAAAATACCTCATGCTTTGCTTTCATAGGATACACCCTTGTATGGAAAGTAGCATCATCAATGAAGTTAACAAAATATACATGCTTCCCAAAAGATGGAGTCTTGACAGGACCACATACATCACTATGAACAAGCTGCAATTTTCTTTTAGTGTGTCTATGACTATCTTTTGGAAAAGAAGCACGATGCATTTTTCCAAGAATGCAACCTTCACATGCATGCTTTTCAATGGACTCAAGTGTAGGTAAACCAATACCCATGTCCTTCTTTTGCAAGTAAAGAAATCTATTGAAGTTCAAGTGAACACGAGCATGCCAAAGGTCCATTTCAGCCATGGAAGAAGCATGCACAACCAAGGCATTTGAGGGACAGCCCTCTTTTATGTATCCATGCGATACAAACCATTACATAATGTACCGGATATCAGGATAACATCGCCATTACTAAAATCATGAACCATACACTTATCATCAACGAAGTGTACATGAAGTCCAGCTTTGGCAATCAACAGAATTGAAATTAAGTTCTTCTTTATACCGGGCACATACAATGCATTTTTTCAAGAGAATAACATCTTCATTTGCAGTCGTAAGCTCAATTTCTCCTACTTCTGGATAGGATAAGAGGCATTGTTTGCACATACCACATGTCCTCCTTTGGGTGCATCTTTCAAAGAGGCAAAAAATCTTTTGCATGATGTTATGTGCTTTGAAGCACCACTATCAAAGAACGAATCCGAATCAGCCTCACTCACAACCATACATTTAGAATGCAAAGAAGCATCATAATGACATGTAAAACCACATGCTCAAAAATCTTGAGCCATGTTAGCTTCATCATTCTTTAGATTGTTGAATCTTCAGCTTTAGACATGCTTGATTCCTTCTTCTTTTCATTGCATTTAGCAAGATTTCTACACTCATCAATAGTATGACTCAAACAACTTGGAGAAGCTTGTCGAAGGTAGAAAAGTGTGTTTCGAAGCGATGAAGTTTGGTCAAGCCAACCGGCACAAGACCAGCCCTTGAGCTTATGGAGACTCAAATAGACCTTATAGGCATGCTATAAGTGCAAAGAAATGCACTATGTACTTTGGAGCATCAAGGAGAATGAGTCGATACAAAATAGATAGGTTCGCGGGTCGACTAGCTCAAAAAACTTACTATCTATGGAAGAGACAATGAACTTCAAATGCCCATAGCGACCAGCATGATTACAATTAGAAAAAATCCTTTTATGGGAGTGATACACATAGGGTTGAGTGTATGGAATGCACAAAAATATAAGGAATAAGCAAAATATGCTATAGGAATGAATGCGACATTCACCGGTGGTATCCCCTATTTTTCAGGAATACGTAGAGATTGACCCCGAGGCAGAAATATTTCTCCAAATCTGCTGAATCAAATGCTTTTAAAATTTACAGGCATAACCTAGACACTAATACCTTTCTAATGAGTCCTCTTGCACTCAATTTGGAGCTATGAGGAGAGAGTAGCAGCCTCTGCAAGATTACTGTTGGCGAAGAAGATGATGCAGAAAATTGAAGGAGCAAGAGAATGATGGTCACAAGTGTATGTATATTGCTTCCATGTATTTTGCAAGTGATTCCAAGTCTTTATATAGACTCTAGGAGTGTTCCACAAGTTTTACAAGTTGAATTTGAATTCAAATGAAGGTGGGAATGGTTGTTAGAGGAAATCAATTCACTTTCCTACAATCTAGGAAAAGTGAAGATCTTGATTGATCTACTGTTAGGTGACTTGATTTGCTTGATTGAATGCAACTTCAACCACCACAAATTCGTGGGATTTGGGCTCTATATTTGTACCTTTACATGTGTACAACTCAAGACTTTTACAACGATAAATGATCCATCAAAATATTCTCAAAAAATACAATAAATGAGCATATGAAAAAGAACTCTCCAACGGATATTCTTTCGACTCGATAGCCTTCGATGTAGATCAAATCCACCTCAAGCATAGTGTAAGCTTGATGTTCCAACAGCTCCCCCTCAAGCTAAAGTATGCTTGAGTCTTCATTCTCTGATAGGTTGAATACATGCCATAGCTTTGAATCTACAAAGCTTTATTCCATCAAGTGCCTTCGTCATCATATCTGCTACTTGCTTTTCAGTCGGAACAAAAGAAATGTCAATCTCCTTTGCCATGAGCTTCTCCCTGATGAAGTGGTAATGGACTTCTATGTGCTTGGTTCTCGCATGGAAAATAGGATTTTCCCCCAGATGCATGGAACTTACATTATCTTCAAATATGTGAGGTTTGGAACTCACAAGTCCCAAATCTGTATACAATGCTTTTAACCATATTGCCTCTTGAGTTGCTATGGTCAAGCCTCTGTACCCTGCTTCAGTTGAAGATAAAGCAACTGTTGGCTGCTTCTTGGAACTCCATGACACTAGCTTCGAACCTGCCAATGCTAAGTAACCAGATGTACTTTTTTTTTCATCCTTAGCTCCTGCCCAATCTGCATCTGAGTAGATTTTGATATCCAAATCTGAAGAGTAAGGATAGAATATACCTTTGTTGATTGTACCTTTGAGATACTTCAGTACTCTCTTAGCCGCATCCATGTGTGGTTTTCTTGGTGAGTGCATGAACTGACTAAGCACTCCCACACTATATGAAATGTATGCCCTTGTATGAGTAGCATATATCAAGCTACCTACCAAGCTTTGATACTCTTTAATGTCTTCAATTTTCTCACCTTCATAAACACTTAGTTTATGATTCATCTCCAAAGGTGTACCTGCAGGTTTAGTTTCTCCATTTTGAACTTGAGAAGAAGATCCTGAATGTATCTTCTTTGAGTCAAATACATTCCTTCATCTGTGTATATCACCTGCATACCGAGGAAATATGTGAGCTCACCTAGGTCACTGATTTTGAACTCCTCTTGCATGTGTCTCTTGATCCTTTGAATGCCATTTAGATCATCACCTGTCACAATAATATCATCTACATATACACATAGATAGATAACCTCATTGTGATCCCTTTTGATGAATAGAGAAGGATCTGAGCTGCTAGCTTTGAACCCTTGATCTTGACGATATGTAACCAACCTGTAATTCCAAGCTCTTGGAGCTTGTTTCAATCCATACAATGCTTTCTTAAGTCTGCAAACATAAGATGGATGATTAGGGTTTTCAGAACCTGGTGGTTGTGACATGTATACCTCTTCACTTATCCAACCATTTAAGAATGCATTTTTCACGTCAAGTTGGAGGAGTCTCCAATTCCTTGCAGCTGATCATAGTCATCTTTGCAACTGGTGAGAATGTTTCCTCATAGTCTATACGATGAGTTTGTGAGCATCCTTTGGCAACTAATCTTGGACCTGTGTATCATGCTTGCTTCCTAATTGATGAGAGTCATAATCAAGATCATATGGTAGTGTTACCTTTTGTTTGTCTTCATCATACCAAGACCTGTGTTCTTCAAACACAACATCTCTACTTGTAGTGAATTGCTTGGTTGAAGGATTGAAGAACCTGTAACCCATCTGAGTTGAATCATATCCAATAAACACTGCCTTTGTTGCCCTTTCATCTAGCTTACCTCTTATTTGTGATGGTACATGAACATAAGCTAAACAACCAAAAACCTTGCAATGTCCAAGACTAGGTTTTCTTCCATGCCATGCTTCATAAGGAGTCATACCTTGAAGTGATTTGGATGGTAGTCGATTGACAAGGTACACTGCAGTTGAAATAGCTTCTGCCCAAAGATAATGTGGCAACTTCTTCTCTTCAAGCATTGTTCGGGCTGATCCAACCAATGTCTTGTTTCTCCTCTCTGCAATTCCATTTAGTTGAGGAGAGTACCTAGTAGTCACTTCCCTTTTTATACCTTTGTCCTGCAAGAACTCATCAAACTCTTTGGAGAAGTATTCTCCCCCTCCATTAGATCTGAGCTTCTTTAGTGATCTACCTGTATGATTCTCCACATGTGCAAGATACTTCTTCAGGCAATCAAATACTTCATTCTTACTCTTGATAAAGTATAGAACAATCCATCTACTATGGTCGTCAATAAATGAGACATAATACCTGGATCCTTCCAATGAAGGTTGTTGACTTGGTCCCCATACATCTGTATGTACTAAGTCCAATAAGTTGTTGTGGATGTAGCCTTTGTGGTTGAATGGTTGTCTTTGTGCCTTCTCAATCTGACATGCATCACACCTGTTGATCATGTGTTGCTTTGATATGTTCGCCAGTCCTAGAACACTTTGATCCCTGCATATATCCTTCAAGGTTCTTTCATTCACATGAGCAAGTCTCTTATGCCACACTTCAAGCTCACTTAGGGTTTGAGACCCAAAGTTGAATAGAGCTATGTTCCTAGTATCTCCTACTTCAAAAGTAAAGAGCCTACCATGCTTCTCACCTCGGGCTATCTTCTTGAAGCCTTGACACGAATCTTCCACAAAAGCTCCATGTTGGGTGAACCTAACTTGCAAGCCTTCTTCAACTATTTGGCCTACACTTATTAGGTTTTTAGTGATAGTGGGTACATAGAGAACCTTACTCAGAATGTTTGTCCTGCCATTGGAAGCTTTGACATTACCAATTTTCTCCACATTGTGCTTTGTGTCATCCCCTGTTTGCACTTCATGTCTATGCTTTGGACTTTCCAAGTCAGATAGAAGAGCAATGTTGCCTGCAACATGATTCAAACATCCTGAATCTATGTAGAACAAATGATCATCTTCTTTACCTTCTTTGTGGCTTAGATTCATAAGAAGCAATGAGTCTTCATGTGGTTGATCTTCTGAATAATTGTTGTAGTCCCTTCTATTATAGCTTCTATTGTTGTTGTTGAAGTTGTGTCCATCTCTGCCTCTATTGCTGCCATATCCACCTCTTCCACTTCCTTTCTGGGTCTTCCCATTGAACCAGCAGTTCTGAGTGGTGTGGTTGGTCTTATCGCATATGGCACAAGGTTGAGCATTCTGACCTTTGGCTTTGTCTTGCTTTGGTCCCTTCTTCTTCCCTTTCCACTTGCTCTTGCTTGCAAAGTTGGCTTGGGAAGTCTCTTCTTCGTCTTCTTCCTTCTTCTTGCCTTTCTGCTTCTTATCCTTCTTATTTGCATATAGAGCACTAGTTGAATTACCATGATAAGAGTTACCTTCCTTTATGCTATTGTTGGCTTCTTGATTGAAGAGTTGTCCAAGAAAGATGTTGAAGTCTAGAGTTTGCACATCCATGATGAGATCGTAAGCCGTCGTGAAGGATTGCCATTGCTTATCACTTCGAATGCCGTTGAGAATTTGCCTCATGATGACCTCTTCTTCAATCAGCTCTCCAATGGATGCTAACTGATCTGCAACCTCCTTGACTTTGGTAACAAACTCTGTGATGGTTTGTTTAGGTGTCTTCTTCATTTGGTTGAACTCGTTCCATAGATGATTCTTTCTTGCTTTGCTACTAGCAGAAAAGAAAGTCTCCAGGGCATCCCAAGTCTCTTGAGATGTCTTGCATCCTCTAATATGTGGTAATAGAAAGTCAGAGATAGAGTTAAGTATGTACGACCTTGCTTGAGCATCCCTTGCGCACCAAAGTGTGAGCTTATCTCTCTCCTCTTGTGTAGGTCCTCCTTTGGATCTTGGAATAGGCATAGCTTCATCACCTGCTACAATTCCATAAAGATTTCTACCTTGCAAATAGGCATCCATTCTAATTTGCCAAGCCGCGTAGTTGTGTCGATCAAGCTTCTTGATCATTGAGGCAAAGCCGTCACCCATCTTGAACTAGCTCTGATACCAGTGAAAGAACTTTGAGAAGCTTGTCGAAGGTAGAAAAGTGCGTTTCGAAGCGATGAAGTTTCGTCAAGCCAACCGGCAAAAGACCAGCCCTTGAGCTTATGAAGACTCAAATAGACCTTATAGGCATGCTATAAGTGCAAAGAAATGCACTATGTACTTTGGAGCATCAAGGAGAATGAGTCGATACAAAACAGATAGGTTCGCGGATCGACTAGCTCAAAAAACTTACTATGGAAGAGACAATGAACTTCAAATGCCCATAGCGACCAGCGTGATTACAATTAGAAATAATCATTTTATGGTAGTGATACACATATGGTTGAGTGTATGGAATGCACAAAAATATAAGGAATAAGCAAAATATGCTATAGGAATGAATGCGATATTCACCGGTGGTACCTCCTATTTTTCAGGAATACGTAGAGATTGACCCCGAGGCAGAAAAACTGATATTTCTCTAAATCTGCTGAACCAAATGCTTTGACAATTTACGGGCATAAACTAGACACTAATACCTTTCCAATGCTACCTCTTGCACTCAATTTGGAGCTCTGAGGAGAGAGTAGCAGCCTCTGCAAGATTACTGTTGGCGAAGAAGATGATGCAGAAAATTGAAGGAGCAAGACAATGATGGTCACAAGTGTGTGATACTGCTTCCATGTATTTTACAAGTGATTCCAAGTCTTTATATAGACTCTAGGAGTGTTCCACGAGTTTTACAAGTTGAATTTGAATTCAAATGAAGGTGGGAATGGTTGTTGGAGGGAATCAATTCACTTTCCTACAATCTAGGAAAAGTGAAGATCTTGATTGATCTACTTTTAGGTGACTTGATTTGCTTGATTGAATGCAACTTCAACCACCACAAATTCGTGGTATTTGGGCTCTATATTTGTACCTTTACATGTGTACAACTCAAGGCTTTTACAACGATAAATGAGCCATCAAAATATTCTCAAAAAATACAATAAATGAGCATATGAAAAAGAACTCTCCAACGGATATTCTTTCGACGCGATAGCCTTCGATGTAGATCAAATCCACCTCAAGCATAGTGTAAGCTTGATATTCCAACAATGACCAGCCTTCCGACAATATTTGCATCTCTTCTTCTTTTGCAAATCACCATCATTAGAGGAATGAGTGGAAGAGTTATCTTGAGGTTTTGGTTTTGATGAACCCAAAGCTGAACCATACTTGCTTTTCCCCTTTTGTGAGATAGCAAGGGCTTGTGTTCCCTCAATCAAACCACTCCTATTCACTCTAGATTGCTCTTATTGCAAAAGAAGAGACACAACCTCATCAAATGCATACACATTAGGATTTCCTTTTGCAACCAAACGGAGTGTAGTAGCAAAGCTTTGAAACGATTCTGGTAATCATTTCAACAATGTGGAAATGAGTGATGCATCCGGAATGGTCTCATCTATATTTTCCGATTGCTCTTTCAAGTCCTTGATGCATGTTACATACACATCCACCGACTCATTTTCAACCATACATACATCCTCAAGTTGCTTCCTCAAGTATGCAACACGTGCTTCATTACGCACGGCATACAAAGAAGCAAGAGTGTCCCATGCCTGTCGTGATGTAGAACAATATGACGGTTCATAGAAAGTGCAATCAAAGCACGTGCTTGAGCATCTTTTCCATCCCATCTAAGCTGCTCCTATGTAGGTGGAGAAGGAGAAACCACTGTACTGGAAGAAGAAGCTCCATCTGTGACACTAGACTGTGAAGTAGAAGCACCTGCCAGCCTTTGATCTACATCTGCCACTATGTTCCAAAGTTGTTTAGCAACAAGAACATGCTTCATCATGTAAGACCACATCGGATAGTTGGTCCCATCAAGCTTATCTTTAGCTTGAAGCATGCCAAACAAGTCATTGCTGCCTTCCATTTCACAAAAGAACAAGAATGTGACAAAATCTTCACTTCGACGAAAGCTGAAATGAGGGCTGAAATTTCAGCTCACAAACCATCACTGTGATGGCGATTTTGACTGCATGATGGCTTGAAAATGGGGTTAAAACACTAGCACACCTTGTGGAAATGTTTCTTGGCTCCTGAACTTCACAGTTCTATGCTCTGAAGTGGACTTGCACTGTGAAAAGTGCACGCGTGCTGCGATGCAAAAAACCAAAACTTGAGAAGAAGCTGAACCTGGCTCTGATACCACTGTTGTGTATGTGTATAAGAGCAAGAGACACACAAGAAGCACACACAAGGAGCACAAACGCAGCAAGACACATGGAGAAGAAGATGGGTGGAATAGCTCTATCTATTGATGATGAACTCAACTAAAGTAAGAGCTGAATAATATCCCTAAGTACAAAGTACCACCACATATGAGAGTATAAAGTATGTGGTAACATGGGGAAAAAGCCTCTAGCCAGCACTAGAGTACAACGTGCCCATGTATAGGGAAAAGCTTCACATGAAAGATGCTCGAGGAACACATAAGTGTAACAATTCTTTGATCTTCACCTTCAAAATTTGACTAGAAACATAATGCAAATAAGGCCTAGAGAGAGAATATGAAACTTTTCAACCCAAAATTTTCCTACATGCATAAAATGACCTAATTATTCATTGTAAGCATTATCCCCACATTGAAATTCAGAAAGTTCAAAATGAATTATTTCACTAGAAAAGAGGCCTATTACAATGTATGTGTATGCATGTGTGTTATATATACATATGTGTATGTATATATGTAGGTATATATATGTGTGTGTATGCATGTGTGTATATATGTATGCATGTGTGTGCATATATGTGTGTACACATGAGTCAATATGAATGCATGCATGTGTGGTCTACCTTTCTACCTCCCCAATTTCTCCCTCTCTCTTTCTCTCATTCCCTCTCTCTCTCTCTCTCTCTCTCTCTCTCTCTCTCCCTCACACACACACATAAGCGATGATCTACATTGCTTATGCGAGGACCACTCATCCATTTTTTTATGAGTGTCATTTATGTGATGCTCCATATAGGAAGCATCACATAAGTGAGGAATCTCATTTCTTTTTTAATGGGGTATTACTATGGCCCCCATTCTTTTGTGGTGAGTTAGCAGACTCTATAAGCTTGCACATAGAATCACCATGAAGGTAAAGGCAATGTGGCACTATGCCATTTACTCATGGAACCTTTATGGGGGGCGTGAAGGGGGGAGCTTGTCCACTTCGATTGGGTTTGGGGAGTCTAGCCTCCTAGCATAGAGGGCCGAGGCTATAGTAGTTTTGTTTCTATATATCTTATTTTGTATTTTTTCTCTCCTGACTATGTTTGTCTATATTGATTCACTTTGAAAAAGCTATATAAGGATGCCATAAGCGACACTTTACATAGCAGTATGCATAAGTAAGCACTTCCCCTTCTAACTCGTAAAAATTTCCCCTTCTAAACTTCATATCGAAGCAATGAGTGGAAGGCACCATCTTTATAGCATGAATCCTCTTGGCGATTTAAGAATTTTAGTTCTCTATCTCTTTCTTTCTGTTTCCTTCACATCCTATTTTTTATTTATATATATCTATTGGTATATTTTCGTTTCATAGTTTCCTATAGTTCTAGTCCTATAGGTGTGGGTATGTGTGTCACTATATGCATAAAGAATTATTTATTTCTGTCAGTATTCACGTTGCTATAACAATGTATAGATACTTAATAAGCCTCAAGAATTAGAAATAACATAACAAATAAGAATTAAGAAAATAATATGTATAACTGTCGATATACAGGTTAAAAGAGAAGAGGAAAATAAAAAACCATGCTTTTTGACATATTTACTAATGGTTATACCAATGATAAACCATCAACGACTACCTATATTCATAAGCCCAAATTAGCATTTGGGATTACTCATTCTGTTTCTATTAGAAAAAACAATGCCTACCAACTTTAGCTCAATTCGCAAGCATAAAAAAACCAATTTCTCTTTGTAGCGTCCATTTGCAAATGAATATCCATACATAGATTAAGAAGGAATATCTAGATTCTCATTGGAAAGTGTGATAATGTAACGGATTATGAAGAAAAAAACCGACTATCGTACTGTGAAGTAGAGAAGTCAAACTGATGTATAAATCAAGCTATTTGTTGAACAACTTGTATCAGATATTTAATTGAAGACATGTGAGTCTTCATTGAGGAAATAAAATGTTCTAGTATGATAATGTAAGTGGCATCATCTTAAAGAAGAACATCGCTTACCATGCAAGATCAAAGCATGTCAAAATCCACTATCAGCTTGTTCATGAGATGGTTATTCGCACAGAGTGGAGCAAAGCTACGCCAAAATTGGAAAATCAATAGTTCATTTTCTGATAATGTAGAAGAAAGATTTCTCTAATTTAAAGAACTTCTTAGAAGATTATGAAATTTTGAGTATCGTTTAATGTTCGGTGTCATATTTATAGATTTTTATATTTTCTCCTTGTGTAAAAACGCATGCGAAATGAAATAAAATTTGCTATTAACGTTCTGGTTGGGCCAGCACGACAGATTCCGTATAGTACTAGTAGGACCGATCAAGGTTGCCGATCTCTGCGACCGTCGACTAAAGGTTGCCGATCTCTACGACCGTCGAGAAAAGGCTAGAATCTATCCATATACCAAAGACAACAGCATTTCAATGTGACTGGGTCGCTCAATAGGAAGAAGTGCAAGGGAAGGGTTAGCGTAAAGGAGAAATCCTTTGAAGCACGGAGATATGCAAGGCGGAAGATGGGACGAAGGCAATTTCCAAGACCGACAGCGTTTGAGGGCGATTCCAAATCCCCTCCATCATGACCACGAGATCAGTTCAGTGGATGCCCTTAGTGCACAGAATAGACATCAACAGAGGGATCAACCCCAGACACAACAGGAGGGTCCTGTGTCCTTCAAGCTTAAGGCAGCGCTCGTGATTGGCGGCATCTTCCAGTTTCTGGTGGTGGTTGCTCTGGTCGTCGCAATTGTCCTCATTGTGACCACGTCTCAGACTGTCAACGGAGCAATGATCGTCTACTCAGATTACATGCCGTTCACGTCTCTCCCTCTCTCTCTCTCTCTCTCTCTCTCTCTCTCTCTCTCTCTCTCTCTCTCTCTCTCTCTCTCTCTCTCTCTCTCTCTCTCTCGCGATCTCTGAAAGGACAATCGTTATTTACGTGAACGGACGATGTTCAGTATTGCGTCCCCTTGCCACGGAATTTAAGTAGCTGATCTCTGTATCTATTTCTCCATTTATGCACAGAGTCTAATTCGAACGAATCTCGGTCCGACCAATCCCTGTCCATGCGGCAATACATCTCCATGTCGTCTCATTCTACAATTCAGACTGCTTCACGTCGTATATGGAATTAGTTAATTTTCGGTGCATATTTTATGCCTCTTATGTATCCAGATTCTCGCATCTGGATATTCTCTTGCTCTACTTGCTTATTTCATTCTCCGTGTAGTATATCCACTTCAAAAACTGTTGCCTGTAGGTGAAAACCACTAGTTGCTTATTTCGCTCTCCGTGTATTGCATCGGCTGAAAAAGCTGTTGGCTGTATGCAAGAAGCACTATCCGATTTGAAGTGCCGGCAAACATGACTGGGAGCTAGCATTTACCATTTACAGTGTCGAATGAGATCCGTTACCATAACTGCATACATTCTTTTTCATTTTGATCTTCTAGCGACGTCTTCGCTCTCTCTGTTACAAAAATGTGAATATGTATGTAGGTATGCCTTCATCACTGCGATTGTGGCAGTCGTATACTTGATTTGCGACATGGGCTCGTCCGTTTTCCGACTCGCTGTGGAACAGTGGCCTGCTACTAAGGAAATATTGCTCTGGATAACATTTATCGGAGAGCAGGTACGTTTCATTGGATCTTAGCATCTTCAGAGAGAGAGTGAGAGAGAGAGAGAGAGAGAGAGAGAGATTTCTTCACACAGGTAATTATATATGTGTTGGTGACTAGTGCAAGCGCCTGTGCTGCAGCCCTCACATTATTTGACAAGTTCGAGAAATGCGACGAATACGATAAGTTCTGCACTCAGCTTAAGGTCGCAATTGCTGTCCTCTTTGTGGGTGCTGTAATGCTGGTCGTCCCAGTTCTCGTATCGACATACTGTTTCTACACTAGAAGAATGTAAATCTTGTAGGAAAATATATTATGCAGTGCGCGTGGATGTTCCTCAGAGATCAACACATGTAGGCAGTTTTCTGGATCACGTCTTCCCCCGAAGTTCCCCGTCACATATCGCTCATGCACATGAATGCACGGTGCCACATCAGTACATTCTATCGTAAGAATGGACGAGGCGCACCATTGATAAATATAGCATAAATAAAGCGCACCAAGGATCATCGCACATATGACTTTCGTATGAATAATCCGAAGAACATGAAGGAATGAGTCCTCGAGGTACGCATCTGGAGGACGCAGCTTCTGCATTCAAGCTGAGAGGAATAGGAAGTAATTATTGAACGTCTTGTTATGTCTATAGAATGAGGTAAGAAATAAGATTCTGTATTGCTAGAGATGATAAACTTAAAACACTTTTCATTTAGAGGACCCAAAGACATCTGATGCATATATGTTCACATTCTGGATAATAAGATTAAGCAGTTTTTATTTCTTACTAGATTTCTTATTCAAAGACTACTTCCTTTTTCCTACTTGCTGTTTTTTCCCATTCGGGATCTGTATGCATTCTATTTGCTAGTAGATTGCTTACATTCTTCTTTTGCGGATTTGCTTAGCTTTCTAACCTCCAAGTTGTCGAATCCTATGCTTTTCTTCTGTATATTCCCGTCACGAAATTATAATCTGTTCGTTGAATCGTGCACTATCTACTTACTATGTGATTCTGAACTAGTGGCTCGACCTGCTATGACGGATATCGTCATGGACAACGATTCTCAAAATAGATAAGCAGAAGATCACTAATAGCAAATATGCTTTTCTTCTGGATGTTCCCGTCACGGAATTATAATCTGTTCGTCTCCGTATCGTAGTCAGAAAAGGGAATAGTAATAATACGTTTTGTTTCTCAAAATAGGGAGTTTTAAACTCTGAGCACAACCTTGTTTTGATGTACCTGGACATGATCAGCAGGAAAGGGCGCAACGATAATGTACACAAACACAGAGACGAAAAGGACAATCATTTTCCCTGCATAAGCCTTGATGTAGAGGTCAAGGATATCCTTTAATGAAAGTAAAATATTAGAAGGTGTATCTAAATGTTCTCGATGTTTTTCGCTTTTTATTTGTAGCATACAAGGCTTTCCTGAGCTTAGACAAATAGAAAGGGCATGCAAAATCTGCACACATATTTTTCTGCTCCCTGTAACGTATCTCTAACGAAACCTGTATTCCCAAAAGGGTGGTTGAAATAGAAATGAAACAAAGACTGGGTCTCACTCCTCTTGGACTCTTTTGTTCGTCATCTTTCAAAGCATCAACCGATTATTTATATCTTAGCTATCGATTCTTGCTTCTTCATGCGGCTTTTTTTGTGCCTTCATTGTACATCTCATTTCATCTTTACACACACCTACAGCCAACAGTCTTCCATAATGCTGTTGATGTGCATCTACGCCATGATGAACTTGGGCAATGATATAAAGTTGTGCAGGTGGGATCTTTTAACGCGCAAAAAAGTACACGGGAAATGGAAATCAATCTCTGAGCAGCCCACGATTATGTCATTATTATTAGTAACCAAGTTCTTGAATTTACGCTTGCTGGACCACGTCAATATATATGATTTTCTGATCTTCAATCTAACAGTGGGATTTGCATGCAAATTACATGCTTATATAGAATGATGAGAGTGAAACGGGAATGAAATAGAATTATATAATGTAAGTTTTCACGATCTATTCTTAAAAAGTTTTCGAACACAGACTCACCAATCTTTGTTGGAAGTTTTCATGGACGAAACGATAATGAACTTTCATAAACTCTGAGATTTGCATGGTAGCTACATTGTTTCCCATTCTTATGTTGTTCGAATATTTTAAGAATACGATCACTTTTTGATCACTCTCAAACTCCTTGTCTTTGAGACAACATTGTCTCCGCATTTCTAGATTCATGGATTCAATGATTCATCTCTCCTGAGATTTTAGTACGTGAAAATGCTAGATTTTGTTTTCTTGCGAGTCCAAGGACTCGTTTTGATTTCTATATGAGAACGCGAATCTTTATTGTACGAGCCAGCAAGTTATATTTCCTACCCTGTTTGCATTTGGATCTCGGCATACATATCAATAAAAGTAACTCTCAGAAAATAGTCCAAAATATCATGTCGCTGTTACAGAGCTTGAGAATATACCATGCATTAATTAATACACCATACAAATGGAAATTAAAAAATAACTTCTACTATTTGATATATAAATGTAAATCCGGACCATTTTATTGTATACGGTTTCAACGTAGATATACTTTGAACCTTGAAAAGACTTTACATTTTACAACAAATATGATATGAATCACGTTTATAAACTGGAAACAAAAATTTACAAAGGATCTTCCTAGCATTAAATGTAGTTTCCCTAATGGAAAAGAATTGCATAAGTAGCTTTAATTTAATACCATTAAGATACATACCTTGATTGGGTACCTAGAAGATTAACATTAGGTTATGCTCACTAATCAGGGATTGTCTTCAAAATAGTCTTAGTAATAAGTCTTGGTGCCTGCGCAGCTATGGCGGCTCCATTGAACACATACGGGACACTCAGACGAGAGAGATAGAGATCAGATAAGCCACTCGGCATGTGGCGGTGAGCCCGCATGTTTCTTTACCTTAGAATAAGAGTTATAGTATTTGTAATGCCACGTCATCAAATCTCCCCCTCAATCTTAGAATGAGCTTGAATACAAAATGAAAAAAATACATATGTCGATACAAGATGAAATAACATGAAATGAAATGTAAATACAAACTAAAGCTTTCTAACTCCTAAAGCTTCTCTGAAGTAGGTGAACTTTTCTTTGGGAAGAGCTTTGGTGAAGATATCCATGACTAGTGTTGATATGAATCAACTCCACTTCTCCTTCGATGACCTTCTCACGAACAGTGATAATGAACTTTGATGTGCTTCGATCTCGCATGATAAATTGGATTCTTCGATAGCATAATGCTGCTCACATTATCATAGTAGATGACCACCTTTCCGTCGATGTAGACTCCCATGTCTTCGAGTAGGTACTTAATCCATGTTGCTTCACAAACGGCTTGTGTAATGCCTCTATATTCAGCTTCGGTACTTGACAAAGCGACAGTTGGTTGCTTCTTGATACTCCAAGAAATGATTGTACTTCCAAGCGAAAATGAAAATCCACTCATTGATGTTCGATCCATGACATTTCCTGCCCAATCCGCATCTGTGTATGCATATATACATGGCTGAACTTTTCTCTCATAAAACAAGCCAAAATTACATGTTCCTTTCACATATCGCAATATGCGTCGCACTGCATCCATGTGCACTCTACATGGTTTATGCATAAACTGACTCACCAAACCAACTGCAAAACTCAAATCTAGTCTTGTCTTTGTTACATAAATCAAACTTCCAACCATCTTTCTATACATATTGGCATCATGCAAGTACTTTCCATCATCCATAAGCTTAACATTAGCATCAAGCGGCCTATGAACAGGTTTGCAAGCACTCATACTAAATTCTCTCAAGCATTTCCAGCATATAATTGCATTGTATCATCCAAATTTCCTCTTTCATTGAAATTACTTCAATTCCTAAAAAGTACTTTAGCTCTCCCAAATATGACATCAAAAATTCAAATTTTAGTTTCCTTTTCAAATCATTAATCCTCTTCTCATTGTTGCTAGTAATGATCAAATCATCAACATAGATCACTATTAGAATCCTTTTGCTTCCTTGATTCCATACAAGCAGTGAATAATCAGCCTTCGATTGTATAAATTTCAGATCCAACAAATTCTTCGTGAATCGTTCACACCATGCTCTTGGTGCTTGTTTCAATCCATAAAGCGCTTTCTTTAACTTTCATACATAGTCAGGATATTTTGGATGCACATAACCTTCTGGTTGTTGCATATAGACTTCCTCATGCAATTCACCATTTAAGAATGCATTCTTAATGCAACAGCGTAGCGACAGTAATTACTCATGAATGAATGACTCTCCTCCCAACCAAATGCCTCTATATATAGCTCTCTCCAGGGGACTACCTTCTTGGGCAGGTGAATGCTAATCATCCAAGTGTCAGCCATGTAACTACATGTACGCCAAGTGTCCAGTGGATGCTTCTAGAAGGTTCTAGAGCTCTTTGGGCAAAATACTCTTCCCATGTACCTCATGGGGATTGAACCCAAGACCTCGTCCTTCACATCCTTGAGACTTAACCACTAAGCTAAGTGGTTCACTTGTTCACAAGAGCACAAGACCTCCTAGTAAGTCTAAACTCGAGATCTTTGGTCATACACACTGATGACCAAACGGTGTCCGATTTCAGATCTGTCTGAACCTTCTTTATTTGGGACCAACTTAAAACTTGAAAGCTGGAAAACGTCGTTGGATTGTGGAAACTTTTTCCCATGTTGAACTTTCTTCAGTTCCATCCTTCCATTTTACTAAGCACTCTTCATACAAGTGGCTTCTTGTACGTTTATCTCGGGTGCGAAGTATCCTTTCAGGTTCATGAGGAACTGTTTCATTTACTGGAATAGGAAGTATGACCTGATGTCCAACTAGATTATCTGAATCTGTTAGACTCTTCCTAAGTCGGCTAACATGGAACACTGGATGAATCCAACTATCATCTGGAAGTTGTAATTCATAAGCCCACAAACCAACTTTCTTGGTGATTGGAAAAGGACCGCAATATCTAGGCGACAACTTGGCGCATTGACCAGTCTTGAACTTTTCCGATCTTTCAGGAATACGAAGATAAACTTGATCGCCAACCTGAAAAGTAACATCTCTTCGCTTTGGATCGGCATAAGCTTTTGCACGATCTTGAGCTTTCTTTAAGTTTTCTTTAGCTAACTTGAGCTTAAAGTTCATGTCTTGAAGGAACTCTTGAGCTGCTTGAACTCGTTCATTATGAAGTCCCACTGCATAAGGAGACCTAGGCTGGAAACCATACATTAACATGAATGGGCTAAATTCAGTTGATGTATTCTTGGCACTATTATAGGCAAATTCAGCTAAAGGAAGATAATCTTCCCAATCAGTCTGTTTGGAAGTAACATAAGCTCTAAGTATGTCTTCCAAAATCTGATTGACTTTCTCTGTCTGTCCATCCGTCTGGGGATGTTCAGCTGTACTTAAACTTAGTTTAGTTTCAAGTCTACTAAAGACTGCTCGCCAAAAATGACTTGTAAATCGAGCATCTCTATCAGAAACTATGTCTACTGGAAGACCATAGAGTCTATAAAGTTGATTTACAAATATTTTTGCAAGTTCTGGAGTCTTATAAGTAGTCTTGACTGGTATAAACTGAGCAAGTTTAGTCAATCGATCAACTACAACCCAGACTGAATCAAAGCCCTTCTGAGTGCGGGGTAATCCAGAAATGAAATCCATGGAAATACTTTCCCACTTTCCTTTGGGAATTTCCAAAGGATGCAGCAATCCTCCAACTTTAAGTCGTTCAAACTTATTGACTTGACATTTATGGCACTTAGACACATAGTTTTGCACATCTCGATGCAAACTAGGCCAATAAAAATGTCTTTTCACTAACTCATAGGTTCGGTTAATACCAGGATGTCCTGCACTTGGAGCATCATGGCATTCGAAAAGTACTTGATTTCGTATGTCCATTCTACTTGGGACACAAACCTTACCTTTATAAAGCAAATATTCATCTTGGAGAGAATAGTGTTTAAACTTTCTCTCAGAAGTACTTGCTTCAGTTTGTTTATCTTGTTCAGCTGCTTTCCATGCTTGACTGAAGCTTGGATCCTCTTTGCAGCTTCCTTTCAAAGTTGAAATAAATTCACTTTGAATTTGTACAAAACTTAGATTGTTCAACATAGGCATCCGACTTAAGGCGTCTGCCACTGCATTGAACTTTCCTTTTCTGTACCTGAGCTCATAATCGAACTCTTGTAACTGTTCGGCCCATCTAGCTTTTCTACCTCTAAGATCAGGTTGGTTTGCAAACCACTTTATGCTCTCTTGATCAAAAACTATGGTCAGCTTTGATCCATATAGATAATGGCGCCATTTCTTTAGAGCATTTATAATAGCGAACATCTCTCGCTCATAGGTAGAGTAGTTTTGCTGAGCAGGACTTAGCTTTCTACTCTCGAAAGCTATTGGTCGACCATCTTGGCTTAGTACTGCTCCTACTGCAGATGAACTTGCATCTGTCTCTAATTGGAAAGGCTTGTTCGGATCTATGATCTGTAGAACCGGGGCCGATGCTAAAGCAAGTTTAAGTTCTTGAAAACTCTTTGCTTGCTCTTCTTTCCAATTTAACTTTTGATGCTTCCCTTTGAGTTGATCCGTCAAAGGTACTGCAATCTTGGCATATCCAGCCACAAACTTCCGATAATATCCTGCCAATCCAAGAAAACTTTGTAGTTCTCGAACCGTCTTGGGCTCAGGCCATTCAAGAATCACTTGGACCTTTTCAGGGTCAACTTTGATTCCTTCCGCGGAAATAATATGGCCTAAATACTTTACTTCTGGGGTAAAGAATTCACATTTTGACTCTTTACCGTAAAGTTTATTATCGCGAAGAAGTTGAAAAACTTTTTTCAAGTGCTCTAAGTGACTTTCATGATCTTTACTGTAGATCAGAATATCATCGAGAAAATCTACTACAAATTTTCCCAAATACGGCTTAAGCACTTGATTCATCAAAGTCATAAATGTTGCGGGTGCGTTTGTCAACCCGAACGGCATCACTAAAAACTCGTAGTGGCCAAACTTTGTTCGAAAGGCTGTTTTAGGAATATCATCAACTTTGATTCTGATCTGATGATAACCTTGGCGTAAATCAATCTTAGAAAAGATTGTAGCTCCCTTTAAACTATCGAAAAGATCTTCGACTAGTGGCATGGGATACTTGTTCTTTATCGTAAGATTGTTTAACGCCCTATAATCTACACACAGCCTCATAGTTCCATCTTTCTTTTTCACTAGAAGGATGGGTGCTGCCCATGGAGACTGGCTTGGGCGGATAAATCCTTTATCCAAATACTCTTGGATTTGATTTTCCACCTCTTGATTTTGGACATAGGGGAGGCGGTATGGGTTTTGAGATTTTGGCTTGGTACCCGGAAACAGATCTATGCTGTGATCGATGTTTCCACGAGAGGGTGGCAAGCCGTAGGGGAGTTCCTTAGGGAACACATCTTTAAATTCCTTCATTAAATTGTTAAATTTAACATAAATTTCTCGAGGAATAAAGGACGAGACATAAGAAACTTGATTTATATTATCAGAATCTGTTACATCTGTGCCAAGGACAAGAAAAGCTTGGGTCCTGGCTTCATTATTTACAAGTTTCTGTAGTTCAGTGTATGATATCAAAGGGATACTTGGAACATCATGCTCACCCTTGATCTTGTACACAATTCCGTCACGCTGGAATTCCAAAGTATGTGTAAAATAACACCTGGTCAATGAAGGACCTAGACTCCATAGCCACTCTCTCCCTAAAACGAGATCTACCCGATCCATATTCATTATTTGGAAGTCCAAGGTGTCTTTAAATCCTTGGATTTCTAGTTCCAAATTACAAATCATTGTGTCCCAAACACGGGTGTCTTGACCGTGCATCATGGAGACAATGTATTTATGAGGCGATGGTTCCTGAGGAAGAGCCAGTTTTTTTACTAACGCATAATTGATAAAATTATGCGTAGCAGAGTCATCCACCATTATCCGGATGGTGTGACCTTTTACTGATCCATGCAACTTGACCAAATCATGTGGACCAAACTCTTGAGGTTGCCACATGTTTTTGGAGATTTGACATGAATGGGTACTGTCGCAGTGCATAATCTGAACCTTCTTTGCACTCGAATTTGCATCCAAGTTCAAAGATTGAATCAGATGGATTTGCTGCTTACCCTTTCCCTTACTTTCTCTTCCGACTGGACAGGCACGGCTTCGATGTCCAGGCTTAAGACATTTAAAGCACAAGTTTTCTTTTTGCGCTTTATCATGATCTTCTGGAGAAAGGATGTGTCTAAAAACACGAGGTTTCTTAGACACCCTTTCACTAGATCTAGTCCCTTTACCCTTACGCTTAAAGTTATTCTTCTGGGAATAACTGCTTTCCTGCGTGACATCCAAGCGTGAATTGTCCTCATAAATCTGTGCGACCTTAATCGCCTCTTCAAGGGATTTAGGCGCATGCCTCTTAACTTCATTACGAATTCGCTGGTTAAGTCCTCTGACAAAACCGCGAAGTCGATGGAAGTCATCTAAGTTCTTTAACTTCAGAATTACATCTCTGTATTCTGAAATATACACCAATAGCGGTCTACCCTTCTGCTGAATTTTATCCCAAGCTTCCCAATTGCGTTCCTCCTCATTCTCGGGGAGAAACTCTTTCTTGAAAAGATGGGAAAATTCATTCCAAGTGGTGGGTTTCTTGTGAGTCTCAGAGAGACTCATCCACCATGTATAAGCTTTCGGTCCTAGCGACAAACTGGCTTCTACTACTCTCACATGATCCGGGGTATGTTTGAGTTCATGGACATCTTTCCATTTCTCTAAGAAAGTCAAAACCGCGTCCTTATTCCTATCCTTATCCTCTCCAGAGAAATAAGGAGGACGGATCTCCTTTCCCAAGGAAAGATCCACAGGGCGGTTATGAGTTTCTAACATACCTACCGAAGCAACGCACAAGGGAGTAGAAGACGCTAGACTCAAACGGCTCATACTTCCCGCTAAAGGAAACATGTCTATTTGGGGAGAGGATAATTCCTTATCCTTTTCCATCCTAACAGACATCGGTGAAGTTGCGATCGTATCTGTGTGACTACCTAAAATAGTCTTACTGATATCCTTAGGCGTCTGAAGTAAGTTCAGAATGGCCTTAAGGTGATCCTGGATTCCATCAACAGATTGACGGAGTACTGCAACCTCATCCGGAATGCTGGACAACTGTCCAAGCTTTTGCTCAACTAGCAACATCCTACTTTCCATATCTTTCCTCTCATTTAAAGTAGTGTTTGTTTCCCCTTTTCTCGCAGAATCCTCAACGTCTAATGCTACAATCGCTGATTCTATTTTAGATGCATCAGACGCATGACTAGTATTTGAAACCATAGGTGCAGATGAATGCAATGCACGTGCAACTATTGGTGGTCTAGTCATGAATGAGGATGTTACTAACATAGGAATGGAAACATACATGGACGCACTAGTAGTACTTGTAAACGAAACGTGGCTAGAAGTCCCCTCCATCGCACACAAAGCGTTATTAAACTTACTAAGTATTCCTAACGCAAGAAGTGTGTGCAACAAAATCAAAAGAGCTATGCAAGAATATCACAAGAAATCGTCCCTGATGATTTGGTCCGTTGAGGTCGACTTGATTCTAGCCGAAAGTGCTAGAATTATGACGAAGATAGGCCTCCTGATCTTCACTCCACAGCTCCACTTCTGTTGAACTTTACTCGAACTTTTAGCTTTCTACAGCTTGGACCACCACAGAAATGTACTCGAGTTCGGATGGGAAATAAACAAACTCCAAAGGTTAATCAAAATGAGATGATTTCGGCTCGGGATTAGCAGAGCAGAGATTTAATTCAACTTGTATATGTTATGCAGAGAATGAAATCACGAAGAACCTTTACTTCAGTGGATAAAGCCCTGAAGTTTCTCTGCAAGGTCGTGCGATCGAATCCCGGCGCCCTCCCGATGGTAGTTCAGCTTTTTTGGCCGGGTGAAGATGTCTGCTTCAGCGCGAATTAAGAGAGATTAGTTACCTTCTCAGCAGTACTCCCGTGTACTGTTGTGGGGTAATGGATAGGCGGACACGCTCGCTTAAGCAGGTCTCGTGTTCGATCACCCGCGGACGTGCAGTAGAGAGGATCAACCTTTTTGGCCCCTATTTGAGAGCTTCTTCAGGAGTTCAGCTAGTACTTCTGCTGTATCTTCACGCCGACGGTGATGCTCTTCTAGATAGAGCAGCGTGCTCCAATCGGGGGGACGGGGGTTCGATCACCCTCTGCTTCACCAGAATATTTTCTTTTGGATCTTCTTCGATGAAACCTCCCTCAGCGAACCGATGATTGTATAACGATCTGCTCCATAAAGAATAGCACGAACGGCGCTTCTCTCCGTGGATAAGGCAGCGCCCTCTCAACAGAGGGGCGCGAGTTCGATTCCCCCTTAGCACACAAAGATGAGTAACTTTTTAATACTCTCTTGCTCTAAGCTAAAGCATGAGAATGATTTCGACAAGCATCTTAATGCGGGCGGGGGCAGAATTCGCACGTCAAAAGTCCGAGCAAGAAGATGAAAGCTATGGAGATGGCTCTGATACCAATGCAACAGCGTAGCGACAGTAATTACTCATGAATGAATGACTCTCCTCCCAACCAAATGCCTCTATATATAGCTCTCTCCAGGGGACTACCTTCTTGGGCAGGTGAATGCTAATCATCCAAGTGTCAGCCATGTAACTACATGTGCGCCAAGTGTCCAGTGGATGCTTCTAGAAGGTTCTAGAGCTCTTTGGGCAAAATACTCTTCCCATGTACCTCATGGGGATTGAACCCAAGACCTCGTCCTTCACATCCTTGAGACTTAACCACTAAGCTAAGTGGTTCACTTGTTCACAAGAGCACAAGACCTCCTAGTAAGTCTAAACTCGAGATCTTTGGTCATACACACTGATGACCAAACGGTGTCCGATTTCAGATCTGTCTGAACCGGCCAGACCCTTGGATCATAGACTTACTTTATTACACTTAACATCCATTTGATACAATTTCCAATTGTTCATAGCAGCCCATGCAATCACACTTCTTACCGTTGTCATTTTCACAATTGGACTAAACGTTTTATCATAATCCAATCCATGTACTTGTGCATATTTAGTTTGCAACTAGATGCGCTTTAAATCTTTCCAATGAACCATCACTTTTGCACTTCACTTTGTATACCCATTTACATCCAATAGCTTTCTTACTCGGTGGTAATCTCACTAAATCCCATGTATCATTCTTCTTCAATGCAATCATCTCATCATCCATTGCTTTACACCAATCTTTACTTTGTGACGCATCATGAAAATTCTTTGGTTCCTAATGCTTAATTCTTTCTGTCATGTATGCATAATGAAGCTTCATAGACTTATTGTATAGATTCAGTCTATCCAGCGGATGTTTTACTCTCGTAGATCATCTCAAAGGTGTTTCTTCATGTGTCTCTTTTCTTGCATGTTGAGGAACATATTTCTTCTTTAAATTTTTCAACATGCCAGGCGTAACTATCTCAACGTCAATATCCGAATTAGATATGTACTCTCTCATCTTCTCTTTCCCTTTCTCCTTTCTCCTTGCACAGTCTTTTGCATTTTCACTCCATGACGTTTCAGGTGTAGGAAACTCATATAAGCCATAGTCTTGACTCTCTTCATGGTCAAAATTCCTACGACTTGTTCTTGGCTCATCATGAACATTATGCATAGAATCATCCCTATCAAACTCTATCACAACCATGTCTTTGGGTGCATACCATGATGATTTTTCATCGAGTATAACATATCTACTCACTATACATTCTTTTATAACAGGATTATAACATCAATATGCTTTCTTCTCTTCCGAGTATTCAGCAAATATGCACTTTTTAGATTTTGCCTCAAACTTGTGTCTCAACTGACTAGGAACATGGGCATAACAAATACTTCCAAAAACTTATAAATAGCTAACATTAGGTTTATGCTTCCATAGCCTCTCATAAGGTATGAGATCATGAACCATGCCTGTGGGAGCTCTATTTATAACATGCACAGCTGTATGACAAGCTTCTGCCCAAAACATATCTGGCATGTTCTTTTCATTCAACATGGCTCTAGCAACTTCCTCAATCACACGATCACTTAGGTACTAATCCAAATCTCTTGAGATATATTCTCCCACTCAATCTGATTGTAGGCATTTTATATACATTCCCAACTGCTTTTTAATCATATTTGTGAATCTTATAAAGCACTCAAAGACTTCACTCTTATGCTTCAGGAAGTAAATCCATGTATATCGACTATAATCATCAACGAATATCAAAAAATATAGCAAGCCACCAACTGATTTTGTTCTAGTAGGTCCAACCACATCACTATGGATAAGCTCTAGAGGTCTCCTCCTGTGCATTTCTCTTCTTGGAAGCTTCATACGTTGATGTTTTCCAAATCATGCGCATGCTTCACAAATTCTTTCAAAGTTTAAATGACCAAATCTTGGTAGTCCACACACTAAAGTTTGCTTCTCCATAGACTTCAATTTCCTCAAATTGATATGACCAATTTGTTTATGCCATAATTCTGCTATATCTGACTATTCACTATTCTTGGCATACATACTTTCATAAAGAGGTGTGCCCATATCAAAGGTGAACAATCTACCCATCTTCTTTTCATGACCAAGCAATTTCCCTCTTTTGCCATACTTGAAATCATGTATGAAACAACCATGTTTGTTGAAAATTACTTCCATGTCCTGATCCGTAAGCTGACCAACCGAAACTAGGTTCTTTGTAATGCTAGGCACATGTAAAACATCACTTAAAGTGTTCAAAACACCATTATTCTGTATGAGCGGTACATTTCCAACATCGTTAATCAGGTGTAAGGTATCATCGTCAGTTGCCACATATTCTTTAAACTTCAAGGTCTCTTTTGACTCAAACCAATCTCCTATGCTCTACCATCAGTAGAGTTGAAATTGTGGAATTATTTGCACAAAAGACATCTATAATGCCATCGATCTGATTCCCTTCTCACTTTGCAAAGTTTTAGGTTTTCTTGTGATTCATATCCAAATGTTCACCTGTGCAAGTGGCTATGGCTGCAACAGCATCAATTAAGCCCCTCTATCATTACTAGTGGCTAATATTGAGTCTGAAGTGCTTCTTATTCTGTTCGGCTTATTATTCTGTTCGATGGACAGTGGATAACTGAAGCATCATCTGATTTGACCCCCGCCTTCCATAGGCTCTGACATGGAACGACGACGACAGAGAGAGAGTCAAAGACTTCTGCAATTGCGCGCGATGACGAGTTCAATTCACAGAGTTTTTACGCAGAGATGGGGACAACGAAAGCGTTCGCGGAAACAATGGGGATCGATCTTCCTACTCCTCGCTTGTGGCTGTGGGTTTGATGTAGGCAGGCTCTGATACCATGCGCAGCGATGGCGGCTCCATTGAACACATACGGGACACTCAAACGAGAGAGATAGAGATCAGATAAGCCACTCGCCGTGTGGTGGTGAGCCCGCGTGTTTCTTTACCTTAGAATAAGAGTTACAATATTTATAATGCCACATCATCAATAAGGCGATCATTGATAATATCCATGAAAAAAATGTATCTTCATGATTCTAAAAAGCCTACTTATAGAGAAACATTTCCTTGTCACATGTCACACATTTATTATAATATTTGGCTTGTCAAAAAGGTATAAAAGGCCTATAAATGTTTCTCAATTCTATCCTCTTAATTCTTCATATTTTGAGAGGAATCAAGTCTAGAGTGAACACTGGTCTCTATGTTTATGTTGAGTGAAGGTAGAGAGTAGCCTATCTTGGAGGGATTGGTTGTCATAGTAGAATCAAGAATTTGGAGTCTTATTCTATGAGTCAAAAAGGTTACAAAATCTAGTTTGAGTGGCTGGAATCTCTTAGGTTCATCCCTTAGGAAGTCAAGGAACCATTGATTTGAGTGAATAGAGGTCTATGTGAGTATTGTTATGAGACCATTCTAGCTTCCAGCTACATACGGAAGTTAAGAATTCTCTCATTAGTAGTATCAAAGCAACTTCAACACACAAACACATGCAAGAAGTACTAGAAGGATCTATTCAAGGATTTGGAAGAAGAGGTG
This sequence comes from Ceratopteris richardii, assembly GCA_020310875.1. Taxonomy (NCBI): domain Eukaryota; kingdom Viridiplantae; phylum Streptophyta; class Polypodiopsida; order Polypodiales; family Pteridaceae; genus Ceratopteris; species Ceratopteris richardii. Next base: position 16,109,225 of record CM035442.1, on the reverse strand, counting down.
CTACTGATTAAAGATCAAGGGCATACGTACAAATCAACAGAAGTGCCCTAGTGAAGAAGCACAATATCTATCACATATGCTTTGCGAATTTGGAGAAATAAGGTAAACTCCACAATTGACATCACTCTTGATGCATCATAGAGACTTGCAAAAGTACATTAGAGTACAACATGTTGTAATATAGCACCCAAATTGAAAAGTTTGATAACAAAAACTATCAGCCATGGAAGTTTAGATTGTCTAGAATTCTCATCGTCAAAGTTTTATGGGGACTCGTTAATGGAGACAATTTCAAGCATAGATTGCGGGAATAGTATGCCCCCTGCTTAGCATGCCTGCTCCTTGCTTGTGCATTTTCGTCTCACTTTATGTAGCCATAGCTCACACTCTGCTATGTGTGAACAACTCTCTCTCTCTCTCTCTCTCTCTCTCTCTCTCTCTCTCTCTCTCTCTCTCTCTCTCTCTCTCTCTCTCTCTCTCTCTCTCTCTGCCATCACTGAAAGGACAATCGTTAAATTACGTGAACGAACGATGGTTCAGTATTGAGTCCCCTGGCAACGGAATTTAAGTATCTGATCTCTGTATCTACTTCTCCATTTACTCACAGAGTAGGTCCGACTAATCCCTGCCCATGCGCAATACATCTCCATGTCGTATCATTCTACTATTCAGACTGTTTCACCTCGTATATGCAAATAGTTAATTTTCTGCGTATATTTTATGCCTCCATGTATCCCGATTTTCCCATCTGGATATTCCCTTGCTCTACTTGCTATCTCATTCTCCCTGTAGTACATCCCCTTCAAAAGCTGTTGCTTATCTCGCTCTTCGTGTATTACATCTGTTGGCACTAGGTGACAACCACTATCCGATTTGAAGTGCCGGCATTTTTTATTTACACTGTCGAATGAGATTCGTAGCATAAGTGCAGACATTCTTTTTCATTTTGATCTTCTAGCGACGTCTTCGCTCTCTCTGCTAACAAAATGTGAATATGTATGTAGGTATGCCTTCATGACTGCGATTGTGGCAGTCGTATACCTGATTTACGACATGGGCTCGTCCGTTTTCCTTCTCGCCGTGGAACAGTGGCCTGCAGCTAAGGAAATATTGCTGTGGATAACATTTATCGGAGAGCAGGTACGTTTCATTGGATCTTAGCATCTTCACAGAGAGAGAGAGAGAGAGAGAGAGAGATTTGTTCACACAGGTAATTATATATGAGTTGGTGACAGGTGCAAGCGCCTGTGCCGTAGCCCTCACATTATTTGACAAGTTCGAGAAATGCCACGAATACGATAAGTTCTGCACTCAGCTTAAGGCCGCAATTGCTGTCCTCTTTGTGGGTGCTGTAATGCTGGTCGTCCCAGTTCTCGTATCGACATACTGTTTCTACCTTAGACGAATGTAAATCTTGAAGGAAAATATATTATGCAGTGCGCGTGAATGTTCCTCAGAGACCAACACATGTAGGCAGTTTTCTGGATCACGTCTTCCCCGTCGCATCGTTCTTGCACAAGAATGCACGGTGCCACATCAGTACATTCTATCTCAAGAATGGACGAGGCGCACCATTGATAAATATACCATAAATAAATTGCCGCAAGGATCATTGCACATGCTGTCTCGGGAAACAACGAAGTCGTGTTTAAGCATGTGGTAAATAGAGGAATCTCCGGCAGAGTTAACTGAGACAGCCCTGTCCAATGACTCTTTTCTGCATTCAAGCTGAGAGGAATAGGAAGTACTTATTGAACGTCTTGTCTATGTCTATAGAATAAGGTAAGAAATAAGAGTCTGTATTGCTAGACATGACAAACTTAAAAAACTTCTGATTTAGACGACCCAAAGACATCTGATGTATTGCTAGAGATGACAAACTTAAAAAACTTCTGATTTAGACGACCCAAAGACATCTGATGCATATATGTTCACATTCTGGATAATAAGATTAAGCAGTTTTTAATTCATACGAGATTTCCTATTCAAAGCCTACTTCCTTTTTTCTATTTGCTGTTTTTTTTTTAATATAAAGGAAGTTCGGCATTAGCCTACTCTCCCGGACTTGAATTAAATAAAGAAAAGTACAAGAGAAGAGGACTAGTGCCCACGGGACCCCCCAAATCCCACAACGCAGGGGAAGCTTTTATAGAGCTTAGATGGCATTACAAAGAAGGTTAATCACACCCTCTCATGACCCTCATGTGGGGCCCACTTGGGTTTAAGCTTGTTATTGATCAAAAGGAGTACTTGATGACACCTGAAGGGGGGGATTTCTTACTAGTTAACAATCCTTTTGCCAAGGAGGAACAACGATTTCTCAATTGACCACTCTCTGGTGGAGTCACCGAAGTTGAAAGCACATCTTTCCCGCCAAATTTTCCATAGGACCTCCCCTCTGATGGCGTTCCAGAGAGTCGCGGAGCAGCTGATCGCTTCTCCCAACAAGGCTTGCTGCCAACTGAGATGTTTCTGAAATCTCATTTTCTTTCCAACCGTTTGCTAGAGTCTGTTGGAGTTGGGGCATGTAAAGAAGATGTGTGAAACATCTTCGATAGCCCGGTAGCAGCGTTTGCACCAGGGAGGAATACCACAAAAATTGCTAGCCTTAAGGTTAGTCTAGATTCCATGATGAAGAATTTTCCATAAGAGGACAAACTTTTTTATTTCTATGAGGGGGTGCTAGATAGCCATGAACTTCATTTCCCACCGAAGCTGCGTCCATGACAGGCACCACTTCTTGTTGTTGTAAACCTGATAGTCAATCGTTTCTTTGATGTTCAGGATTTCTGATAGGCTATTCTTGTTGTGCCATTTGAGTCCAAGCAAGCTCGACGTGTCGTGTCCCATGAGAAGGCGAACTTGTGTCGGTCCCAAGCGAGACATCTCCTTTGCAAAGTGTTCCATTCTTCATACAAAATGTTGACGCAAGGGTCAATATCCTCGAAGTTGATCCAGCGGTTAGTGCCTTGTTTCCAGATATGTTTCCATTTTTTGAAGCCTTTGTTCCATAACTTCTTGGCATTTTGAATGTTCCAAGATTCCACACTGGACACCATGGATCGAAAACCAGATAGAGTCGTTTTGTCTGATACCGACTGCCCACTTCCAGTCTTTACTTATTCTTGTGTAGCTTTTGACTTTATTCCAACTCTTCCATAGGGAGCTCACGAGATTCGAGCACCAAGCCTTAACGATCCATTTCGCCGCCAGTTTGTTAGCCATGCATCCAGTGTCCAAGATACCAAGTCCCCCACTATCTCTATGGCTGGTGCATATGGACCATTTGATTTTAGGCACCCCCCTCCTATTGTGGTCGCCCGTCCAAAGGAAGTTTCTACAAATACTATCCAGTTTGGACAGATCTCCTCTTTCAGTCTCCAACAAGAAAGGAAATAAATGGTAGAAGATAAGAGGAACGTGTTGATAACCATAGCACAACCAGCAAGATTGATTTGCATATGTCTCCAATAGTTAAGCTTGTTTTCGAGTTTGGCCAGCATCCAGTTCCATCGCTGTTCCATAGAGACGCCAAACCCCAAGGGAATCCCAAGAAGCCAAAAAATTTGGCCCTGCAGAATGATTTGATAGCCATGATCAATGAGAAGGTCGGGTCTTTATCTCTTTGAAAACATTCCCTTGCATTATGGACATACTTGCAAAATATGTAGCATCCATGTGAGTTTTTAGTGTCACAACTTTGATTGTACCCTCGTCCTTGTGTTGCTTACCTCCAAAAATAGTTGGAGAGTGAGCATATGAATGAAGGAGATTCCATGGAAAATGTTTTGACATAGACCAAAGATTTGAAGAGGCGTTGATTTCTACTGATGAAGTCTTGCCTGAGAATTCACTTGTGCAATCTGTTCTGAATGGTCTCCCAGATTCATATCAGAGTTTTGCCTCTACTTTTTGATTGCTGATGAAAGGAAATCCAAAGGCCTTAACATTTGAGGAGATAAGCTCTATTTTGTTGCAAGAAGATGAGTGTAGGTAGAAAAGGTCCATTATGCATGTTGTAGATCAAGCTTTCCTAGCTAGTTAGAAGGACAAAGGTGAATGGAGCTCATCTACTACTAAGTAGAAATCTCCTAATTCTACACAACTAAAGAAGGATGGCAGAGAGGAGAAGAAAATAGAAGAGCAAAAATTCTTTTGCAAATACTCTAAATGAAGTGATCATATCATGAAGATTTGTCCAAAACTAGCTATCAAGGTACATGGATATTTGGATTATTCTATCCCAAGGTGGGATCACTACAACTAGATTTACATGCTTTTTCTGACTTTGAGTGTGTTGGTTGCTATGATACTTGTGTGTCCACTAGTGATTTTTGCTTCATGCGTGATAGCTCATGCATATCTTAGTTGAGCAAGAAGCAACCTACTGTGGCCACTTCTAGTTATGAGGCTAAGTAAAGGGCAACTTTCACAATGAGTATTGAGTGTGTGTAGCTCAGACGCATCATGGTTGACTTAGGTGTTGGTCAATCATCTACCACCACCATCTTTAGTGAGAGTCAGAGTGCATTGGAAGTTGCAAGGAACCTTGTGTTCCATGCTCACACTAAGCACATTTAGGTGCACTATCATTATGTCAAGGAGAGGTTCTCTACTAGAGGGATCAGTTTGGCATATGTTCCCACATAAGAGAACATTGCTGGCCTTCTCAGAAAGGCTCTAACTAGGGAGAAGTTTGAAGCTTTGCACAAAGCTTTGGGATTACTTCCTTTTATGGATTGATTCCATATAGCTTGACACTTCTTTATACATGATTTCCAGCTCCTTGTTCACTACATCACTCCTAGGGGGGGGGGGGGGGTTGTTGATATATTTTGGTAGTGATATGTGTGAACACACTCGTACTGTGAAGGCATTTGTTTCCCTCTTTAGGAGGCTTTTTCCCCTGGCTTGTATATACTCACATAACCCTAATGGATCACTTATCTTTGTACATTCTTTAGGTAATAAATTCAATATTGTGTGTTGTGCTTCTAACTTTTTCTTCTTCCTTCTGTTGTTCACATGTTTCTGCAGACCTTAAACTCCAACAAAAAGACCTCTTGTCTCTCTCATTCCATTCTTTCAAGATCCTAAACTCATCAAGAGTTCATGTATCCGCTTAATATATACCTGAAACCATTTATACCAACAAGTCTCCATAAGCCTTTGCCCATAAAAAAAGAAAACTTAAACTTACATGGTTGATAGTTTTTATTATCAATTTCTTCAGTTTGGGTGCTATATTATGATATCTTGTACTCTAGCGTACTCTTCCAGGTCTCTTTGATGCATCAAGATTGATGTGGATTGCAAAATCTACCTCCTTACTTGAAAAGTCTAAAAATCACATGTGATAGATGTCACGCTTCTTCACTAGGGGACTTCTCTTGATTTTTATGTATCCCCTTGATCTTGAATTACTAGCTCCTCTTCTTTTAAATCCTTCAATAGCTCCTTCTATTCCTCTTTGTACGTGTTTGTGTGTTGAATTTTCTTTGATACTACTAATGAGAGAATGCTTCATTTCCCTATGTATTTTGAAGCTAGAATGGCCTCATAGCTACACTCATACATACCTTTGTTAACTCAAATCAATGGTTCTCCGAAGTCATCAAGTGTGAACTTTAGAGATTTTTGCCACCCAAACTAGATTATGTAACCTTCCTTAGTCATAATATGACTCGAAATGCTTGATTCTACTATGCTAACCAATGCCTCCAAGCTAGGCTACTTGCTACCTTCATTCGACATGAACACAAAGACCATTGTTCACTCTAGACTCAATTTCTCTCAAAACATGCATAATTGAAACAATAGAATTGAGATAATCTTTTATGCCTTTAATAACTTTCTAAAAATATGAATATTACCACAAATGCATGATAGATGAAGAGGAAAATCTTATCTATACATAGAGCTATCTATGTCAAAACATAGTGTGATCTATGGCTATCTAAAGTCAGATGAAAACACACAAGCAAGAAGAGGGCATGCCTAGCAAGGGGCATAGTAGCTTAACCAAATTAGTAAATCATAATACAGATGGGATTGAACCGATTCCTTGTACGTGGTGTGTTTCTATGACTTGCAAAGGATTCCCCCAATGATAATGTGCTCTTTCCTTAGAAAGTAGGTTTCATAACACGTAACTGTGATAGGTGATTGATTGAGGAATATGAGGGGAATTCCATTTCACATTTAGAGTATGCTTTCTTGCCCTTTGCTATTTCAACTATGATGATCCAAGCGTCCACATAAAATGAATTTTATATGCTCCTATGGTTGGAGCTTGACTTTCAACAATCTAGGGGGGGCATATCCAATACTATTTGAAAAAAATTTTGTCCAATCTAATGGTGTTTATTTTTAATTTTTTTAAAAAATCATACAGATACATTGTTCATGGATGTTATCAATGATGTCATTACCACTAAGAATAGTTTGATGAAAATCCATGGTTAGTGAGCATAACCTTATACTAGTTTTCTAGGTACCCAATAAAAAAATATTGATGGTATTGAAATAAGACTAGATATGCACTTCTTTTTCATTAGAATAACTACATCTTATACTAGGATAATCCTTTATAAATGTTTGTTTACATTTTAAAAAGGTCATTCAAATCATATTTGATGTAAAATATAAACTCTTTCCAAGATTTATAATATATCTACGTTCCAATTGTATACAATAACTTGTTATGAATTTACATTCATATATCAATCAGTAGAAGTTATTTATTTATCTTCATTTGTTTGGTGTATCAATTTATGCATGATCTATGCATGGTATATTGTGATCTAGTAAAACCATATCTCAAGCTATGTAAAAGGGACATGATTTTTTTGCCTATTTTCTGAGAGTTAATTTTATTGATATGTATGTCTAGATTCGAATGCAAATAGGGTAGGAAATGTAGCTTGCTAGGTCATACAATAAATATTCATGTTCTAGTGCACACTATTATTTTTAGAAGAACATTTAGTGAATAGCCCTTCTTTTGGCACTTTAAATATCATCCATCATTTTTGTAAAAAAATGTCATTCACACTATAACATATGAGGGGCATACCGACGTTGCTTATACCGACGGTCACTCGCGGTGCCGGTATAAATGTCGGAAAACATGAGTTAAAGATACCGACGGTCAAGTGACTGTTGGTATGACCGTTTTAAACGGATCGTCGGCGTGCCCTGTAGACGTCCGTATAAGCGTCGGTATGAGCGTCGGTATAAGCCTCGGTAATTTGCTAGAAGTTACCGGCCCGCATACCGACGCCCACACCGACGTACATACCGAGGCCGACTTTTAAACATATCGGGAACCTGAGAGCAAAACTTCACTTTTTTGCGCATGTTTGAGTAGTGTTTGTCTTCTGTCAAACTTGTGCGCGCAAAGCAAATTGCGAACTGCATTGTCTTGTGTGCACACACACACACACAGATCTCTATCTCTACACACACACACTCTCCCTTGGTTTAGATCTGAGATCTTGGTAAGTAGTGTGCATACTGTTAGCCTTTGTCTTTCTCTATGCTTTAGGTCGTATAATTTCTCTTCTCTTTGATTGTGCAGAAGTTCTTTGGCGTCGATTTTTTGGAATTCAACGATAGACGACCTACATTATGCTTTGATGACAACGATCCAAAAGAGGGACATACTTTTAAGTGATTGTTTTATTGTCTATTGATAGAGAGAGAAAGAGAGAGAGAAAGAGAGAGAGAGAGAGAGAGAGAGAGAGAGAGAGAGAGAGGGAGAGAGAGAGAGAGAGGGAGAGAGAGAGAGAGAGAGAGAAAGAGAGAGAAAGAGAGAGAGAGAGAGCATGAGAGATAAAGAATGATGAAAAGAAAGGAAGATAGAGATAGAAAAATAGAGCATACACACACACATACATACACACACACACATCTACACATTTACACATGCATACATACACACACATACACATATACACACATGCATATATACACATAGGAAAATAGAGCATACATACACACACACATACACACACACACATCTACACATTTACACATGCATACATACACACATACATGTACACACATGCATGCTTACATACACACACATATACACACATGCATGCATACACACACATACAAATATACATACATGCATACATACACACACACATGCATACACACATACATACACACACATATATACACATATGCATACATACACATACACACACACATACACACATACATACACAAACATACACATATACACACATGCATGCATACATACACACACATACACATATACACACATGCATACATACACATAGTAAAATAGAGCATACATACACACACACATACACACACACACATATACACATTTACACATGCATACATACACACATACATGTACACACATGCATGCTTAGATACACACACATATACACACATGTATGCTTACATACACACATATACACAGATGCATGCATACACACACATACAAGTATACATACATGCATACATACACACACACATGCACACATACATACATACACACACATATATACACATATGCATACATACACAGACACACACACATACACAGATACATGCACACACATACATACACACAGATACACATATACACACACACACATACACATATACACACATGCATACATACACATAGTAGAATAGAGCATACATATACACACACACACATACACACACACATATACACATTTACACATGCATACATACATACATGTACACACATGCATGCTTACATACACACACATATACACACATGCATGCTTACATACACATATACATACATGCATGCATACATACACACACATACACATATACACACATGCACACATACAGATAGTAAAATAGAGCATACATACACACACACATACACACACACATACACACACACACATATACACATTTATACATGCATACATACACACATACATGTACACACATGCATGCTTACATACACACACATATACACACATGCATGCTTACATACATACATATACACACATGCATGCATACACACACATACATATATACATACATGCATACATACACACACACACATGCATACACACATACATACACACACATATATACACATATGCATACATACACATACACACACACATACACACATACATGCACACACATACATACACACACATACACATATACATACATGCATGCATACATACACACACATACAAGTATACACACATGCACACATACACATAGCAAAATAGAGCATACATACACACACATACACACACACACACATATCTACACATTTACACATTTAGATTTTTATAGGTGTTTAAGTATTTACGTTTTAGTATTTTAGGTTTAATTCTAAGTCTTTCTGATTAGGGTTTTAGGGTTTTAACACCTACATAACATATATACACACATACACATACACATGCATATAATACATATATAAAAAGTACTAGTTTTTAAATAATTTAATTAAATATATATAATTCAATATATAAAAATATGATTAATTAAGAAAAATCTGAATATATAAATAAATATATATATAAAATAGGGTTTTAGGTTTTTAGCATTAGGATTAGGGTTTTAGGGTTTTAGGTTTTTAGGATTAGGATTAAGGTTTTAGGGTTTTAGGCTTTAAGGAAAAAATTTGAATAAATATATATATATATATATATATATATATATATATATATATATATATATATATATATATATATATATATATATATATATATATATATATATATATATATATATATATATATACAAGATAGGGTTTTATGTTTTTAGGATTAGGATTAGGGTTTCAGGGTTTTAAGATTTAAGGAAAAAATCTGAATAAATAAATAAATATATATATAAAATAGGATAATTATATACATAAATAAATATAAAAAGTATTAGTGTTTTAAATAATTTAATTACATACATAAAAATAGGATTAATTAAGAAAAAATGTGAATATATAAATAAATAAATATATATATATATATATATATATATATATATATATATATATATATATATATATATATATATATATATATATATATATATATATATATATATATATATATATATATATATATATATATATATATATATATATATATATTAGGGTTTTAGGTTTTCAGGATTAGGGTTAGGGCTTTAGGGTTTTAGGGTTTAAGGAAAAAATCTGAATAAATAAATAAATATATATACATATATAATAGGGTTTTAGGTTTTTAGGATTAGGATTAGGGTTTTAGGGTTTTAGGGTTTAAGGAAAAAATCTGAATAAATAAATAAATATATATAAAAAATAGGGTTTTAGGTTTTTAGGATTAGGATTAGGGTTTTAGGGTTTTAAGATTTAAGGAAAAATTTTGAATAAATAAATAAATACATAAAATAGGATAATTATATAGATAAATAAATATAAAAAGTATTAGTGTTTTTAAATAATTTAATTAAATATATATAATTATATATATATATATATAAACATATATAAAAATAGGACTAATTAAGAAAAAATCTGAATATATAAATAAATATATATATGAAATAGGATTTTAGGTTTTTAGGATTAGGATTAGGGTTTTAGGTTTTTAGGATTAGGATTAGGGTTTTAGGGTTTTAGGATTTAAGAAAAAAATCTGAATAAATAAATAAATATATATATAAAATAGGGTTTTAGGTTTTTTTAGGTGTTTAAGTATTTAGGTTTTAGTATTTCAGGTTTAAGTCTTTAGGTGTAAGATTTTTAGGTTTAATAAAAAAAACAAATGATCTAAAATGTCCATATTGTAGCAGATGGCTTCTTTGGATCCGGAGGAGAGAATGGCGTGTCCTTGCACTCAGTGCAAGTATCAAATTTATCGGAAACGAAGGATTTGTACTACACATGTTAGAGAGTATGGATCCTTTGATAGGATTCGACTAGAAAAATTACACTACCATTCGCATGGTCCAGCAGGTGAGCAGATGGACCCAAACGACATTGCATCGGTAACCTCTCGTGGACAAAAGAGCAAAAAGAAGGACTTAGACGTACAAGAACACACTAATAGTATTACACAGAATGAACATATGGAAGAGATGCTCGAAGCATTTTATGAGATGGATGAAGATCATGATGGTGGTAAAGATCTCGAGAGTTTCATGGACACAACAAAATTTCTACGATCAGAAGTCGATGAAGAATATGAAAACATGCGAAGACTAGCTCGTTTACCACTTTACAATGGAGCAAAGATATCTGTACTACGTGCATCACTCGCGATGTTCAATCTGCAATCCATTTATGGATGGTTAGATAGAAGTGTCACTGAATTATTCACGTAAGTGAAGAACAAATTGGCTTTCATTGTTGTATCTAAATAACTTTATTTACTAATATCGTTTTAATTGCTTATTGCAGGCTTCGTAAAGATCAATTTTTGCTAGATGGCAATGACATGCCTCCAACACATGGAGATGCAAGAAAACTTTTACAGTCCATTGCAATGGATTATACTAAAATTCATTCTTGTCCGAATGATTGCATTCTCTTTCCAAATGAATATGAGCATCTCCATATATGTCCAAAGTGTGGAGCAAATAGATCTAGAGAAGACCTTGTAGGTGAAGCAATCCTCGCAAAGGTTCTTCGCCACTTTCCTATCATTCCACAAATGAAGAACATGTTAAGATGCAAATCTATAGCTGAGTTAATGTCATGGCATACAAAGAGCAGTTCTACAGATGGTGTAATGCGAGTGCTTGCTGACTCTGATGCTTGAAATCACATAGATACTGAGTGGCCAGAGTTTGCTACTGAGCCTCGGTCCATACGTCTAGGCCTAGCTATGGATGGAGTGAATCCATTTAGTTTACGCAGTTCTTCATGGAGCACATGGCTTGTATGTTTGGTGAATTATAACATCCCACCATGGCTGGCCACAAAGAAAGGTTATTTATTATTAGCTCTTATTGTACCAGGTAAGTATAAGGTAAAAAACATGGATGTATATCTTGCCCCACTTGTGGAAGAACTATGCATTTTATGGGATGGGATTACTATGCGTGACATGTCTCAACCTATAAGAAAAGGAGATGTGCGAGTGTAAGGCATACTTATGTGGACGATGCATGATTGGCCTGGTTATGGTGAATGTTCAGGTTTATCGATTTCGGGTTACCATGTTTGTTCCTTATGCAGACTACGACTCGAAGCACGCTATTCCAAAGCACTATGTAAAACTGTCTATGAAGGACACCATAGATATTTGCCTGATGGACATGTTTTATGTGAAGTACAAATTGGTTGACAAGCGCCACGCCAAATGAAAGCTAGCAATTGAAAACAACTGTGGGATTCAGGAAATCCAGTCACTGGCATGAAGCGGTTGTCTATTTTTCATGAACTCCCTTATTGGAGTGAATTGTTGATCAATCATTTGGTAGACCCAATGCATATTTTTAAAAGTGTGGGAGAGATTCTTTGGAAAACTTTGATAGGAAAGAAAGAAAGCAAAGCACAAGGGGAGGACTTAGAAGAGCGAGGTCATATGCAAGAGTTGTGGGCAATTACTAAGCCCAACAGAACAGTATCGTTATGAGCAGCTCCTTGGGTGCTTCGCAAGATGGAAGAACAACAAGTGAAGGAAACAATTTTAGAGTTTCGGACACCTACTGGATGCATGAGGTGTCTAAAGACTGCTTTCACATGAAACGACGATCTTGGAAGGCTCAAGTCTCATGATTGGCACACGTTTTTACAGTTTGTGCTCCTTGTAGCCCTAAAAACTATCTTTCGGAGGATGTACAAAGAACCATTTATCAAATTAGTTCTTTAGTATGGTGGATCTCTTCTAAAGAGATAAATAAAGATAGCATAGAGAGTGCAAAACTCAATTCTATCAAGGTTGTTTGTATGGTAGAGAAATACTTTCCCACAAGTATTCTCACTATTTTACTTGATTTACTGGTTCATGTGGTAGATGAAGTTGCAATAGCACGATCTGCCCATAGTCGATGGATGTTCTTCTTAGAGCGCTTTATGAAGACATTAAAAGGGTTTGTTCGACAGAGAGCACGTCCAGAGGGTAGCATGGCAGAGGGATGGCTTGTACAAGAGTCTCTTGTATTCATAACTGAGTTTCTATGTATGTCGGATCCCGAATTGCCTTGCTTATGGAGCGAGGATGAAGATGTTCGTCTCGTAGGTGATGAACCACAAGGTAAAGGATTGCAAAGGAAAATGGATGCAGCTTTCTGAGAGAAGGCAATGAAGTTTTGCATAGTTAATTCTGAGCCTATGCAGAAGTGGTTAGAAAGGTATGCGCTTGCCAAGGAAACCAACGCAAAGGAAAGAGCTCAGTTTCGAAAGAATCGTTCCACTCAATTTTTGCCTCTTCCAGAAAGTCTTCGACCTCTTCCACCTTTTCCAACGAGCAGATGGCTAGATACAGCAGTTTCACAAGCAAACACAGCGGGTGAAGATGTCTCTGAAGAAGAAGAAGAACTCACAAAGGGATGTGATTGGGAGTATACTAAATACGGTGCACTATGGTCTCATGGACGACACTTTCGAATCGCGCGAATCGATAGATATAGTTCTACTTTTGATAGTGGGCTGATGGTAAACGTTTTGCAAAAAAGTAGAGCGAGTGCAAGAGATGATAATGCTCAAGAAGGCCAGCTAGATTATTGTGGTGTGATTCAAGATATCTTGAAACTATCTTTTAAGAAGTTTGATTTTTTTTTTTGATGTGAAATGGTTCAAAGTAGTCACCTCTGGAAGAAACACAGCAGTGAGGCAGGATAAAAGCGGTTTGCTTCAAGTCGACTCCACAACACTATGGACGGATGAAAGGGATACATTTATACTTCCTGAACATTGTGAGCAAGTTGTTTTTATACCAGATTCAAAAGATCGAGAGTGGCTATTTCTTTTAAAATTCATCCCACGTAGTAGACAAATTTGTGAGAATATAGATGTACAAGGTAGTCCATCTGTAGTGGACTCAGAGATCATTGTTCAAGAAGAAGAGGTCATTGAAGAAGAGTTCATTGTTCGAGAAGAAGAGGTCATTGAAGAAGAGGTCATTGTTTGAGAAGAGGAAGCAATAGGCAATGATCAGGAAGAAACTAGCATAGCAAGCGATTTAGAAGCCATCAATATAGAGATAGATATTCTCGGTGCATCCGATCTTCAAGAGGATGCTAGATTAGAGGATTTTTGAATAAAACACTTATACGTACTAATTTTTGTTTTTTTCTGTTTATTCTCTATACTACCTTTATTATCACATACTAATTATTTAAGTTCTTTTGTTAGAGAGCATGATGGGAGACAGTCCTCCAACCACTTCTCATTCCATGATAGAGGAGCAGTTTTTAGAGTTTATCTCTCATGTACCTCCCGCATATATGGCCGATGCATCATAGTATTGGATTGCTTGTGGTAGCACTCCTCCCGGCCTCACTCTTGGCGGCCTCTCTACTACCGGCCTTACTCTTGCTGGCCTCACTCCCGTCGGTGTCACTCCCGCCGGTGTCACTCCTCCGGGTCGTGCTACTCCCACAGGAGGTACGTCTCCTAGCTTTGTGACTCCACCACGATCATCTTTTCAGCCATCTCCTACTAGGTCTAGTAGTAGACATGTGCGTTTGGCGCCTCAGGGCGATACAGGTTCTGGCCCGTCTCATAGATCGAGGTCACGCTCTGGAGCAAGAGGTTCTAAGAGTGGAATTACAGGTAGGTCTAGAGGAGGCGACTGTTGGGGAGGCAGTGCAATAGACGTTGTCTCACCCGCTTCTACTCCTAGGACAAGTACCTCAGATGTAGGTACGCCACGCAGTACACCACATGGAACACCATGTACACCTTGGGGTGCTCATGACCATGATGACTCCAAGGTGTATAGTATCCGAGATGGAGCTTCGGTGATGGATGCGGCTGGCAAAGCAATGTGTGCACGTATATGACAACTTTGCTCCATACAGTTTGGACACTCCATCATGCTGAAATGGAGTGAACAGGATAAAGATCGGAAGAATTATATCAAACAAACAATTTATCAGTTTTGACCAGCCGATGGACAGTCTCTTGTCACTTCAGAGTGGATTCTGCATAGCGCACGTGAGGTGATGTCCCATCGATGATCAGAGGCTCGTGATGCTTTCAGAGGAGGCTTACCAAAGTCTATATGGTTAGATGCTGAGGAGTGGGATCTGATTCCTGACGAGTAGAAGGAGACTCCTGACCGATATCGCTAGCAGCGAGATGCCGCAGCCACACGTTTAGATACGGTTGGACCGTCACATTTGGGCAGTGGCGGATATGACACGATGCATCATGAGTTTGTAAGTACCATTTCATTTATTGAATTTTTTGCGTTAAGTTTCTCATGTATGTTCCTCTAATGTTTTGTATATTTGTTGCAGGAGCTGGTAATGGGTCGTCCTCCAACACGAACGGAAGAGCCTTACGGATATCAGCACGGATTGAGTGCACTATTGGAGGACTTGAAGGGACGCGGTGCGATCGTTTCATGGGATCATTTGCGATGAGGTGATTAATGTATAAATTTGTTTTTTACTTGCTGTTTGTAAATTCATGTGAATTTATCTCATTTCACTAATGTTCTTTGTTGCAGGACTATTGATATGGAACGTTCTTTGCATGTATATGGAAGTGGCACACAAAAATTTTATATTTGATTTCTATATGGCAATGCATTGCTTTGCCACATTTTGTAAAAGCATCATATATGACAGTGGTTTGCCACACTCTTGTACCTGCTTCATTTATGAAATATATCACTTTCTTTGCCATGGTTCATGGTTCATTCTGATTATCTCTTTTGTGTCCAATAATATTCTATTTTATGAAATCATATTTTGGTTGACATTAGAGTACACATCACATATACTCCGTTTCTTTTTGGCAGAGTGTATTGTCTTTTGTTAAGCAACATCATGGTAATGTTGCTATAGCAAAAGACAACACACTCTGCCCAAAACAAAATTTGCAGATATCAAGGAAGCCAATAGAAAGAGTCAAAGCAAAGAGAAGGACCAAGTAGGCAAAGTAGTCAACACAGATCCGGTAGATAGGCCCTATAATTTTTCCTGAAGCAATATTTCCCAAATAGTGCTCGTAGTCACTTCACACCATTGTACATACAATTTTTTATTGTTCCTACTCCTTTTTGTGCAAGTCGAGGAGTCCTCCAGCTTGAGGAGAATTAGTAGTATTTATGTACCAATTTTCATAATTTTAGACTATTTCTAAAACTAGAACTATTTCTAAAACTAAACTATTGCTAAAAATAGAATTGTTTTTAAAACTAGATCGGATTATTGATGTCCATCCTTTCATGCCTTTCACGCCCTCACGAATCTTCAGCGTCTATATCAAAAACACCAAAACACATTAATGCATTAATGTTGGAACATCAAGCTTATACTTTTCTTGAGGTGGACTTGATCTACATCAAAGGCTATCACATAGAAAGAATATCGGTTGGAGAGTTCTTTATTTACGCTCACTTATTATACTCTTTGAAAATATTTTTCATGGATCTTTTACCATTGTAAAAGCCTTAAGCTTTACACATGTAAACATAGAAAGATATGGCCCAAATCCCACGAATTTGTTGTGGTTGAGTTGCATTCAATCAAGCATTCAATCAACTAAAAGGAGATCAAACTAGATCTTCACTTTTCCTACATCGTAGGAAAGTGAATTGATTCCCTCCAACAACCATTCCCACCTTCATTTGAATTCAAAATAAACTTGTAGAACTCGTGGAACACTTCTTGAGTCTATATAAAGACTTGAAATCACTTGTACAATACATGGAAGCAAGATACTCTCTCTCTAGAGCTCCAAATTTGATGAGAGATGGATCACTGGAAAGGTATTAGTTTCTAGCGTACGGCTTTACATCTTCATAGAATTTGGTTTAGTAGATTGGGAGATATATCAATTTTTCTGTCTCGAGGTCAATGTCTGCATAATCCTAAAAAATAGGAGGTACCACCGTTGAGTGTCTGATTTATTCCTATAGCATATTTTGCTTATTCCTTATAATTTGGTGCATTATATAGACTCAACTATATGGGTATCACTCCCATAAAAGGATTTTTTCTAATTGTAATCATGCTAGTCACTATGAGCATTTGAAGTTCATTGTCTCTTCCATAGATAGTAAGTCTTTTGATCTAGTCGACACGCGAACCTATCTGTTTTGTATCGACTCTTTCTCTTTGATGCTCCAAATTACATAGTGCATTTCTTTGCACTTATCACATACCTATAAGTTCTATTTGAGTCTCCATAAGCTCAAGGGCTGGTCTTGTGTCCATAGGCTAGACCAAACTTCGTCGCTGTTGGAGATAGACGTCTGCGGAAGCACGCGAACAGCACAAGGAAGAAGAAGAAGCTTGGAGCACAAACACACAATACTGAATGTATTACTAGAGAATGTACAAAGATAAGTAGCCCATTAGGGCAATAGGCGTATATACAAGCCGGGGGAAAAAAACCTCCTAAAGAGGGAAAAAAGTGCCCCTGCGGTCCTAGAGTGTTCACACACATCACTACCTAAATATATCAACAAATCCCCCCTGGGAGTGATGCGGTGAACAAGGAGCTGGCACTCATGTATAAGGAAGTGCCAAGCTATGTGGAAATCACTCCACAAAAGGAAGTAAGCCCAAAGCTTTGCGAAAAGCTTCAAACTTCTCCCTAGGCAGAGCGTTCGTGAAAAGGTCTGCAATGTTCTCCTACGTGGGCACATATGCCAAGCTGATCTCCCCAGCAGAGAACCTCTCCCTGACATAGTGATAATGCACCTCAATGTGCTTAGTGCGAGCATGGAACACAGGGTTCCTCGCAACTGCCAATGCGCTCTGACTATCAGTTAAGATGGTGGTGGCAGAAGACTGGCCAACACCCAAATCAGCCATAAGGCGTCTGAGCCACACACACTCAACAGTCGCTGTGAAAGCTGCCCTATACTCAGCCTCACAACTGGAAGTGGCCACAGTAGGTTGCTTCTTGCTCAACCAAGATATACATGAGCTACCAAGCATGAAGCAAAAACCACTGGTGGACACACGAGTGTCATAGCAACCAGCCTAATCTGAGTCAGAAAAAGCATGCAAATCTGGCGGTAGTGATCCCCCCTTGGGATAAAACAACCCAAGTAGCCGAGTACCACTCAAGTAGCGAAAGATGCGCTTAACCGCTTTCCAATGTGTGACTCCTGGGCAATGCATAAACCTGCTCATCTGTGAGACAGCAAACTGAATATCTGGCCGAGTAATGCATAAGTAAATCAAGCATCCAATAGCCTGCTGATAGAGAACAGCATCAAATGCATCTCTAGCATCATGAAGACTCAATCGTAAACCTGTCTCCATAGGAGTGGCAATAGGCTTACAGTCTTCAAGGCCAAAACGCTGCAATAATGTGTCAATATATTTTGTTTGACACAAAGCCATTCCACCATCAACGTGCATAAACTGAATGCCCAAATAGTGATGCAAATGCCCCAAATCAGACATCTCAAATGAGGCATGCAAATCAGCCTTAAAATCAGCAATATGTGTCTCAATAGGACCAGTGAGCAGCATGTCATCAACATAGACAACAATGATCAGAAGCACATCATTAGCACGTTTAACATATAAGGTGCTTTCAGTTGGACTGTTCTCAAAACCATGTGCAATCAGATAGGCATGTATCTTCTCATACCAAGCACGTGGTGCTTGCTTTAAACCATATAATGCCTTCTTTAACCTGCAAACCTGGTTTTCATGCCCTTTCTGCACAAAGCCACGGGGCTGAAAAACATATACTTCTTCATGCAAGTCACCATTCAGAAATGCTGTTTTAATGTCCAACTGATGTACATTCCAACCATGATGGGCTGCAAGTGCACAAATGCTCCGAACAGTAGTCATACGGCATGTAGGTGCAAAGGTCTCATCAAAATCAATGCCTCTTTCCTGTGCATAACCCTTTGCAACAAGCCTAGCCTTATACCTGTCAACGGTACCATCAGGTTTACGCTTCAGCTTGTATACCCACTTAGTGCCAATGGCCTTCTTGCCAGGAGGCAAGTCACATAAGGACCATGTACCATTCTTCATTATAGCATCATATTCAGATTGCATAGCAGCCATCCAATTTTCTGAATTCTGTGCTTCATCAAAAGAAAGAGGCTCATTCTCATCACAGAGACTAGATGCAGCCATAGCATAGCAATCTGATGCAAAGGAGCCACTATGAGAGCCTGAGCGAGTACGATATGACAAAGGTGCATCTAATTTGCTGTCACGCAAAGTCTGCACCAGCCATTTTGGCATAGTTTTTGCCTGCTCAATATCAGCTCTCTCATCAGCAAGTGCATCATGTAAATCTGCATCCGAAATGGAATGATCTACATCATCATATGAAACCTGCAAAGGCTGAGAAGTTGCCTCATTAGGACCAGCACTAGCCTGTCCACCTGTAAAAAGAGGCATCAAAGTATCATACATGTCTTTGGAGCTAACAGATGTCTCCTTAGTACATGAAAGCAATGGCTGAATAGTATCTTCCACAAAGACAACATCACGGCTAACCAGAATGCGTTTAGTCTGTGGATGATACAGACGATAGCCTTTACTTTCAGAACTGTACCCAACAAAAATACATTTTACCGCCTTATCATCCAATTTTCTGCGATGTTGTTCAGGCACTAATGCATATGCCAAACAACCAAAAACACGCAGATGAGCAACAGATGGCTTGCGGTCATGCCAAGCCTCATATGGAGTGATAGACTGCAACGCTTTAGTGGGACACCTGTTCAGTACATATGCTGCACACATGACAGCCTCAAGCCAGAAACTATGTGGTAAAGCCTGACTTTTGACCATGCACCTCGCCATCTCCATGAGTGACCTGTTCTTTCCTTCAGCAACTCCATTCTGTTGAGGTGTATACGGTACTGTACACTGGTGTTTTATCCCACGTTCAGCCAAAAATGCATTAAAATCTGAAGACATATATTCCCCCCTCGATCAGAACGGAGGGTGCCCATTTTACATGCTGACAGATTTTTAGCCAAAACCAAAAACTGTTTGAAGCACATGAACACTTCGGACTTTGCTTTGAGTGGATATACCCATGCATGCCTAGAAAAATCATCAATGAAAGTCACGAAGTAAAGGTAATTTCCAAAAGAGGGTGTCTGCATAGGACCACAGACATCACTATGTACAAGCTGCAATTTCTGCGTAGCCCGAACTGAACCATCTTTTGGAAAGGAAGAACGCTGCATTTTTCCCAAAATACAGCCTTCACAAACATGTTTTCCAGGAGCCTCAAGTTTGAGCAAAGAGGACACCATTTCAGATTTCTGCAGGCGTAACAAACTAGCAAAATTCAGATGACCAAAGCGTGCATCCCAAAGCTTTGCATCTGACATAGCCTGAGAATCATGAACTGCACATGCCGAATCATTCACAGATCTTTCATAGTCTATGAGCTTATACAGCCCACGACATAAGATGCCAGAAGCAATAATCACATCACCATTTGAGAGATCATGGACTGTACACCTGTCATCAACGAATTTCACAACCAAGCCAATCTTGGCTAATGCAGAAACTGATAACAGGTTCTTTTTGATCCCTGGCACAAATAAAGCATCTGACAAAGTGAAAGAACTACCATCAGCAGTCGTCAGAATGATCTTACCAACTCCCATAACAGGATAAGAGGAGTTATTGGCGCATGTGACAGTATTCCCTGTAGGGGCAGGCTCGAGTGAAGAGAAGAAACTGCGCTGTGAGGTAATATGTTTGGTCGCCCCACTGTCAAAGTACCAAACATCTGAGTCTACTGCAGACATGCACTGATCATGAGAAGATGGGTCAAAACTGCAGACACTAGTAAACGCCCATTCTTCTTCCTGCACAAGATTTGCAGACACTGTTTTTGGTGTAGAGGCCTCTGCAACAACCATTCCAGCCTCTTTCTTCTTTGCCTCTTTAGCAGCCAGTTTTGGACAGTTCTTTATAATATGATCATTTCCTTTACAGTACTTGCAGAACAATTTCTGCTTTTCTAATTCTTTTCATCTTTATCCTGGTTCTTCGATTGTGCAGCATTTGCAGATTTTTGCTTACTAGTAGAAGAGCTCCATTTTCCTTTGCCCTTTTGACTAGCCAGGAAAGCTTGATCTGCAACACGCATAATGGACCTGTTCTGCCTGGACTGATCTTCCTGCAACAGAACAGAGACTAATTCCTCAAATGACAAGGCATTTGGATTGCCTTTCATCATCAACCGAAGAGTAGAGGCAAAACTCTGATATGAATCAGGAAGACCATTCAGAACGGTCTGCACAAGTGAGCTATCTAGTATAACCTCATCAGCAGAAATCAATTGTTCCTTCAGGTCTTTGATCTTTGTAAGAAAACTGTCCATAGAATCACCTTCATTCATGTGCTCACTCTCCAACTGTTTTCGGAGGTAAGCAACATGAGCCTCATTCCTAGCCTGGTACAAAGTGGTAAGTGTATCCCAAGCATCCTTTGTTGTTCTGCAAGAGCGAATGTGAGGAATAATGGCACGTTTGACAGACAAGGCTATCAATGCATGTGCCTGGGCATCTCTGCCATCCCAACGAATCTGCTCTGCAGTAGGTGCAACAGAAACAGCAGCACGAACAGGAATCTGCGGAATATCATCTTCGACACCATCTTCATCAGCTCCAGTACCTCCAGCACCTATATTTGTAGTACCTGTAGTCGCAGGTGTAACAGGACGTCTTTCAACACCCTACACAATGTTCCACAGTCCTTTTGCAACGAGTACATGTCGCATCATATAAGCCCATAATGGGTACTTGGTACCATCCAACTTATCCTCAACAGCCAACATACGGAATACATCACTGCTTTCAGCCATGGCCGGTGACTAAAATACCTTGATGCAGAAAATTGACTGTATCTCAAAAAGTTGAACGGAACTGCCCAGACGAGTTCTGCTAGACCTGTAGCAGACTTCGAGACGCTTAAACCGGCGAACAGAAACTGGTATATACCTTTGGCACAAAAGGACGAAATAGCCTGCACAAGCGCTGCGATAGTGCGTTCGGAGGTCGAAAAGAGCGAATCTGAGACTGCAAACGGAGGAGTGTCGACGGTGCCCTAGAAGAAGCGACGACCTGCTCTGATACCAATTGTTGGAGATAGACGTCTCCGGAAGCACGCAAACAGCACAAGGAAGAAGAAGAAGCTTGGAGCACAAACACACAATACTGAATGTATTACTAGAGAATGTACAAAGATAAGTAGCCCATTAGGGCAATAGGCGTATATACAAGCCGGGGGAAAAAAACCTCCTAAAGAGGGAAAAAAGTGCCCCGGCGGTCCTAGAGTGTTCACACACATCACTACCTAAATATATCAACAATCGCTACGAAACACACTTTTCTACCTCTTACAAGCTTCTCCAAAGTTTTTTTTTAATAAAGGAATTTCTGCCTTAAGCCTACTCTCCTGGACTTGAATTAATTAAAAGAAAAGTACAAAAGAAGGGGCAATGAATGCTAACAGGTTTGTTGTCTAAAATCCTCAAACTCATGTGAACACACCTTCTCAAACAGCTCATCCAAATATGCATAAAGCATATACGTACTGATTCTCTTGTACCTATGCCGAATAGGAATCCTCCTGATATGGATGCTATTGCCTCCATAAAATTCAAGTAGTACCTGTGTGCATAAAGAGAATATGTACGTGACTACTTAACATAAGATGTAAATCTTATGTTAACCACCATCCAATGTCTTTGACGTAGCCCGACATCCTCTTGTAGAAGATAATCTTCAACTACAACATGTAGATGGCCGATCCTCACCATCAAGCTGCTAATGACCAAGTCTTCTTTCCATGAACAAGAGATAAACTCCTCTCGATGAGCTAGAGTGTGAGCACACCCTTCATCTTCTCCAAGAAGAATCATTAAGAAGAACTCCATAGCTGCTCCTCAACATGCTTCACGTTAGCACCATGACTGCCCCATGTGCTAGACAAAACACCACCTCTATTGAGGTCCAAGCTCCAAGGCTTGTGTTGAAAGTTAGGTGAAGGATGCATACAAGTGAGCCCAAGCACTTGTTTATATAGTGAATTGTTCCCTTGAAAAGCTCTTGAATAAAGCACCAATAAGGCACACGATCTGGGATCGTAGGTGATCGTATAAAGCAAGATTTGAAAAGCTCCATTGCCCGATTGTCGCTGTCCACCGTTTATGAAAAGCATAATAAAATCGTACGTTGCTTTTGCTTAGAAAATCATCTTTGCGTTGCGCAGCTGCTGTCCTGATTTGAACCCGAGTGGGTATAGTAAGAGCGCTTCGATTTATCCAATGCGCTATGCACTTTTGTTGGTAGGAAGAGTAGGATCCAAAATTAGTCATGCTATTCTATTGGCTGTTGTCGGGTTTCAAACCTTGGAAATCCACGGCGTTCACATTGTTTCTTTGTACAAGCTTTACTAAAAGACTCTAGGAACCCTTTTTATTAGCAATGTACACATGCCAATAGATTTCCATGTCATTCCTTAGCTTTCCAAATTGTAGAATAAGGTTAGTTGAGCCTAACATAACAAAACCTTGCTGAAAGCATTTTAGGATTCATAACCTTCTGTAACATAACAAGTATCTTCTATCTTTCTGCAAGACAAATCTAATAGAACTTGAATCTTTGACTTACTTCTTCCAATGTTAAGAATCTTCACAAACAAAGGATAGACAACTGACTCATAAAAACTCAAGATTATACATGATCATTCAAGATCAATGATCTCTCTTGTGTAGAATCTGCTCTTATCAAATCTTCATGACTAAATGTTTGATTTGCTACTTGAATGTCTCTAAGTGTCCATGTTTCACATAAAGTTGTAAAACTTTTCTTCAAACAAATCCTTTCCAAGAATCTGTAACTCCTACTTGAAACATAAGTGGACAAACTTCTCACCTTGAGAACTCCAAAAGCTGCAAGTTGATAATTCATAACTTTCATATTTTACCCGGGTGAAATGTGACAGTACCTACTTGACTTTCTTTTGGCTAACTCCACTTCTCAATCAAGTGATAGGATCTGATGGAACACCTTTTTGAATACAAGCATGTATCCAAAAATCAAGACAATCACTGAAAGTAGATTCTCCATTGACTTGTACATCAACAAGATTCTAAATTTTTTTGAAGTTTCTAAAAATACTAGTATGAGGTAACCTTTTCCAAACATAGAACCTCAACCCAAGTCTTCAACATTTTCTACAAAAAACTCTTTTACCTTAAGAGAGTTAGATAAAGAAGAAATATACTTCTCTGCAACTTGTCATATACCAAGTAGCTCTGTATTGACACTCCAAAAATTCTTTGAGGGAACATATAAGCTGCCTGCTTAAAAGCTTCAACTAAAACATAACTCATATACATATGAGTCAAAACATATATCTGCTGGTTTTCTTTCTCTCAATGCAATTCTTTGTCAAATCTACTAAATCATGACCAAGTGTAATGCAAAACAAGAAACTGTTTCTTCTTCACACAAGATGTACTCGTAGACTTGTCTTTGGATGTAGAGGATAAAATAGGAAAAGTATATGGAAAATATATGAGAAAAAAAAAGCCTTACTTTTCTTTTGGAAATGATGGACTTTCTTCTTTTGCACCTTGCTTCCACTGATGATGTCAACATCTTCAAACTTCTCTTCCATACCTTTTGTTCTCTTCATCTTGAAGTAGCAAACACTCTTGACTTCTTTGAATGAAATTTTCTCTTCCTCTAATGCTAAGAGTAAGAGATAAAACAAACATGATATACAAATGAAAGTGAATATAGAATCATGTTTTATCATTTCCTCATATCTGTGAATCAAAATTCTGCTTCAAATGTCTGAAACAACTAAATTCACCAATCTTTTGTCTGAATGATGAATTACCCTTCTAGAGTTACCTTCTCTAGATACATTTGTACCTTGATATCCAACCAACTTACAACAGAAAATTGGCTGAAAACAAAAAACTCATCCCATCTTCACATTTGTCTTCTTAGGTGAATTTTCTTGCCATGAAAGAGATCTCTCAAAACTCACTAGAAAAACCTCTAGATACCTGTTTTGATGTAGCCTTTAACTTTCAAAAGATGAAAGTGTATAAAAGCACTCCTTGAAACCTTCAAATCTCTTCATAACTGCTCTTCTAAGATATGATCTGCAAATGATAATCTGATAATAGAAACTGATACCTGTGATTTGATGTTGATCTGATTTCTTCATCTTCTCTAAACCATTGTTCTTCCTTGAATTTGAAGTAGCCTCTCTTCATCAAGTCTGGGTCTTCAAACAATACTTTTGTAAAGTATTTGCATACTCTTCCAAAAATATTTGGCTGCTAACAGATCATCAACTTTATACTCCACACTGATGAATACACATGTAACTGAATTGTCTAATTCTCAAATCTCTACTCATCTAGATTAAGTGTGTACGTCAAATGTCAAATGTTAGAAGATGCTTTTAAATCATATGTTGTAAATCTGGAACTTTGGAAACCTGTGAATCCAAATGAGCCTTAATGCATTGATGCCAAAGATCTAAAGTTCTAAAACCAAAACCTTAGTGCTCTGATACCAAATGTTGGAAGTGAGGTAGGCCCTTGGCTCATATCGCAGGTCCATGGTTCAATAGTTCCAGTATATACAACATTAATTCCAACATTCTTCAATATTGACAAAACATGAACATACCACAACTTAATCATACAGATGATGAGACAAAGATAGAGAAATAATAGACGACATGTGTAAGGTGTTACGTAAGCCTCCGCTTACTCATAGTATCATATATACCAATGTTCAATGTACAATGTGGGAGCAAAACTCTCAACCACTCTATGTGATGAGAAATAGATGAATGAGTGAATGTACAAATGTAACAAACATATTCAGATGTATGGGCAGAAATCTGAATATACATGAGATGTGTGACCTTATAGGTTATAGAAGAGTGAATATGAGTGACTGAAAGAGGAAGGATCAGTGTGAAACTCATAATCAACAAACCCTCATCTAACCTTAGGCTATGGAAGACCCTAAGTCAAATACGTGTGTGAAAAGATCACATACTTATAAAGTAGCAATGAATGCTAACAAGTTTGTTGCCTGAAATCCTCAAACTCATGTGAACACACCTTCTCAAACACCTCATCCAAATATGCATAAAGCATATACGTACTGATTCTCTTGTACCTATGTCGAATAGGACTCCTCCTGATATGGATGCTATTGCCTCCATAAAATTCAAGTAGTACCTGTGTGCATAAAGAGAATCTATACCTAAATACTTAACATAAGATGTAAATCTTATGTTAACCACCGTCCAATTTCTTTGACGTAGCCCGACATCCTCTTGTAGAAGATAATCTTCAACTACAACATGTAGACGACCGATCCTCACCATCAAGCTGCTAATGACCAAGTCTTCTTGCCATGAACAAGAGATAACCTCCTCTCCATGAGCTAGAGTGTGAGCACACCCTTCATCTTCTCCAAGAAGAATCATTAAGAGGAACTCCATAGCTGCTCCTCAACATGCTTCACGTTAGCACCATGGTTGCCCCATGTGCTAGACAAAACACCACCTCTATTGAGGTCCAAGCTCCAAGGCTTGTGTTGAAAGTTACGTGAAGGATGCATACAAGTGAGCCCAAGCACTTGTTTATATAGTGAATTGTTCCCTTGAAAAGCTCTTGAATAAAGCACCAATAAGGCACACGATCTGCGATCGTACATGATCGTATAAAGCAAGATTTGAAAAGCTTTGTTGCCCGATTGTCGCTGTCTGCCATTTATGAAAAGCATAATAAAATCATATGTTGCTTTTGCTTAGAAAATCGCCTTTGCGCTGCGTGGCTGCTATCCGGATTTGAACCTAGGTGGGTACAGTAAGAGGGCTTCGATTTATCCAATGTGCTATGCGCTTTTGTTGGTAAGAAGAGTAGGATCCAACATTAGTTATGCCATTCTATTGGCCGCTGGCGGGTTTCAAACCTTGGCAATCCACGGCGTTCGCATTGTTTCTTTGTACAAGCTTTACTAAAAGACTCTAGAGATGCGTGATGGCTGGAGAATTCTGGACATTGACTCCAACAAGGCAATCTCTAGAGCGGTCCCAAGCAAGACCTTTGCTTTGCAAAGTGTTCCATTCTTCATAGGAAATGTTGATGCTAGGGTCAATATCCTCAAAGTTGATCCACTGGTTGGTGTCTTTGCTTCCACAGATGTTTCCATTTTTTGAAGCCTTTGTTCCATAGCCTCTTGGAATTTGGAATGTTCCAAGATTCCACGATTTGGATGCCATGGATCGGGAACCAGATAGAGTCGTTTTGTCTAATACCAGCTGCCCACTTCCAATCTTCACTTACTCTTGTGAAGCTTTTGACTTTATTCCAAATCTTTCATAGGGAGCACACAAGATTTGAGCCTTTCCGAAAGACCAGGATCAGGGAAAACAAAAGGGTCAGAATGTCAAGATTCTTCCAATTTGGGAATCACATGAGAGCCAACTCGTTCTTGTTTTTGAAGATCAACTTGCCCCATGAGGCCTCCCCATTGCACCATGCCTTAATCATCCATTTTGCCGATAGTTTCCTTGCCATGCACCCAATGTCTAGAATGCCAAGGCCCCCATTATCTTTTTGGCTAGTGCAGATGGACCACTTGATTTTGGGCATCCCCTCCTATTGTGGTTGCCTGTCCAAAGGAAGTTTCCGCAAATACTTTCCACTTTGGATAGACCTTGCTCTTTTGGTCTCCAACAAGAACAAAGTAAAATCGAAAGCCATCCACTGTGTTTGGGTGCCCAAATCTTGTAATAAAACCCCCGACCCCCACTTGTAAATTCACCTCCACCTACTAACTACATCATTCCATTTAGCCCATAGGACAATTCATCCACCAACTACATCCACAATCACGGAGCACTCACTAACTAACTAACTTATCACTAAAAACTCATGTTAATGTTGTAACGGGGACAAAAGTTGTTCTATCTTGTCCATTACAATGTTAACGCATGCTTCTATATTCTCACAGAACTAGCAAGCAAGCAGTAACATGGCAGAAGCAGGAGGCACCAGTTTCTAGGCAGGGTCCAACGCCCAAATTGTGGACAGTGAAACCCTCCTCCTCGAACCACAACTCTTCGAGAGGCCTCAGGAGCTCAGAGCGGTGCATGTGCTTCCCATTCAGAACCCTCCGCAAGGAGAATTTGGTTTAGCTTGTACTTGGTAGAGACAGAAAACCTCACAATGAATCTACCCCACTGGATCATAGATCAAATCCACCTAGCACATCAGTGCTAGAATAAGAAACACAAGAATGTGCTTCATGCTTGTTGTGCACTAACAAGGATCATTTACAGGTGCTTAGCTTATGATGTGCCTATTCAAAGAGCACTAGTGTGGTCTTGAGCCCACGAATTCCAGCGACGGCTATCAACAACAAGACCACCTTCAAAGAAAATGAGGGGTTCAGTTCCAATAACCTGTGCACAAGCAAGGGGTGCCACCCTCACACCAGAGGTGACACCACCTCAGACCAAACGTGTCTGACCATTTACTATTTGCTTACCCAGACCAAGTGCAGAGGGACCCAATTCGGTTTTCCCTCCGATTCTGTCGGACTTGGAGTTCCCACAAGGCTACACCCTGGATGACTTAATAGATGAAGAAATAGCCTGGATGATTAATGAAGCAAATCTTGAGACGGAGGAAGCTGACACCCGAGGACCACAACCAACCACCACAGCTTCAGCTCCTACCCAGCCTGAAGTAGTGGAAGTAGACAAAGATGAAGAAGAGACTGAAGAGGAAGGAGATGAGGAACATGAACACGAGTACGAAGAAACCTCAGAACTAGCAGGTGCCCCAGCTTATTCGGCACAAATAAAAAGATTGTGTGAAACCATGAGGCGGCACGAGCATCACAAACTGTCACTCAAAATAGGGAAGATGCTGATAAGACAAATGTTAGGAGAGGAAGGCGTAGATGAACTATTTATTGATTCCATGAATCTTTAGGCCGACGCACTATGCCTGGATGAAGCCATTCATTCAGCTATGGCTTATATTCATCGCTTTGAGAAACGAGTGCCTACCTGCCCCATGTACTCTGGCAAGGAAATCCACATAGATGTATCGGCACCAGGAGATACCACACAAACAGAAGAACATCAGGTGGCACCACTATCACCACACTCCTCACCTCTCACTACACAATTCACTCCACCACATGACACTACCACCCCAACTTCCACTATCACCACATATGTCATGGGAATTCCTCTCTCTCTAGGCATCCAATTCGGAGGAGTTACCATGCCCACATTCACAACACTATTCACGAACAGCACATCCACCCCACCCACCGTCCCCATCTACACAGTCACTCACACTTTTGACACCATGGAAACATCACCAGCCACAACACCACTCCCTCCCCACACACAACCACAATCTCCCATACCCCCTCCACCGACATCACCACTTGATTCCACCTCATTCACCATTCCCTTTCTCTTCCCCATTCCCCCTACATCCTCTCCTTTCCCGGCATTCTTGAATGTAAATAATATATTTTCTACTTTACATCAATGTGTATATCAATTACAAAGCGAATATCAAACTCTTGAAGATCACCATCGTCAATTAACTATGGACCATCAACAACTCCAGAGGCGGCTTGCGGCTATAGAAGAACAAAACGTTGATGTCAATCAATACTAGACCACACTCGAAAAGGCCCATCAAACCCTCCTAGAGACACCCCAACCATCAAAATCCTCGGACATCAAACAACTCGAAGCTTTTACTCGAACTCTACCAAACAGATAATCTTAGAGTCTGGCGTAATTTGACCCTACTCAAAAAACACATGGCCATGGCACTCGAAGAGAACAAGAGATTGCAAAAGCAGAACGAAGAAAACGTAGAAGCTATGATGGAAGGTTCCCCCCATGAGATCGACCTAGAATAGTTTAAAGCAGTCCCTTGAGATACGATGAAAACAATTCTGGAAAGCTATGCTGATCTGTTGGAAGCACATGATGATATGGAAAAAGAACGAGATGCACTATGCCGCCAGCTAAGGGAGTAAGAAGAACAACCCAGGATCATAGAGTCAGCATCGACTTCAGAGGAGGTAAAGGCATTAAAAGAGAAGGTTGAAGAATTGCAAAATAAGTTACTTGAGTATGAAAGATAACCCTCTCCGATTATCGATCCAGAGCCAGATGAATTGGTGCCCATTGAAGTGGATGAGTCGTACGAAGAACCATATGTTCATATGCCAATGTCGGGTGGCCAGGAAACATCGGAAGGAATGGACACCCTGGAAGTTGAAGCACCCGAATGGCTTCAAAAACTCGAAAAGACCACCAAAACCCATGAAGATCGTGTTGCAATTCAAATTCAATCAATGGCTAAACTGGAGGACACTATCATAAACTCTAAGTACTTCTAGAACATGTCACATCACCGTTGGATAGGCACTAATGATGATCAATATGTGCCATACTATGTGCTCTTGGCTGACTACAATACGGAGATTCAACGAAGGTGTGGCAAAGCCCCGACTTTCGCCACTCAATTTGGTCTCGATGATATACCTCAACATGCTAAACAAGGGTCAACCTTTCAACCCACCTGGAGGATCCGTCTTCTTGAGACCTATCCAGAAATGGTTCGTACCTGGAATAACATGCCACTATTTATCAAGTATAATCCATGTTACGTACTAGTCCTCCGAAGACGCACCTAGCCTAAGTTTACCATTGCTGTTAAGAACGTCAAATGTTGTGCAAAGAGGTTGAATTAATTGTTGTTAAGACGCACCTAGCCTAAGTTTACCATTGTTGTTAAGAACGTCAAATGCTGTTAAGAACGCACCTCCATAAGGACAGCCCTCGATTGCTTATATGATTTCTACCATCCGTCACTAGAGCCTTAGACTACGGAACACTCTTGACGTGATGGCATAGATGTGCATGAAAATCTTTGAATTAATGCTGATCACATTCAGAACGTTCAAAAACATCAAAGACCCACATTTCTCAAGAGTCGGCTTCACTGCAAGCAACCTAGACCTAGTATATGACATGAGCACCACTCCCTCAATCAAGGGAATATATGCTTGGCACGCAAGACTAAAATACCTCCCAGCTTGCTTCAAACAAACTTTCGAGGAGATGTTCATGACAAGGTTCTGGGAATATCACTCGGAAATATTCGTACCCAGGCCCTCACATCTCCTCCAACTATTTGTGGTGGAGAGGACCTTACACTCAGATCAATTGTGGCATCTTAATGGATGGACATCACATGTAGAACATCTTAATGGATGGACAACAATGGAACATACTAATTATCGCAACATTCGGAAATATCTATCCCTAGTCGGCATTTTCCAGTGGTAACAAAGCAAAAGACATCAGTGCTTATGCACATGAATTCTTATCATCCGAGAGAAAATTGAAGAGGCACGATACTTCACTGCATCTAGTCCCTGACAAAATTTTAGTTGTGTGCACTTCCCACTAATCAACCGTTCGATCTTCGGTGTTGTTGTCTATATGCTTGCAGGAGCACTGCACCTTCCTGGGCTGTTGGCGTGCCTTCCCCGAGGACCTTTACCAATGGGATCACAGTGCCCTCTTTGATGATGCACCTCAGCCGATCATTTTCACGGGCAAGCAATCCTAGAGAGGACGTAGCTTCCTCCTTCTGCTCATATGTGCCTAGAAAGCTTCTAGCTTACGCCTCTGTCGATCTGTGTCTGCATCTCTGTCTCCTTTTATCGTTTTCTAACCTCTCTATAGCTCAGCTCAGTCCATACTTTTACTCTTCCTCATGTCCAGAAGCGATATGTCCTGGAGTTGTCTCTTGTGCAGACATCGTCGCTCTTGCTGCAAGGGATAGTGTCGTCTTTCTTGCAGGCCTGATAGCTTTGCTTGTGGAGTTGCACACTTCTATCTTGAACAAATGCAGGATGCTAGTGCAGGCTCTTTTGCGTGTGTTTCTTCACAACATCAAGCATTGTGCATCACTATTGATAGCAGAGGCGTGGGCCATAGTGGCTAGACGATCTGTAGCTTTCTCTGTATCACCATTGAGTCCAAGCCCTCCCGATTCTTCACTGCAAGCCATCAACGCTTCAAGTATTCCTCGTTCGAACATTTATTGATCTTGTATTAATGCCTAAGCAGAAGGCATGTACAGAGTCGTGAGGGCAGCCAAAGGTCAAAATGTAGAGAAACATAATCAGAAGACTCATTCAATGTAGCTTTGGCTTGTGCATTTCTTCTCTCTCTCTCTCCTCCTTTTTAGAGGATCAGGATTATTGAGCGAACATAGTGCTGAGAAGCACTTGTGATTGCAAATGGTAGTGCTGAAAAACACTTTATTATGATGAAAAGAAAGAAACTCAACACTACAAACCTATGAGTTAGTGATGAAAAATTAGATGATAACATGACGGAGGGTGGGAGGGATTCACAAAGAAAAACATGCTAATGATGAAGATAACAAAAACAAAACTCAAAAAGAGAAATAGTTAACCTATGCTCTAATACCATGTTGAAATGAAAAGGGACTACTCCTACTCTACTCACATGCACACATCAATCAAGCTAAGGAGGAAGGAACAAAATGTAACAAAACATTATGAATGAATTAAAATGGAAATGGAAATGACTTACATGAGATGCTCTATGAGAATGGAGCCTCCATGAGGAGACAAAGCACACTCTTGGCAATGAGTTAGAGTGGAATGACTTCTGTGGAGAGGCCTTGCTTATATGGAGTTTGGGAGAATTCCCTTGCATGTCGGATAACATTTGCATGTGAATGATTCTAGTTTTGGACAAAAGGGTGGAACATGGAACTCTCAGCAATTTGAACCCTGGTCGGTGGTTTGAGACTATGTTGTTATAGCCACGTCGCCCGATGTGCTTTGTTGAAGATGTATTTGAAATACTTATCATATGTTGTTAACTTCTGAGTTCTTGGACCATTGTTGCACATTGCTTCCAACAATCCCTCCTTCAATGTCACAATGGTACAAGCTTCAGTAATCTACAAATCTTCTCATGACTATCTCTAGTCAATGCTTTGGTTAATATATCTACAACATTCTCACTAGAAGGAACATAAACTAGCTCAATGTGCTTCTTAGCTATCTGCTGTCGAATATAGTGGTAGTGTACCTCTATATGCTTTGTCCTTGCATGATGCACTGGATTCTTAGCTGTAGCTATAGCACTTTGGCTATCTGAAAATATCTGAATGGTCTCATCTACTTTTACATCAATATGACAGAAAATCTTCTGCAACCAAACTGACTCTAGAGTAGTTGTAAATGCTACACGATATTCAGCTTCACACGATGAAGTGGCAATAGTGGGTTGTCTCTTTGAAAGCCATGAGATAAGTCAATCTCCAAGATAAAAACAAAATCCACAAGTACTTCTTCTTGTGTCTCTATCACCTGCCCAATCCGAATCTGAAAATCCTTTCAGTAACAAATGTGTAGATTTCGAAAATACCATAGCAAAATTTGAAGTTCCCTTCAAATATCGAAAGATCCGCTTTACTGCTTTCCAATGTAACATTGTCAGATTCTTCATGAACCTTGATACTTGAGAAACTGTAAACTGTATATCAGGATGTGTATTAAAAAGATATATCAAGCAACCAACTGCTTGACTATATAGAGTAGCATCAAACGGCTCTACATCTGCTACCATTTATAAAGACATGTTTTGATACATAGGCATTTGCATAGGTTTAGAATCACGCATCTGAAACCTTTCCAAAAGTTTCTCAATGTACTTCTGCTGTGTCATATAGATACACTCATCTTGAAACAGAAACTGAATCCCAAAATAATAATGCAAAATGCCTAAATCATTCACATCAAATGTTTGCTTCAATTGTTCTTTGAACATCTACAAATCTTCATCTCCGGGACCTGTGACTATAATATCATCCACGTAAATGATTGCTATAATCATCATACATGTTTCAGCTTTAACATAAAGATTGGAGCTGCACCTGAGTTATGGAAATCAATGGATAAAAGATATGTATGTATCTTTTCATACCATGCTCTAGGCACCTGTTTTAAAACCATACAAAGCTTTTATAAGCTTACACACTAAGTGTTCTTTACCTGTCTCTTCAAAACCTTTGGGCTGCTGAATATACACATCCTCATGTAAATCACCATTAAGGAAAGCAGTCTTAATGTCAAGTTAATATATATGCCAACCAAAATGTGCTTCTAAAGCAAGTATTGACCTAAAAACAGTCATCCTAGACGTAGGAGCAAATGTCTCATCATAATCAATACCTTTTTGTTGTGCATATCCTTTGACAACCAATCTTGCCTTGTATCTATCAATAGTACCATCTGCTTTCCTTTTGATTTTGAAGATCCATTTTACACCTATAGTGTAGCGCATCCCTCTTCTCTCTCTCTCTCTCTCTCTCTCTCTCTCTCTCTCTCTCTCTCTCTCTCTCTCTCTCTCTCTCTCTCTCTCTCTCTCTCTCTCTCTCTCTCTCTCTCTCTCTCTCTCTCTCTCTCTCTCTCTCTCTCTCTCTCTCTCTCTCTCTCTCTCTCTCTCTCTCTCTCTCTCTCTCTCTCTCTCTCTCTCTCTCTCTCTCTCTCTCTCTCTCTCCGCCAGCCAACCCCCACCCCACCAATCGCCTTTCCTCCCCCTTTCCCCACGTGACCCGCCACCGCTCTCCCCCTGCACCCGTAGCCCCACAGACCCCGCCCCTCGTAGGCCTCCCCTCCTCTCTCTCTCTCTCTCTCTCTCTCTCTCTCTCTCTCTCTCTCTCTCTCTCTCTCTCTCTCTCTCTCTCTCTCTCTCTCTCTCTCTCTCTCTCTCTCTCTCTCTCTCTCTCTCTCTCTCTCTCTCTCTCTCTCTCTCTCTCTCTCTCTCTCTCTCTCTCTCTCTCTTCTCTCTCTCTCTCTCTCTCTCTCTCTCTCTCTCTCTCTCTCTCTCTCTCTCTCTCTCTCTCTCTCTCTCTCTCTCTCTCTCTCTCTCTCTCTCTCTCTCTCTCTCTCTCTCTCTCTCTCTCTCTCTCTCTCTCTCTCTCTCTCTCTCTCTCTCTCTCTCTCTCTCTCTCTCTCTCTCTCTCTCTCTCTCTCTCTCTCTCTCTCTCTCTCTCTCCCCGCCAGCCAACCCCCACCCCGCCAATCCCCTCCCCGCAGCCCTGCCACCTCAGCCCACCTCCCCCTTTCCCCGCGTGACTGGCCACCCCTCTCCTCCCCACTCCGCAGCCCCACAGACCCCGCCCCCCGCAGGCCTTCCCTTCTCTCTCTCTCTCTCTCTCTCTCTCTCTCTCTCTCTCTCTCTCTCTCTCTCTCTCTCTCTCTCTCTCTCTCTCTCTCTCTCTCTCTCTCTCTCTCTCTCTCTCTCTCTCTCTCTCTCTCTCTCTCTCTCTCTC
Organism: Ceratopteris richardii; assembly: GCA_020310875.1. NCBI lineage: Eukaryota > Viridiplantae > Streptophyta > Polypodiopsida > Polypodiales > Pteridaceae > Ceratopteris > Ceratopteris richardii. The sequence goes on along the minus strand of CM035442.1, from coordinate 16,073,650 downwards.
TCTCTCTCTCTCTCTCTCTCTCTCTCTCTCTCTCTCTCTCCGCCAGCCAACCCCCATACGGCCAATCCCCTCCCCTCCCCTCCCCGCAGCCCCGCCAAATCAGCCCACCTCCCCTTTCCCCGTGTGACCCTCTCTCTTTCTCTCTCTCTCTCTCTCTCTCTCTCTCTCTCTCTCTCTTTCTCTCTCTCTCTCTCTCTCTCTCTCTCTCTCTCTCTCTCTCTCTCTCTCTCTCTCTATCTCTCTCTCTCTCTCCGCAACCCCCACCCCATCCCGCCACCATCCTCCCGCGACCCTCCCCCACTCATCCCGCATCCCCGCTCATCACAATTCTAGAACAGGCGACTGTGCAGGTGTTTTATTTCAGATCTTCCATGGAAAGCGATTGTTTTCTAGGAAATATCTGCTAGCAAAGAGGCCAAGACAATCTCTAAGTAATCGCACAGATGCAAATCAAATTCAAGATGATCAATCGCATCTTGAAAAGGCACCAGAAAGAACTGTGGGAGAGGTTTCAAGGCTCATGGGACTTGAAACAATGCCATAACTAGTGATATTGCGTTGTGGAAGGAACGAGTCTGAAGAAACATTGTCTCCAATAACGGTACATGGTGGAAGGAACGAGTCTGTTTGCTTTCTCGTGACTGGAGAAACAGTTCTTGACAGAGAAAGGTGTGCAGCAATCATATCGTTCATCATGTGATGACCAACGAAGACAATTTAAGAGAGAACCACATATGATGCTTGCTACTCATCAGAAAGGGAGGATAAAACATGCTAGTGGTAAATCAAAGTATGTCTAGAAGAGTTCATTAATACCACCTCATCATGTGGACTCTACTTTTTCACCTATCTCCTCTTCGACAAGTGGATGCTTCCATAAGTGCGCTTCATCATCTAAGAACACCGCCCATATGATCGATGCTACGCCCAAGATGCTCAAATCCAATGTACAACCTACTTATCAAACTAAAGGTCAATATCAGCGTGTGATCTCAAGACCTAAGTTTGATTCTCTGGATGTATCCAGAAAAGGCAGAATGTCCAAGGTGCCTGTGCAACTGAAAAGTCAAAATACAATTGCCAGAGGTCAACCTCCACATGGTAAGTAGGATCAGAAAGGGACTGCACGTGTCAGCCGTAGAAGGTGATAACCAGATGGTAAAAGTGAAAGGGGAGAAATGACTGTTGCCGCCAACCATTCATGATGAGTGCCTATTTTTGAGGTTCTAATTGAAGATTGGTGGCTTATTTGATCTATCCCTACAATTTTGGGCAATCAATCGGTGCTTGATTAGTGGATGTGAGGAATCGGCAAGGCCCTCTTGGCCTATTGGAGCCTATAAAGGCGATGGACTTGTGCTCATTTGACACACATATACTTACATGCATACAGGGGTCCTCTCTTTGCACTCTATGGTTACAAGCCTACTGTAGGAAGTCACTCTCTGGTGCGGATCCAGAGCGTGGGCTTCCCAGTGGAGGTCTAATAGCACTATAGTGTGAAGAGAGTGGCCTGGCTTTGTATTTCAGTGTGAGTCAGTGGTATTTTTATGCTCTTTTCCTTAGAGCAATTCTTTAGACTTTGTATTGATCACTGCTAGTCTGCACCTACTTGTGTTCATTGTATGGATTGTATGAATCTCTTGTAATGATATTGTTTAGTTTTGGAGTGGCATGCTAGCCCAGAGCATCAACTTTAGAGCATTTCTTTTGCCTATATTGTAATCATCCGTTCGAACTAAGGAGTGATTGGTCTTCCTTTATTGTCATTTTTCATTAATATTTTCTTGAGTATTCACAACTCTGTGCAATCATTGACATCTGCCTGCTCATAGAAGTGTTAAAGAGTATATTTCCCTAAGGAGAACCTCCCTTGAGTAGGTGAAGTACTCGAGTGCCTGCTGCATGCTCCTGTTAAAAGTAGATACCCCAGTACCTCCTTTATAGTTTGGCACGCATAGTGGGACACTTGCATTTCTGTGAGAGGCCCTGAGGATAGTAAATAGTCCTCTTTTTCAATATTTTTTGCCCTATTACATTTGCAAGTAGGTACATGACCCATACGCGAGCAGACAAGGAGCCTCTTCGAGTACGAAGGAGCCTTAACAAGTCAGCTATATCTTCGACTAGTGAACCTAGCTCCCCTCTACCCTCCTTCAATTTATCTATTGATTTGGGTGCGACACCACTGTCAAAGGAGAAGCATAGGAGAACATTAGACTTCTCAGATACGTTAGAAGAAACACCAGTGCAAATGGAGGATCTCTCTCATTTACTCTCCAGACTCAATATCAAGTTCCCTACCTTCAAGGGACAAGCTTATGAGGATGTTGATGATCATGTGAGGAGGTTTATCTCCTTATGCCGTGGACGAGGTCTGCAGAATAGATAGGATGCAATGTTGGTACTCTTCCCATCCACATTGGAAGGCCTTGCTGACAAATGGTACAGTCAATATGCAGATGGCCATTTTACTATATGGGAGGCTCTAAAGACGGCATTCTCAGAGACATTTCGACCAAGTGATTCCTCGGAAAGAGCTCTAGATCAGCTAGAGAATCTAAAGCTAAGATGAGTTGAATCCTTTCATGAACTTCACACTAGAACAAAAGCACTTGTTGCACGTCTGCCACATGCTCCAGGTGACTTCTTGGTTAAAAAATGGATAGAAAAAGCTCTCCCCAGGTCATCTCAACAGAAGCTACATGAGTCTCTTAGATTGGATGCAACCCTCAATGATTTTGTTGTAGCAGCATAACGCATTGAAGAAGCTAGGCAACATTTTGAAGGGGATACACAATGGAATTATGCTGTAGAACTGGACTCTATTGGGCAACTGAGGAAGGAACCGGAGGCATTGAGAATGCAACAAAATCAAGAAGAAGAGAAGGTCTTGCCACCACTGCGTCGCACTGATGATGAAGTAGCCCAACTTCGCCGTGAGTTAGAAGATTTGCAGACCACTCAGGATATAAGAAGGCAGATTTGGTGTACAATATGTAACAACAATGGACATTCCAATGCTAATTGCGCTAACAAGGTAAGCTGTCAATTTTGCGGAAAGGATGGTCATGAAGCTAGAGACTGTTACTACCTCAAGGGTACACAACAACGAGGTAACCCTCAAGCGTTGGATTCATATTATGCTAGTACTTCAAATGCACCTAATAGAGAGGAAAATCATACGACAAAGCCTAGATATAATAGACCATTGATGTGTTATTTTTGTGGTGAGTATGGCCATATGCAAAATAGGTGTTCCCTTCCAGAAGATTCATCTCCTTGTCAACATTGTCCAGAGGCCAAGGATCACTATACCAAAGACTGCCCAACAAGCCGTCCTGCTCCAATCCACATGATTGCAGTCTCTCCACAAGAAGAAGGTATGACCACTCAGTCTTATGCTGTTTCATCCTCTGCAATGCCCATGATGACTAGAGCTAGACAAGCAGCAACAATCCGTAGAGAGGAGCAACAAGGATTCTAGGATAAAGAGGAGGAAAAGAAGTCTAGGTGGAAGGGCCAAGTAGAAATTGAAGGAGCTTATGAAAGGATGGCTACTTCTCTAAGGGACCAACCAACAAGTCTGCAAGAAGACACTCATGAGGTAAACATTGAACATATCTTGAAAGGTATTCACCACAAGGTTAGTCTGTACGAACTTATAAGGATGGATTCAAAAATAAGAAGTGACTTATTGAAGATTATACACTCTGCTCACTTGATCAAATCACCCAGTATAGATGGTTTCATGGTTGATTTTCCCCCTGCACCCTTGGCGGACTACCAAAGCTCAAGATTATTTGTTTGTATAAAGGATGAAGCTCTCACAGATGTGATCATAGATGGAGGCTTTGGTATCAATTTGATGCTAGATTTTACAATGAAGAAACTGAATTTGAACCCCGCCAAGATGGCACCATTCACAGTTACACTAGCAGATCAACATCGGGTTGCGCCTCTTGGCATTATTGAAAAGGTATGGATGATAGTACAGGGATGCCACTTTGTGTTGGATTTTGTTGTTATTGCACTTCCATAGGAGACTTCCTATCCTTTACTTCTAAGGAGACCTTGGCTGAGGCAAGCAAAAGATTTGCAAGCTTGGGGGAAAAACAAACTATGGATTTCAACTAGCACCAATAGCCAACTGCAGCTACATTTGGAAGAAGGATTTGACTCAGGGAAAACTGCTGGGTATATTGTGGACACGCAGGTAATGCCCTCTCTACCCCAAGAAGAAGATACATTATTGAATTGGATGATGGAAAGTGTAGAGTGTTGCACGGTGGAAATCAATGAAATAGAGGAAGAAGTTGCAGATGAAGGAGTTACAGGAAAAGGCCATGTTCACAAGGAGTTGGAGAATGAGAGTTTGCAGGAGGATACAAACTTTGAAGAGGCAAAAAATATAGAAGTACCTGGGATGGAAAGTTATGAGCCTGAGTGCAGAGAAGATCTTCCTTTTACGGATATACCTCAAGGATGAAGCAGAGAACATATTGCAGAATATAAGTTAAAGTCCACTCCTGCATACAGTGGAGATGATTTCTCAAACAAGACTAGTCCTCAAACACTGGTTCAAGAAATAAATCTAGGGGATGAAGAGAACCCTCAAGTAGTCCACTTGGCCTCTTGGCTATGGCATTATCCTCCTTTACTACAAAAGGTAACTTCTTTACTTTTTTCTTATAAAAATGTCTTCGCATGGTCCTACAAAGATCTAACAAGGATACCAGAGGAGCTTGGATTACACAGAATACCCTTAGTTGAGGGAGCCGCGCCTGCAAGAAGTAGGCCGTATCGACTCAATCCAAAATGTGCAGAGGCGATAAAGTTGGAAGTCACAAAACTAGAAGAAGCAGGTATAATTGCTCCAGTAGAACATTCGAGGTGGCTTTCTTCTATGGTTATTATACCCAAGAAAAATAGTGGAAAAATAAGAGTTTGCGTTGTTTTTCGTGCCTTAAATAAAGTGACTGTTCAAAATGGATTTCCTCAGCTCTTTTTAGAGAAATTACTTGAGGAAGTAGTTGGTCACACTTTGTATATCTTCTTGGATGGTTTTAGTGGCTACAATCAGATACTGATCCATCTTGATGATAGGGACAAAACAGCCTTTGTTACTCCATGGGGCACTTATGTTTATACCCGCATGGCTTTTGGTTTGAAGAATGCACCAGCTTCATTTAATAGAACAATGTATCTACTATTGGGCAAATGGTTGACAACCTTTCTACGCATTTTCATGGATGACTTTTCAGTACTTTCAGGCACAGATAGAAGAGCAGCAGTTCAAGATTTCCATGACCATTTGGAAAATCTAAAAGAAATCTTTGAGCAATGTCTTAGAACAGGTTTGACGTTAAATCCTGCTAAATGTCACTTTTTTGTCACTAAGGGCACTCTTCTCGGTCACATAGTATCTGCTGAAGGGATAACGGTGGATCCTGCGAAGGTTACTCCTATCCTTTCCATGCCTATTCCACAAAGCCCAAAGGAAGTGAAAAGTTTTTTGGGTCATGCAGGATACCATAGAAGATTTATACGAATGTATTCAGAAATAGCTAAGCCATTATCAAGGCTTACCAGTAAAAAGGTCCCTTTCTCATGGAGTGCTGAAGCTAAGAAAGCATTTTGTGAACTAAAATTGAGGTTATGTACTGCTCCACTTTTAAGTGTTCCTAACTGGTCATTGGAGTTTCATGTGCATACAGATGCCAGTCTTCATGTTGTTGGTGCAGTTCTAGCTCAACCATCATCACACAAGGTTGATAGACCTATCTCCTATGCCAGCAGACTACTCACCTAGGCAGAAAGGAACTACAGTACGACCGAAAGGGAAGGCTTCGCTATTGTATTTGCTCTTCAAAAGTTTCGGCATTACCTTCTCGGTGTACATTTTATAGTCATATCTGACCATCAGCCCTTGAAGTACTTGATAAACAAGCCTAGAGTAGCTGGAAGGATTTGGAGATGGTTACTCCTCTTTCAAGAATTCAACTTTGATATTCACATTAAGCCAGGAAGGGAGCACCACATGGCAGATCAAGTGGCCAGGACTGCAATGAGCGAGAAGGCAACAGGTATTAATGATGAATTGGTGGATAGTAATCTCTTCCTAGTAGCAATTCAGACTGATTGGTATGATGGAATTCTCAATTTTCTTACTACTAGAAAACTCCCAGAGCATTTGAAACCCATAGAGAAGAGAAGATTACTCCTTAAAACCAAAGCCTACTCACTTATAAGTGGAAATTTATATAGATATTGTCAGGAT